>WNGS01003388.1:15216596-15227532 GCA_020271785.1 Procambarus virginalis | reverse complement strand
CCACTCAGTATTTATTTAAACCCACGTACATTCAGGCACGTTCACGTACATTCAGATACGTTCACGTACTCGTACGTTCACGTACACTCAGGCACGTTCACGTACACTCAGGCACGTCCACGTACACTCAGGCACGTTCACGTACACTCAGGTACGTCCACGTACACTCAGGGCACGTCCACGTACACTCAGGTTACGTCCACGTACACTCAGGTACGTCCACGTACACTCAGGTACGTCCACGTACACTCAGGCACGTCCACGTACATTCAGGTACGTTCACGTACACTCAGGCACGTCCACGTACACCGAGGGATAACTCAGCCATTGCAATGTTTAGCAGCTGGCATTTGTATGTATCAACAACAGCCTTGTGAGGTCAGCGCAGTAAATAGGTACCTGGGAGTTAGTACTGCTTTACGGGCTGCTTCCTGGGGTGTGTGGGTGTGTGTGTGTGTGTGTGTGTGTGTGTGTGGTGTGTGTGTGTGTGTGTGTGTGTGTGTGTGTGTGTGGTGTGTGTGTGGTGTAAGAATATATGGTAGTATGAATAATAGAGGAAAAATAAATTGGTGTAGAAAGGGGGGGTCCAAGAGCTAATAGCTCGATTCTGCAGACACAAATAGTAAATACACACACACACACATACACTCTACACTATGCACTCACATACACTCACATGCACTCCACACTCACAGCTCACATACACTCACATACACAATGGTTCTTCAGAACAATTTCGCTTCTTTCTTCATTTCCAAAGTTTGTTTTGCGATGGTTGCTAGGAGGGTCCAGCTGTGTAGGGTGGACACTTGCTCCACGCTGTGGGTCCAAGTCTAGCTGGTGTCCCAGCAGTCCAGCTGTGCATGGGTGTCCAGCAGTCTAGCTGTACTCGGGTATGTCCCAGGGTCCAGCTGACGTGCCAGTCTAGTCCGTGTCCGGACAGTCAGGGCAGAGTGTACTCGGGTGTAGGAGTCCGCATGGGCAGCAGTCCAGCGTCATGTGTCCAACCGCTGTGGGTGTCCCAGAGTCCAGCTGTACTCGGGTGTCCCAGGGAGCCCAGCGTGCATGGGTTAGTAATGTGTGCAGCAGGAAGAAGAGACTAGGGGGGGGGGTGGGAAGAAACTTTGTCGTTCTCAATCCCGTGGAATAACATCTATCCAACACAGCCTGTAGCGGTGCAGGGCGACAGGCGCTTTAAAACAAAAGTCGGGTCCACAACAGCCTCTCTGTGTGACTATATTTTCGAATTTATACTGATATACATATTTTGTCTGTATCGAAATCTGAATGTGGGCAATGTTGCTACTCTGTAATCTTTCCTTAAAGAAGAAGTCATCTCTGAAATGAAACCGTATAGGTCTTAAGTAATCAGGTTTTTTTTCGTTTCTGTGTACATTTGCGGCGTTGGTGTTTCAGTTGTCGTGTCATTGGGGGGTGCATTTTGTCATTCTCTGTCATCTCTGTCAATTCTCTGTCATTCTCTTTCACTGTGATAAGAGGCTTAGGGGAGTGAGGCACGTCGTGGACCAAGCTAGGAGTAAATTAGGATGGAGTATATTCCCTCGAAGTTGGTAGAATGTTGTTGAAGTATGTTTGTTGGTGTCAGATGGGCTTTGCTGGTTGACACGACCTTCTGGGAGAAAACTGCGCTCGTGTGTGTGTTTGTGTGTTGTTGGTGGTGTTGTGAGTGTGTGTGTGTGGTGTGGATGTGTTGTGAGTGTGGTGGTGTGTGGGTTGTGTTGGTGTGATGGTTGGTTGGTCGTTGTGTGTGTGTGGCGACAAGAATGCCTCAGGGGTATCATTTACTAAGAGTTATTTATGTTTTGCAAATTCGAAATTTAAAGATCGTTAGATGTTTTGTCCCTACATGCAGGAGTTTTAGGGTACCAGGGGGGGGTATGGGAGCTGGATACATTAGCAATTTTTCCTGTGAGACAACAAATAAGATCGGTGAAAGACTACGTGCGAGGCTCCCTGCCCCGGACCACCGTTTCTCTCCAGTGACTGCCTTGTACGTTAATATCTCAGGATCACAAATACACAACTCTACAACACTTCAATTACAGACATTCCGTCCGAACCATCTAGTGGCAAGGTTATCAATATCACAACTCGTCCCGGGCCGGCTGGTCGATATGCGACCATATTGGTGTTGGGAAGAGAGAGAGGGACGAGGGGAGAGATGAGAGAGAGGAGAGAGGAGAGGAGGAGGGAGAGAGAGGAGAGGAGAGAGGCGATGATGAAGGGAGAGGAGAGAGAGAGAGAGAGAGATCAGTCGAGTAGTAACGGTTGGGGGATAAGAGGAAATAATGTTGATAATTGAAGCAAATCATCCCTGCGATCTGAAAAAATTAACGCTAAAGTCTACGGAGATTCCGTTGCACATTTCAAATACAGACTGGGTGAAGGATTTACGCAGGACGATTCCTTTCAAGGGGAAGAGGGAGGGTAAAGGGACCGACCCCGACATCCCTTGGGACACTGCAAAAGTCCCCCACTCACTATACATGGTTGCGTGTGGCTAGCCACAGGCATCTGGCCTCCAGCCTTGGACACACAAACAGAGCCTATCAATATTATAGATAGACGGACATACACACATTCACCACTGTTCCGGTGGCTCTCTCTCAGGGGAAAGGAGACAACCCTCTCAGTCCCATAAATCCTTAATGGGAATTAACTGGGGAGTGTAGGGGATGGAGCAGCCACAGGGAAGGGAACACATGCGAGGTTCAGGCAAAGTTAAATATAAACCATTAACAGTATATTTACAGCGTCTAACCAATCAGAGGCTTTATAGGAAAATCATAAGCTCAGACACTAGCTTCACTTGGTATTCTGGGTCTTTGTAAATGTCACTCAGACGATAAAACGAGTCTATCCACGATATTTATCTCGTTTGGCTAAATTATCAACAATGTTACATTTCTCAATGTTCGTATCGATAGGCTATGGTTCACAGTTTTGGCTAAATTATGGGTATACGTATTGTATACTGATATTTGAGTATACCAAGGGTGTGGGAGGAATGGTAAGCTTAAAGATACACACGAATATAAATATTGTCAAACGTTGGTGAGCATCCGGTCCGGACGGGTTGTTGGCCACACAGGTGTCCAACCTGTCTTTTGAACACATAGTCCCATGGAGGTCCGCACACACACACACACACATGATCACTACCTACAAAATCCTCAGGGAAATTGACAGGGTAGATAAGGATAAACTGTTTAAACACTGGTGGTACGTGAACAAGGGGACACAGGTGGAAACTGATTACCCAAATGAGCCACAGAGACGTTAGAAAGAACTTTTTCAGTGTCAGAGTAGTTAACAGTGGAATGAATTAGGCAGTGATGTGGTGGATGCTGACTCCATACACAGTTCAAAGTAGATATGATAGAGCCCAGTAGGCTCAGGAATCTGTATACAGTTGATTGACGGTTGAGAGGCGGGACCAAAGAGCCAAAGGTCAATCCCCGTAAGCACAACTAGGTGAATGCAACTAGGTGAGTACATAGACACACACTCACACTCACAAAGACCTGGGGGTTGATATCACGCCAGACTGTCCCCTGAAGCTCATATCAAGAAGATAACATCAGCGGCACATGCCACGTTGGCTCACATAAGAACGGCCTTTAGAAACTTGTGCAAGGAAGCTTTCAGAACTTTGTATACCACATATGTCAGCCCCAACCAGGAGTATGCGGCTCCAGCATGGAGTGCATATCTAGTTAAGCATAAAGGGCTAAACTGGAAAAGATTCAAAGGTTTACCTCCAGACTAGTACCCGAACTGAGGGGATGAGCTACGACGGAGGACTACGGGAATTAAACCTCACGTCACTGGGAGACAGAAGAGTTAGAGGGACATGATCACCACATGCAAGATTCTCATAGGAATTGATAGGGTAGATAAAGACAGACTATTTAACGCAGGGCCACACGCACTAAGGGACACATGTGGAAATTGAGTGCCCAAATGAGCTATAGAGACGTTAGAAAGAATTTTTTCAGCGTCAGAATAGTAGACAATAGAATGCATTGGAAGTGATGTGGTGGAGGCTGACTCCATACCAGCTTCAAGTATAGACATGATAGAGCCAGTAGGCTCAGGAACCTGTACATTTGATTGACAGGTGGGACCAAAGAGCCAGAGCTCAATCCCGCAAACCACAATTAGGTAAGTACACACAGTTAAGGGGTCTGGTAGCTGAGTGGACAGTGCGCGGGCTCGTATCCTGTGGACTGGATTCGATTTCCGGCCCATACGAGAAACAAAATGGGCAGAGTTTCTTTCACCCTGATTAACTAACAGTAAATGGGTACCTGGAGTTAGACTGCTATTACGGGCTGCTTCCTGGGTGTGTGGGTGGGGGGAAAAGTTTGTTAGAAGTTAGTAACAGTTGATTGACTGGCAGTTGAGAGGCGGGCCGAAAGAGCCAGAGCACAACCCCCCGCAAGCAAAACTAGGTGAAACAACACAGTGGGAAGCAAAGGAGGGGGGCGGAAGTCCAGTAACACTGGGTGTGGAGGTGGGTGTCCTCACCGTGGACACCAGAAGAAGTTTTATTAGATTAAACTTGCTGGTCGCCTGGCCGTGTTGACACGAGCTTCGGGTGAGTCGGGAGGAAGTGTAAGAGAAAGGGAGGAGGGTGGAAGAGGAGGAGGGAAGAGAGAAGGAGAGAGGGAGGGAACTATCAAGGAAAGCACCAAGCCAAAACGACTATATGGCACTTGGAAGGGATCAGGATATGGATTTGGGATGGGATGAATGAGATGGGGGGAGGAATGGTGCCCAACCACTTGGGCGGTCGGGGATTGAACGCTGACCTGCATGAAGCGAGACCGTCTCTTTAGTGTCCACCCCCCAAATGGTTGGGCAAGGATAGAAGGAAAGAATGAAGGAAGAGGTCGGGATGGAGGGAGATAGAGGAGGATGAAAGGAGGGAGGAGTGATTGAGGATGAGAAGAAGGGGTGAAAGAAAAAGAATGATTGAGAATTAAGAAATTTAATGACCGTACTGCTGTTAATTTGCAGTTTATTACCGGAATGTACAGGGCTTTAGAAACTATACTCCTCCAATGGTAGTACTGGAAGAGTATAGTCAGCTATGGTATATATATATAGAGAGAGAGAGAGCCATCAGAGTTGTCCCGGTTCATATAGCGTAAAGGTCATTCTGACTTGTATTCAATTCAGTGAAAAGTTTGTATCATCTCAATTCATCCATTTGGACGCCAGTGCAGCAACATGACCTCCTACCTTAAGCTTCTCTCTCAAACAACTCTTCACGCTGTATCTTACATCCGGATATCTAGCCGTGCCATACCTGTTATCTGGGCCGCTAGATACATCTTACTTGGTAAATCTTTTATGATATCTAAACTCCTAGCTCCGCCGTTCCTCTCATGTGGACTTGAAGCTGTAATTTGCATGAATATGTACTTACGTGTGTAAGAACACCAGTTTGTGTCGGATATATATATATATATATATATATATATATATATATATATATATATATATATATATATATATTTATATATATATATATATATATATATATATATATATATATATATCCACGGTAATAATTATTAATTAATTATATTATTATTATAATAATTATTATAATAATAATTGGTGAACTTAATAATTATCACTCTTCCTTCTGCTGGGTCATGAAGAAGGCCGGGCTCGGGTGAAAGATGGCTGTGATGATCTCTGTCAGGAACCCGTAGGTGCTGGACCGGGCCGTCCACCTCCTGGGGCCCGTGTGACCCCCAGGCTCTGCTTCAGGAGGCTGGGGTCGTTCTTCCCCTTGATGGGGTGGTTCTTCTCCGGCCCCTACCACGGCGGTCTCCGGGTTGGGAGCCAACAACTAGGAACAAACCTCCTTAGAAGTAAATTTACTTCGTAAATTTATATAGAGTAAAGTAAATTTATATAGAGTAAAGAAAAGTAAATTTATATAGAGTAAAGTAAAGTAAATTTATATAGAGTAAAGTAAAGTAAATTTATATAGAGTAAAGTATATAGTAAATTTACTTCGTAAATTTACAATATTTTACAAGTATTTATTATTTATTAAGAGGTAAATATCATTTCTGGTATGTACTATGTGGTACCTCGCAGTGCTTAGTTACTAACGACCCGGGAGAGGAAACTGGCGTTTCATATATCAACGCTTGTTAATATTAGTAGGCATCCATCAGTCTTAGGAGACTATGGAGTTGCGCTCTGGCTGTCGGTCTGGAATGGCCTCACCAGGGCGCAAAGCCAGGGTAGGTTGATTCGGGGGAGAAGCTGTTACCCAGGCAGCAGGTCCCCCCTCCACGGCGCTGAAAGTCTCCAATGGAAAGGCATACGCCAATACGATTGGTTCCAGCGCCGTCGCAGGAACTGTGAGTTCCGTGCTAATGATCTCAGACTAACGACAAGAATCAGAAGAGAAGAGCATTGAGATATCCTGGAAAGTAAACGTTTCATGCTTCAGAGGTGGTGTGAACAATGGCTAATTGACTTTAATCCAGATAAATGTAAGGTTATAAAAGGCACACATGTGAGAAGACTCGATCAAAGACATTCTTACATGAAAAAGATAATAAGACTTGTGACTTGATATAACGTGAGTAGAATATACCCCACCTACCCGACGGGCTATATAGCCAGCAGGGTTGCCCCGGTTCATATAGCATAAAGGTCATTCTTGGCTTGTATTCAGTTCCGTGAAAAGTTTTGTCTCCTCTCAATTCATTCATCTGGACGCCAGTGGAGCAACAAGACCTCCTGCCTTAAGTTTCTCTCTCAAACACCAAGTTGCTGAGAACTTTCCCTGTGACAGAGGTGCAGAGGGAGGACCAGAGGCCACCTGACATCTCTCTCTCCAGCTTCAGCGACTTAGCAAGCAACTGAGTACTGTATCCAGAGGTCTGCCGCCTCTCGCTGATGTCTCAGGCTGGCGAGGGAATAGCGAGTGAGAAGGATTCTGGGCGATTAACGTCCTAACTACTCTCGGGAGTGGGTTACCCTCGACCACGTACGCCCATACACGGCCACATACGCCCATACACGGCCACATACGCCCATACACGGCCACATACGCCCATACACGGCCACATACGCCTATACACGGCCACATACGCCCATACACGGCCACATACGCCCATACACGGCCACATACGCCCATACACGGCCACATACGCCCATACACGGCCACATACGCCCATACACGGCCACATACGCCCATACACGGCCACATACGCCCATACACGGCCACATACGCCCATACACGGCCACATACGCCCATACACGGCCACATACGCCCATACACGGCCACATACGCCCATACACGGCCACATACGCCCATACACGGCCACGTACGCCCACACTCGACCAATTGCATCCACGAGAATCGGACGAGAATACACGGGTGGACGCTTGAGACACAGATGAGCCATATAAATTTAAATTTAAATTCAGCACAAAAGTTTCGTAACCCGTTTCGTTTCTTTATAAAAAGGGAATAATTGAAACAAAATCTATAAACAATTTCAAAATCATTTACAACGATAAACAGGAGGAAGGATGGTCATTGCGTCAATTAACCCGAAGCAGGGGCTAAGGAGCTAATGCTCGACCCCCTACCAGCATATCTAGGTAAGTTCACACACACACACACACACACACACACACACACACACACACACACACACACACACACACACATTTGGTTGTGGAAGCAAATACTATTCATACTTTTAAGACTAGGTATGATAGGGAAATGGGACAGGAGTCATTGCTGTAAGCAACCGATAGCTGGAAAGGCGGGATCCAAGAGTCAATGCTCGATCCTGCAAGCACAGATAGGTAAGTACAGATAGGTAAGTACACACACACACACACACACACACACACACACACACACACACACATAAAACAAATAAAGCAGCACTAGAAAGCTTTATAAAGCTTGCCATGCATTATACCTGCGTATAATTATAACAGCTTACTTGCTCCCCAAGAGAGAGAGACAAACACCTACACTTTTCCTGCAGCTTATGAAATTTACTGCTAATTACTCCTTGTTAATAAAGTGCCTGAGAGATAAAGTTTAAATCTTCCAGTCGCAGAAACACGAGTATAATACTAACTTTATTTTATTTGTATAATAAAAGTATACAGAACAATAAAGTGTTGACAATGAAATTAGACTTAGAAATCAAGTTTCTTGGTGATAATTTATATCTATTACTTGAGAAAATATTTCGTTTTAGACGACCCAGACTCAAATTGGGACACAGGGGTAAAAAATATATATAATTTAGTTCATGAGACTTTTTAAAACATTTTGGAGTCAAAGGAATATCAACTTGTGTCTCTTTTTAATGCAAATTTAAGTCTTTTTAGACTACTAAAATCAGAAAAGGTCAACATTTGGCGAATTTATGTAGGAAAAATGAGCAAATTGCATTATCTAAAAGTATTTTAGTATGTTGAAGTTGAATATTTTGTTTGCTGAGCTATAGTTTGATGTTCTGGGCCGCATATAGCAAAAAAAATATATATTTATCTGCCATTTAAAACCTCAAATACCTATACCCTTTGAACGAAGGTTGACAGAGCCATGAACTATCATTGTATTTAACACCACATTTTCTCTGTCTAGAAACACAAGGAACATCTGTATATACCAAAATGATTAAAAATATTTGGAAAATAATCGTACAAAGGTATATTGCTAGTCTTCCCAGCCAAGTTGTTTCTGCAATTGCAGCCGCTGTCAGCGCTCTTGCAAGCTTAACTGCTTGTTGGTTCGCGTTTCCTGCCTGTTCAATGCCACGATGAACGTCCCTTTGTGCATTCGCATGAAATAATATCATTGCATGGCACGGAAGCCGGAGTAAGTGGAGAAAGTTGGGGTAACGACTGGCTGGCTTACATGTGCTGGTGGAACAGGGAAGGAAACTGGTGATTGGTCTCCTCCCTTGCTGTGCTATGGTAGTGTGCTGGGAGAACAGGCTGGGGATTGGTGATTGGTCTCCTCCCTTGCTGTGCTATGGTAGTGTGTTGGTAGAACAGGCTGGGGATTGGTGATTGGTCTCCTCAGTTGCTGTGCTATGGTAGTGTGCTGGTAGAACAGGCTGGGGATTGGTGATTGGTCTCCTCCCTTGCTGTGCTAAGGTAGTGTACTGGTACAACAAGCTGGGGACTGGTGATTGGTCTCCTCTCACGCCATGCAACACATCTTGCTTTTAAAAGCAACAGTAGGAGGGGGGGGGAGAGGAATATTCCCAGACTGACTCCGATGAATGAAACTTTCGGCCTGGTGTCATTCACTGGATTAATGAAGATTGGATGTGGGTCTCTCTTCATACGCAGCCATTAGCACTAACAAATGTTGCCATGTGATGCGTAACTTCTGTTTCCCTTCTGGGAGACACTCGTCTCTCATTGTGAATATTTTTCAAGTTACTTCAACCTTCCTCTCGAGTTTTTATAAGAATCGTCTGTGTAGGTCTGTGTCAAATGCCTTCTGGCAGTCTAGGAAGGCCAACGCACCTCCAAAAAAGCATTGTTTCATAGGTCATTATTTGGATTACTTTATCAAATTAATCCACGTTTTTGTACCATTGAAATTCTACAGGGAAAAACGAAAATATAATACAAAGCCATTAACTTAACCAAACCTATCATAGACCTGAATCAGCAATTCCTCGGCAAATATATGCAACTTTGACTAGTTTAGTTATATATATATATATATATATATATATATATATAATAGATATATATAGACTATATATATAATATATATATATATCACTCTATATCGTATATATAATAACTACGATATACATATATATGATTACTATATATATATTATATATATATTATATATCTAAATATATATCATATACTAATATATATATTAGATATGTTGTATCACCTAGTTGTGCTCCTTTGCGCTGCGGGGTTGAGACTCGGCTCTTTGGTCCCGCCCTCTCAACCGGTCAATCAACAGGTGTAAGAGATTACTGAGCCTATATGGGCCTCTATCATATCTACATTTGACCACTGTGTTATGGAGTCAATGCCCACCACATCGCTTCTAATGCATTCCATTTGTCAACCACTCTGACAATAAAAAAGTTCTTTATAATCATCCTCTGTGGCTATTTGGGCACTCAGCTTCCAACTGTGTCCCCTGAGCCGGTCCTTGATTTACCAGCCTGCATTACGCCTCAATTGTGTGTGTGTGTGTGTGTGTGTGTGTGTGTGTGTGTGTGTGTGTTTTGTGTGTGTGCTGTGTGTGTGTGTGTGTAGTGGAGGTTGTGGAGTGTGTGGGTGTGTGTGTGTGTGTGTGACCTAGAAGTCAGAATGCACTATTTGGCCTACTATGCAAGGCTGATTTGCCTAATAAGCCAAGTTTTCATGAATTTTATATTTTTTTCTTATGAAATGATAAAGCTATTCATTTCATGATGCACGAGTACAATTTGTTTATTCTGAATTAAAACTACGTAGATATATGACCGAACCTAACCTACCCTACCTAACCTAACCTAACCTATATTAACTTAACCTAAACTAACATAACTAAATCAATAATTTATGTTTTAATATAGTGTAATAAGAAGTGCGTTCTGGCTTCTAGGTACAACACGTGAACCATTTGTGTGGGCTATGTAACAGAAATATATTTTTAACAATTCATTCAAAATAGCTCTAGGTACTATCGTTGAGAAGTCAGATTGAAGAAGGACGGACTCCCTCCTTCCTTTCCATGTTTGTTCAATAGCTGTCCGTCTTGCTATAAGTTTTCTACCATGTGAAACACAAACCGAAACTGTCTCTATTTTCCGCTTGTTACAAACTTGTATAAGTTGTTACATCTTGGCTTAACGTGTTTATGACGTATTAGAACGTT
>WNGS01003388.1:15182816-15200798 GCA_020271785.1 Procambarus virginalis | reverse complement strand
ATGGCCCTGTATGACTCAACCATCCTGCGAGATGGGGACCCTTTATTACCACTGTCTACCTTATTCACATCTGGTTGAGATATCCTCAAATGCGATCGGGAATCTGCCAGTGCGACTACTTATCAACTGCCTCTGTATGACTAACCACCTGTGTGTGGGATTTTTAGCTACTAGTTAGTTGTCTTTACACACTGTACTCCACTGTCATATAGTCTAGGGTATGCCTGCACTAATGCATATGACTACCTAAGAGATTAATAAAAAAAAAAAACCTTCTTTCATTGCTACTGGTATTCTCGAGGGCAGAGGATGAGGGCGTCATCTTACATTCATGACCACGAGAGCACCGTCAGGCGGGTGCTGTGTACACGACTTGTCAGTCATGTCGCCGCAGCCAGTAAGTCGTCGGCGACCAGCACGTCGATGCGACCAGCAACGTCGTTGCGACCAGCACGTCGTTGCGACCAGCACGTTCGCGTCGCGGACCAGCAGGGTCAGGATTCAGGCAAAGGCGCCGTAGCATTTCACTTATGGCAATTCACTCAATGGCAACGTTCCCCGCGGGGGAAATGAAGGACGGGAGTCATGTCCCCAGAGTTGTCACCGGCGGAGATGAGGAAAATATGAGGTGGATGAGGGAGTGAGGGCAAAGTGAGAACGAGAGGTTCAGTGAGGATCTGTGGTGGCAATGGTAAACACGAGGATGAGGATAAGGAAAGAGCGAGAGAGAGAGAAGAGAGAGAAGAGAGAGAGGAGAGAGAGAGAGAGAGAGAGAGAGAGAGGAGAGAGAGAGAGAGAGGAGAGAGAGAGAGAGAGAGAGAGAGAGGAGAGAGAGAGAGAAGGGTGTGAAATGAAAGGATAGCTGAGAAGTAGGAGGTAGAGAGGCTGTAGAAAGGGGAGAGGTGTGGAGAAGGAGAGGAGACGTTCTAAACACTAGGGCTCATAGGGAAGGTCATTGATGGAACTACACAGCCAGGAGCTGTTATCGCCACCAGCTCGTCAGGACCCACCGTGACCCCCTCCGGAACTCATTGATTTGATGAGCTTATTATTAGGTTCATTTAGAAAACACTTTATTTATTGGTAAGTTACAATCATGTTTGTTACTGCATGAAGCTCGAACCATCTGTGTGTCGGAGATTGAACTTGACGCTTGTCTGTTTGTTGAGTAAACGGGTTCAAGTCGTCAGTTTCTCTCTGTCTACCCCGCCTCCTCTCTCTCTCCTTCTCTTCTTCTCTCTCTCTCTCTCCTCTCTCTCCTCTCTCTCTCTCTCTCTCTCTCTCTCTCCTCTCCCTCTGGTCCAAAGAACCATAAATATTACAACGTAATCACAAATATGTCATTCCTCACTTGCAGGAGGGAAGTCGGGCTCTGAGAGAGAACAGGGCTCAGAATCATTCCTGCGCTCTTCAAGTATTATATATAAGATAGTGGGGTATCCGGCATGGCTGTATGTGTGTGTGTACGACGTGCGACAAGTAGCCGGAATGGTTACAAATATCCTAGACGTCACTAGGAGCAACAACAACCCGGCCTACACATAAGCCACATGTGAACCCCTCATTCAAGAAGGACAGTGCCTCGATCTAAGACCAGAAACGCATTGATTTAAGAACACCAGCGCCTTTGCTTCCCCATCTCTCCCCCCTGATCGCATTCTCCCTTTCTCACCCCTTCCTCCCCCTCCCCTAACCCCCTCCCCGCCCCCCAGGGCCCCTCGCTCACATACCCGTACCTCAAAAAATATCAGTGGAGCTCATCGGCTGGTCATGAATATTTATTGGTGCACAAATAACAGAGGAGGGAAGTTTTCCCCGAGCGAAATGGCATTAGAATCTTTATATAGCGTTTTTTTGGGACAAGGTGGAACAAATTTGAGATATTTTGGTTGTTGTGTCCCCAACCGCATGTAGTTGTTTGTGAGACTCGTCATAATATGTTGCTTGCTCCGGTACCGGTCGGTACCCGGAGCCGGATCGGCCGAGCGGACAGCACGCTGGACATGTGTCCTGTGGTCCTGGGTTTGATCCCAGGCGCCGGCGAGAAACAATGGGCAGAGTTTCTTTCACCCTATCCCTGTTACCTAGCAGTAAATTGGTACCTGGGTGTTAGTCAGCTGTCACGGGCTGCATGCTTCCTGGGGGTGGAGGCCTGGTGAGGACCGGGCCGCGGGACATGAAGCCCGAAATCATTCAAGATAACCTCAAGATATACGTAGTACCAACAATCGCAATTTCATTTAATCAACTCCAATCTCAACATCCATCCAACTACAGGACCAAGGGTCTCCAAAGTGGTAATATTGACCCTCTAATGGTCGGTCTGTCAACCCAAGGGGGACGATAAATGACAGGGGGAGAGGGTTATAATGTGGGGGGGGGGGAATGGTCATTAACGTTTGCAGGGTTAACAGGTTAACATTAATGATGGAAGCTAATTTTTTTGGGAGTCAATTAACCTTTCAACAATCACGGATGCGACCAGGATGCGACCAGACGATACAACGTCTTATGGACGAATGATTTTGATTTTCTATAGAATCGCGTGATTTTTTTTTTACTATTTCCGGATAAAGGTTTTAGCTGCCACATGAGATTATAATTCCTTTCCCTTGTACTTGCACTCTCCCCCCTCCCTCCCCCCGTACCTCCCCCCACACCCACCCAACACTCCCCCCCCCCCCCGTACCTTGCACTCTCCCCCCCCTCCCCCCTGTACCTTGCACTCCCCCTCCCCTCCCCCCCGTTTTCTTACTCTCCCCCCCCCTTGATTCTCCCCCCCCCCCTCCTCCCCATGTGTGTGTGTGTGTGTGTGTGTGTGTGTGTGTGTGTGTGTGTGTGTGTGTGTGTGTGCTCACCTGGTTGAGCTCTGGCTCTTTGGTCCCGCCTCTCAACTGTCATTCAACAAGTGTAGATTCCTGATTTCTGTCATATCTACATTTTAAACTGTGTATGGAGTCAGCCTCCACCACATTACTGCCTAATGCATCCTATCTGTTAAATACTCTGACAGTGAAAAAGTTCTTTCTAACGTCCCTGTGGCTCATTTGGGTACTCAGTTTCCACCGGTGTCCCCTTGTTCGCGTACCACCCTTGTTAAACAGTTTATCTTTATCTACCCTGTCTCTGAATTTTTTTAGGTAGCGATCATGTCTTCCCGAGCACTCCTGTCTTCCAGCGACGTGAGGTGCATTTCACGCAGCCTGTCCTCGTAACTCATGCCTCTCAGTTCTGGGACTGGCCTAGAGGCATACCTTTTTCAAGCTTCACCTTGTGCTTGACAAGGTACGGGCTCCATGCTGGGGTCGCAAACTCCAGAATTGGTCTTACATATGTGGTATACAAAATTCTGAATGCTTTCTTACACAGGTTCCTGAAGGCAGTTCTGGTGTTAGCCAGCCTTGCATACGCCGTCGATGTGTGTGTGTGTGATAATATATGTGTCTTGTATGCATGTGTGTGTGCGTGTGTGTGTGTGGACTTAATGCTACATCTCCCAACCTCATGACACACTGCTTCTTAAATCTTGAGGGAGTGCCAGTGAGGGGAGTGCCAGAGAGTTCCGTTGAATGCCATTGGTAATAGAGTGAGTGTCAGAAAGCCCCAGTGGTTATACCTTTAGAGTGCCATTGAGAGACAGGGATGATAGAGTGAGAGTGCCAGTGGTGACAGTGTGACAGTGGCAGTGGTAATAGCGAGGGAGTGCCATGGAATGCCAGGGGGTGGTAGTGTGAAAGTGCCAGGGAGTGTCATTGGTGACGAAGAGGGAGTGCCAAGGCGTGTTGGAGGCTGCAGTAAGCTAGAGTCTGTAACTGGTCAGTAAGACAAGTCTCGGTGGTGTGGAGCATGGTGTGTGGAGCAGGGTGTGTGGAGCAGTGTGTAGAGCAGGGTGCGTGGAGCAGAGTGTGTGGAGCAGAGTGTGTGGAGCAGGGTGTGTGGAGCAGAGTGTGTGGAGCAGGGTATGTGGAGCAGAGTGTGTGGAGCAGAGTGTGTGGAGCAGAGTGTGTGGAGCAGGGTGTGTGGAGCAGGGTGTGTGGAGCAGGGTGTGTGGAGCAGGGTGTGTGGAGCAGAGTGTGTGGAGCAGAGTGTGTGGAGCAGGGTGTGTGGAGCAGGGTGTGTGGAGCAGAGTGTGTGGAGCAGAGTGTGTGGAGCAGGGTGTGTGGAGCAGGGTGTGTGGAGCAGAGTGTGTGGAGCAGGGTGTGTGGAGCAGGGTGTGTGGAGCAGAGTGTGTGGAGCAGAGTGTGTGGAGCAGAGTGTGTGGAGCAGAGTGTGTGGAGCAGAGTGTGTGGAGCAGGGTGTGTGGAGCAGAGTGTGTGGAGCAGGGTGTGTGGAGCAGAGTGTGTGGAGCAGAGTGTGTGGGGCAGAGTGTGTGGAGCAGAGTGTATGGAGCAGAGTGTATGGAGCAGAGTGTGTGGAGCAAAGTGTGTGGAGCAGAGTGTATGGAGCAGAGTGTATGGAGCAGAGTGCGTGGAGCAGAGTGTGTGGAGCAGAGTGTGTGGAGCAGAGTGTATGGAGCAGAGTGTGTGGATCAGGGTGTGAGTGGAGCAGTTTCGCACAACCATACATAATAACAAGCCACAACACCCCACGTACTGACCATCATAACGCTCTTATTACCGCGATTCCTGTTCTTCCTGTGTCTTCCTTAGTCACTACATCATCCCTAAGACGGGAGAGTCGAACACCTCCTCCTCCGGGTGCGTATTTTGTCGACCCTCCTTCAAAGGCAGCCACGCAACCTTGCCCTTGCTATGGTCATGAGTAGCATGAGTTCTAGAGAGTCCTAGAGTCTTAGAAGCGGCCACAATTAAATCTTTCATTGTCATTGATACCTGGTTGATGGGGTTCTGGGAGTTCTTCTACTCCCCAAGCCCGGCCCGAGGCCAGGCTTGACTTGTGAGAGTTTGGTCCACTAGGCTGTTGCTTGGAGCGGCCCACAGGCCCACATACCCACCACAGCCCGGCTGGTCCGGAACTCCTCGGAGGAATAAATCTAGTTTCCTCTTGAAGATGTCCACGGTTGTTCCGGCAATATTTCTTATGCGGATGTGGGATGTGACCCTGTGGTGTGGTCCTTCACCAGGGGCCACATCACTGGGATGTGACCCTGTGATGTGGTGAATGTTAAGCGTCCCTCGATATTCATCTCAAATGATGAGGGAGATATTATGAGGATGAGGCAGCCTCGCCCTGCCCGAGACCCGCCGTGAGGCTCGTCTCTTGGTAGGGAGGGAGCCGATAACACACGTATATATATGACAGTTTTGGCAGCGAAGACGTCACTAAGTTTCCACGATTCTGTATTCGAAGCCAGCTTGGAAATTTAGCAGGCAAATGGGGGGGACTGTTGCATCTATCTTCACTGCGACTCCTGCTAGCAAAACCCTAATTCTGCTGATAATATTTCTGCTACTGCTGGTGCTGCCAATACTGCTGCTACTTGCGCTACTATCGCTGCTTCTGCTAATGTTCTTACGTAGTAAATTACGATGTAGATGAGGAAAAATAATACACAAACTTTTAAGGCATGTGAGAAAAATAATGAAATGGAAAGCCAAAACGTTACGTTCAAAAAACATCTTCGTCCCACTGAGCGCGGTGATGTGTGCCACCAGCTGCCATGTTGGTTGACCCTGAGGGGGGGGGGCGAGCGTGACGTCAGAGGTGGCACTGTGTTGTGAAAAAAACAATTACCGCTCCCAGGTAAACAAGAGACTTGGCCGCATACCTGAGCACCTCAGTGTTGCTCTCGTGTCTCGTGGGTGTCAGGAGCTGGGAGTGTGGGTTACCTGAGGTTGTGTGGGGTACTCATTTGGTTGTGCTTGCGGGGGTTGAGCTCTGGCTCTTTGGTCCCGCCTCTCAACTGCCAATCAACTGGTGTACAGGTTCTTGAGTCTACTGGGCTCTATCACATCTTCTTTTGAAACTGTGTATGGAGTCAGCCTCCACCACATCACTGCCTATTGCATTCCATCTGTTAACTACTCTGACAGTGAATAATTCTTTCTAATGTCTCTGTGGCTCATCTGGATACTAAGTTTCCACCTGTGTCTCCTTGTTCGTGTTCCACCCGTGTTAAAGAGTTTGTCTTTGTCCACCCTGTCAATTTCCCTGAGAATTTTGTAGGTAGTTATCATGTCTCCCCTTACTCTTCTGTCTTCCAGCGACGTGTGTGTGTGTGTGTGTGTTTGTGTGGTTGGGCAGTGTACAGTTGGGTTGTGTGGAGCTGTGTTTCTCTGTAGCGTGTTGTTTGTTTTCTATGTTATCGCATAGAACAGTGATTCCCAATCTTATTTTGTTTTCTTTGGAGAAACCTCAAATATTTCGTAAAGTCACGAGTAGTGTCTTACCTGCATGACACATGGTAGGCTCGACAGGTAGCCCCTACCTGCCTGACATATAGTAGGCTGGACAGGGAGCCCCTACCTGCCTGACATATAGTAGGCTGGACAGGGAGCCCCTACCTGCCTGACATATGGTAGGCTGGACAGGTAGCCCTTACCTGCCTGACACATGGTAGGCTGGACAGGGAGCCCCTACCTGCCTGACATATAGTAGGCTGGACAGGGAGCCCCTACCTGCCTGACATATGGTAGGCTGGACAGGGATCCCTTACCTGCCTGACACATGGTAGGCTCGACAGGGAGCCCTTACCTGCCTGACACATGGTAGGCTGGACAGGGAGCCCCTACCTGCCTGACACATGGTAGGCTCGACAGGGAGCCCTTACCTGCCTGACACATGGTAGGCTGGACAGGGAGCCCTTACCTGCCTGACACATGGTAGGCTCGACAGGGAGCCTCTACCTGCCTGACACAGGTAGGCTGGACAGGGAGCCCTTACCTGCCTGACACATGGTAGGCTCGACAGGGAGCCCTTACCTGCCTGACATAGGTAGGCTCGACAGGGAGCCTCTACCTGCCTGACACAGGTAGGCTCGACAGGGAGCCTCTACCTGCCTGACACAGGTAGGCTCGACAGGGAGCCTCTACCTGCCTGACACAGGTAGGCTCGACAGGGAGCCTCTACCTGCCTGACACAGGTAGGCTCGACATGGGTAAATTACAAAACAAACCTGTAAAGCTTTAACGTTAATAAATAATAATTAACTTTTGAATAAAATATTAAAAACGCATTTATTGTCAATCTCTATTTACTAATAACCGTTAATAAAAAATGTGTACAAATATTTTCACTTTACATCTGGTGTACAGGTTACAAACACTGCCAATATATTTCGTAATGAGTTTGTGATATTATAATACTTTTTATAAAGTTGTTAACAAAAAAAAAGTTGCATTGTATTTTTTATTATTCATTCACAACTGGAAATAAAAGAACTAACTCTCTCAAGATGGTATTCTCACCCGCCACGCACATGTCTTTGTTTACAAACACAGGTGACGTCACGACTGGAGAGAGATATTATTGGTTACCGCCGTATCCCCTCCTTTTTAAGGAGGGGATACGAGGGGGGGATACGGCGGCCCCTCCTTTTTTAAGGAGGGGGCCCGCCGTATTTTTTTTAAATATTTTTAAGGATATTTCTGGCCCATCCTTTTTAAGGAGGGGCCAGAAATTAATTCATCTCTTATCAATGAAAAGCATTTACGTAACAATAAATAGTATTGGGATAAATGAATACTGTACTCGTGTACTCTAACGTTAATCTGTACCATTTTAACCGCGTTAACAGACACGAAACTACTAGGAGTGAGTAGTAGATGGGAGCGTTGGTAATGTTAATTACTCACAAATGAGTTCCTTCTCGCTAGAAAAATTTCTCGCCTCAAAATTTCTTTTCCCAAGAAAAAAAAACCTAGCTGCTAAGATAATTTTTGTCTCGCGATTATCTAACCAAGAAAACTTTCAAAATACCTCATTGTTTTGTTAATACATTGCTTTAAAACCTTAATAATTTGATTTTTTTATTAAATTGTAAAAAAGATGACAAGCTGTACCTTTTTTTCTCAAAAGCTTTAGCAAATTTTCGCAGGACACCAGTTTTCTGCGGCACTCTGGTTGGCACTCATTGGCACTGAGAAGACCTCCTGGAATCTCTTGTGGAGTTCTTCACACACCTCCTTGTCATTCTCTATGTACTGTATTCCCGTCCCCCTTCCATTCTAAGTTTCATCGCCTGTTATTTCACTGTTCCTTTTTCTTTCTCCTGATGTAGCTGTGGAACAGTTTTGGTTGGATCTTGGTTTTATTTGCTACATCGTTTTCATACACTCTTTCTCCACTTCTGTTCTCACACTTCAAGTATTCATCTCGTAACCTCACCTGGAGTCACCCTCTGCTCTCTGGTGTTCTGTTCTTTGTGTGTATGTGTGTACTTCAATAAGGTCCTTGTGGGCACAAATGAAACCTTATACATATTGAATTATTTTGACCAAAATATGATATTAGCACCTTAACTTACCCACTAAACTATCTCAAGAAGACCTGGAGTTACATTTTGTTGTGAGATAAAATCAACGAACGCTATTGGTTGACAATGCCTGTGACGTAGAAATGGGTCGGGCGAATCATGACCCGACTCGGATAAATATCGTCACGCTCGGGAAATTCAAACCGTTTGAAAAATCGCGGGAAAATTTACCACTCGTCGAAAACGGGTTTGTCAATAAATCAACTGCTAATTATTCAAAACGAAGAAGGTCTATAATATACACAAATTGAGGAGCATTATAGATTTTCATTGCACCTGACCGTTGAGATGTTGATGGTTAGTTCGTTAGGTACTAATGGTTTGTTCATAGAGAAATCAATTGGAAGAAGGAGAGAGTGATTGGGAGATTCACGTGTGTTGTCACGCATACATACAACGTACATATGTCATATATACATATATACGCACACACACATATATATATATATATATATGTACATATATACGTACATATATATATGTACATATAGGCAGTCAGAGCTGTCGCAAGAACTATGAACTTCCTTCAAGAATTCTTCCCCCACCTGCTCTCTCCAACAACCTTTCACAGCCTTCCCTCCCCCCACCACATCTCCCCACCTCCTCCCCCCCCCTCCCCCGTCTCCCTCCCCCCTTCCCCACTCCAAACATCCCCCCCCCCCCCGCCTCATACATGTCACACACACATTCCCCCGTCTTCAGAGACTCTTTATTAAACCTGACAACCATGTTTGATGGCCTCCACTACACACCTGCATTTTCTGTCCCTAAAAAATTGAAATAATAAATATATCCATAGGCAATAAAAGCCTACATAAATACATTCATACGTGCATGGATAAATACAGATATACCTACATGTATATATAAATAAAGCTGTGTATGCTGAGAAAATACATTGAACAGGATTTGAACAGAATGTTACCAGCTGGGAGATTTGATGTGTCGCTGATGTTTATGATATCAGCCAGGAACAGCTGAAGGCTCTCTCCATCAGCTGGTTAGGCCACATTGCTTCCCAGAGAGGGATGATTAATTCACACCTTCGCTGTGAAATCATTCGCCCCAATGAAACAATCTCTATAGGCCTATTACGTGAAAAGATTTTCAGCAATAATGTCATGAAAACTTCAATGATGAAAGGCCTCCATGATAGCGCTGACTCTGATGTGGAAATCACGACCTTGATTTTTTTAAGGCACGGAAAATAAAAAAAAATTAAAATACGGACCAATGTATAGACTTTTTGTCCAAACAATGTTGATAATAAAGAGGCACTGGAGGCATCATACAATATCTCCCTCATCATAAGAGAGGGAAATCGGATACAATTAGTGACATCATAGTTACAGAAATTACAGACGTGAATACAACTGTTTTGAAGAAAGTATCTAAAGAAAATAATAAAAGTTCTGCCACCGCGGCCAGAGATTTACAGAATCCTTCACACTCGCGGCTGTTGTACGACGAGTGAAAACATTTCAGATGTTGAACTGGAGACAACACACCACACACCTTCACAAATTGATATCAAGATTCTCAGGGGAACCATTTCCAGGGCCTGGAGAAAATGCAGACGTTAACTCTCAATTCCACCTGGACTGGACGGTAGAGCGACGGTCCTCGCTTCATGCAGGTCGGCGTTCAATCCCCCGGACCGTCCAAGTGGTTGGGCACCAGTTCTTCTTCCCCCGTCCCATCCCAAATCCCTTATACCTGGACCCCTTGCAAGTAGCTATATAGTCGGAATGCTTGGGCGCTTGTCTAATGATAGTTCCTTTCCATTCCAATTGATATGCCTGAGTATCTCGATGAACCGACAGCAATCTGTTCATTAAGTAAAAGCTTAAGTGCCTATTAGAGCAATGAAAACTACTGTGCGAAATATAGACCAGCTTTGTGCAAGTGGTGGAAGTAGTCTTTCCCTTGTTTGCTTTAAGCTGGCTTCAGCCATACTTCAAGCTCGGCTTCAGCCATTCTTCAAGCTGGTCTTCAGCCATACTTCAAGCTGGCTTCAGCCATTCTTCAAGCTGGCTTCAGTCATGCTCCTGCAACTCTAACGAAGCAGAGGAGCAGACTGAGCATGAGAGGACGTGGTGACGTAACGGACTAAAGCTCACCAATCACCAGCCCAGTCCCAGAGACCGTGTGGACGCTCACCAATCACCAGCCCAGTCCCTGAGTCCGTGTGGACGCTCACCAATCACCAGCCCAGTCCCAGAGGACCGTGTGGGACGCTCACCAATCACCAAGCCCAGTCCCGAGTCCGTGTGGACGCTTCACCATCACCAGCTCAGTCCCAGAGTCCGTGAGGGCAGCTCACCAATTACCTCGCCCTTCCCAATACTGTTCACAGCTGGTTTCAGTAAGAGAGCTATACTGAATTCCTTATATTATCCTATTTTAATATTTACTGATTTTTAATGAAATTATTATATGATTTATTATTAGGATGAAATCCCACACTTTTTTGTATTTGTGAAATTTATGTAAATAATTTACAGCAAGTCTTTTGCACTCTCATGAGTGCATTGTCAAGGTCTGAATGTGGGTTAGGGTAAGACTTATATTTCAAAAACTAAAGACTACTTGTGAATTATATGGCCGGGGGACAGTTGGGGGCGTGAGGTATGGTGGCTGGTGCAGGCTGGTGTCTGGGAGTGTATGTTAGTCTTGGGGAAGCTTGTGGTGGTGGTGGGTGTGGTTGGTGTGTGGTGTGGTGGTGGTGGTGGTGTGGTGGTGTGGTGTTAGGTGGGTGTGGTTGGTGGTGGTTGGTGTGGTGGTTGGTGTGGTGGGTAGGTGTGGGTGTAGGTGTGGTGGAGGTGGTTGGTAGTGGTGGTAGGGATAGTGGCGTGCCTGAAGAACCCAACTACATCACAACAATACAACGATGCGACAAAATAGTAATCATTAGAACGCTCTAACAGTCCACTATACAAACTCTCAAGGTGTATATACACCAAGAAGGTATACGATATACACTCCTCTGTGTATCTCCCATTAGTTTGGGGGGATGTCCCGTAGCAAGCCTCTGGAATAGTATCTTAAAGAAAACGGACAGACAGGTAGGAGAGACTTTCGGGAGACAGACCGTCTGGGTAATGGCTTCCTGTTGTCGGGGGGCCGGAAGCTTGTTAGCTTTATCCACTCCCCCTCGGCCCCCTAATCCAGCGAATGACCTTTACCAGGAGGCGACCCAAACAGTTGTTCTATCTCCCAGGACTACCTGTTTATGACTGCTGGGGTGCACATGAGGACCATCAGGAGAAAGAAAATGTACTCCAGCATCACGCCCTTTCCTGTACTCTCCGGTTTCAAAGCCTCTTCACACTGTTGAAGTTTCAGTGGGGGTTTGGACACTCTGTTGACTTGTTGTAAGCGGTAATGGATCCCCATACCCCAGTGGTGTGGCGGTGGTGTACCCACATAAAACCTATCCTGTGGGCGTTAGTTGACCCCATACCCTTCTTGTGCGTGGTAGTGGACACCCTACCTATCCTGTGCTGGCATAGTGGACCCCATTACCTATCCTGTGCGTGGTAGTGGACCCCATAACCTATCCTGTGCGTGGTAGTGGACCCCATACCTATCCCTGTGCTGGTAGTGGACCCCATACCTATCCTGTGCGTGGTAGTGGACCCCAGACCTATCCTGTGCGTGGTAGTGGACCCCACTACCTATAGGTTGAAGGTGGGGTCCAGGTTAGGCAGGGGTGAGTGGTGTGAGGTGGGGGGGGTTGGGGAATAGGGTTGTGTGATTCCGGGTTCAGTGGGATTAAATTTCAGGACTTTTATATTGATTCTAGGTCTTGGTCTTTCACGTAAGTTTTACAAACGTAATGAATGTAGTTAGACCTTTTTCTAATGGGGTCGGTCTGGTCTGTGCTTGTGTATATATAGGGCCGTTTCCCGTCGTCATGTGCTACCCCCCCGATGCTTTACGTAATGACTCTACTGCCTTGTTCTTTGTCTTTCTGATTATGTTTGTGTCTGTTGAACACTTCACTTTCATTTAATTGTTTGTTCAGAATCCCCCCCCCTCTCTCTCTCTCTCTTTCTGGTTTTTTCTCTCTCTCTCTCTCTCTTCTCTCTCTCTCTATCTCTATCTCTCTCTCCTCCCTTTAGCTGACTCGGTGGTGAAGGTTTGTCGGAGAGCTTAATTGTCTATTTTTTTGTCTATATTTTCTCTGTCGTTCAATTTCTGCTTGCAACTGTCAGGCCAAAGAGCAATATGCCTGTTTATTCTTATATCTGTTTCTCATGCCCCGTTATTAATTTTTCTATGTTTATCAAAATGATATGAAATATGTGTGTGGTGTGTGGTGTGGTGTGTGTGTGTGTGTGTGAAAATTAGTCTCACGGTGTTTCGTCTGTAAATACTGAGACAAAATCTGTTGTCAGAACAAGAATACTCGCTCCCCTTGAGAGGCCTTGAGACTGTGAAGGTCAGGGAGCAGGTACTGAAGTGAGGTGAGCTGGTGGGCGGCCTGTGTGGGGCGGCCTGGGGCGGGGTGGGCGAGGTGGGCGGGTGGATAAAGCATAGTGAGAGTGGTGGAGAGGGTGGGGGCTTTCTGGGTGGATCTGGGGGTCCCAACCGGGGAGAGGGTGGAGACGGGAAGCGAGGACTGTGGAGAGTGGGTGTGGCTTCTTGGGTTGATTTGAGTGGGCGTGGATGATTGGATGGGGCTAAGTGGGAGGGAATTGAGTGGGTGGAGCTGATTGGGTGTGGTTGAATGTTGGGTAAGTGAAAGGAAGGGGAAGGGTGTGTGTGTGTTGGGTTGAAAAAGCGTAGCAGAGAGGTTGTGGTTGTGAGCAGGAGGTTGTGAATGTGTACTCAGTAGATAGGAGCCGAGTAGGTACCGATGGATGGGACGGAGTGTGAGTAGGTAGGAGAAAGAGGAGGCTTAGTTGAGTGAGTAGGGGCGAGTTTTTAATAGGCGAGGTTGTTAAAGTGAGGGACAGTAGGATAGGTGGGGAGCATGGACGAGATGTGGATGAGGGGCTTGCCTGTGTTCCTATCCCCTACACACACTACCTAACCACTTGGGCGGGACGGTAGAGCTACAGTCTCGCTTCATGCAGGTCAGCGTTCAATCCCCGACCGTCCAAGTGGTTGGGCACCATTCCCTTCTCCCCCGTCCATCACAAATCCTTATCCGGACCCCTTCCAAGTGCTATATAGCGTAAGGCTGGCCTTTCACTCTGATAACTCCGTCCTCTTTCACTACACACACACTAATAATGTACGATATCAGAGGTGATTATTTTATGAAGGGTAAATATGTAGAAACAGAGACACATAGTGAGATAGAGACAAATCAGTGCAAAAATATTATTAGTCAAGCGACATTCACACATCACGAAAGATAACCAGTTTTTTTCTATAAATAAAAATGTCTGTCTGTCTGTCTGCTGGTCTGTCTGTCTGTCTGTCTGTCTGTCTGTCTGTCTGTCTGTCTGTCTGTCTGTTCTGTCTGTCTGTCTGTCTGTCCTGTCTGAGGAAGTCGACGAGTAATATTTCTCCAGGCCTGATACCTAGCCTTTGACTACTGCCCTCATATTTCTGTAAGAAGAATTTGTATTCATGTCAGAAGTCTTCGTGTCGATCTTCTTCTATGTTTCTGATTTCAGATAACTTCCTATGTGGAACTTCTGTCAAACAGCACTTGTTTAGCTCGAGATAATGCAGTCAAACCATACCCTCTCTTTCACCTGTAAAATCTCTCATGGGAACTAAGAAGATTTCTTACACAGGATCTTCTGTTGCGAAAGCCATACTGTCTGCTATTCTTCTCACTTGAATTTCATTATTATTCTAGTGTTTTGACTACCGCGCCTCCAAGGCCTACGGGTTTACAATGAAGAGGGTCCGCTTTGCTACCATTTTTTTCTAAATTAGACCTAATAGAGGCTTTTTCCATATATCTGCTAAGATTTCTGTCCACTGCCTGACAAATCAACTGCAGTGGAATGCTTAGATCAGATCTGTATTCTCTCAGAACACAAGAAGAAATTCTATCTGTTTTTAACTGTTTGGTTTCTATCTAGTTCCTTGAGCATTTTTATCCTCTTCGTCTGAAGACACTTCAGTGCACTCGAGACACAAGTTGTTCTCTGACATCTGCATGTGTCTGGTTATCTAAAAAACCGTATTTTGCACACACAACTTTTGGAAAAGTTCATTTAGAGTTTCACACATTTCCTTTTCGTTCCTCTGTGCAGCCTGTCCTCTCCATCGTCCAACGTCACAAAAATGATGTACTAAATTGCCTGAATCTAGCTAGACTGAGTACCCACGAATAGAAAACGGGACAGCCTGTCAATTTGCGAGCCGCTATGATTTACAGTTCATCATATTTTGACCGTTGGGAAGTTATATACGTCATAATGCGATGCACTATTCGAGAGGACAAGTTACTGGGTGATATGTTACCCATTTTTCAACTTCTGGATATGCAATTTTTATTCAATTATGAAATATTTCATATTATATTAATAGTTAATAATACATATTCAAATTAAAGCAATATGTTCTTTACCTCTAATTTGCTTTTAATGAACATATAGAACAGGCCAGGTTCTGTTCTGCCATTGTTCGTTATCCTTTTATCAAAACTGTTCACTTAACTGCCGTGTAGTTATTTTCTGCTTGTTTTATTGTGATTGTTTGAGGGTCGGCCTCTTTCTTTATTGATTCCATTTGTTTGTGCTTTGTTCTCTAGTTTTTCTCACGAGGGTGTGTTGAACCAGTCCTGTTTCCTAGTTCTGGAGCTCAGTCTTGGTGTCCCGTCTTCCCAGCACTCTTTGTCGTATAACACTTGGTGTGTGTGTGTTTACTCTTTGTATTTACTATTTGTGTCTCAGAATCGAGTTATTAGCTCTTGGATCCCGCCTTTCTAACTAATTTTCCTCTGTTATGTCTACTACATATTACAGTGTCTCTTACATACGCACACACTCACACACATTCCCATGAAGCAGCCCGTAGCAGCTGTCTAACTTCCAGGTACCTATTGACTGATAGGTGAACACGTGCATCAGAGTGAAAGAAACTCTGATCAATTGTTTCCGCATCCGCTGGGAGTCGAACCGGGCCATTAGGACTACGACCCCCAAGCGTGTCCACTCAGCCGCGAGCCCCCCAGTGTGCGTACAGTGTAGGGTGAATATAACTCACCTAGATGTACTCATCTAGATGTGCTTGCAGGGTGGAGCTATAGACTCCTAGCCCCGTCCCCAATGTTTTAGATTAATGCAATAACTTATTTCTCTCTCCCTCCCTCCCACCCTTCTCCCTCATCTTCACTCCCTCCCACTACCTCACTCCCTCCCACTCACTCCTACTCCTCTCACTCACCTCACTCCTCCTCACTCACTCACCCCCTCCTCCCACTCCTCACTCCCTCACTCACTCCCCACTCCCTCCTCCACCTCTCCCTCACTCCTCACTCTCACTCCCTCCTTCCCTCCTTCCCACCTTCTCTCTCCCCTCACTCCCTCACTCCCTCACTCCCTCTGCCTCATTGACATTCTTCCGTGCAGCTCTGTCCTCTTTGTAAACAAACCCGGCCTGAAGGGAGCCTTATCAGCTCAGTGTTCTCCCCCTCCGAGCACAACTTTACCATGGGCGAGACAAATGACGATCATAAATTATTTTTCGAGGAGATTAATTGCTGCCACCAGAGGTGACAGTCATGGGGGAAGCTATATCTCTCTCCTCGGAGATAATGTCAATGTATTTCTCCCCCATTAACCTTATTTACATGGGAGGTCAGTCCTGCATCATTTGCATCTCTCTCTCTCTCTCTCTCTCTCCTCTCTCTCTCATCTCCTTCTCTCTCTCTCTCTCTCTCGTCTCTCTCTCTTCTCTCTCTCCCTCTCTCTCACTCTCTCTCACTCTTTTAGAGAGAGTCGCCATTACTAATGACTTAGAGTGCACAAAACAATATCTGACCATGAGTGTTGCACCCAATAAGGAAACACTCCAAGACCTTACAAGAGTCTAACGCACTCCGCCAAGGAGGTGCTCAAGACGAACCAACTACTTACCTAACAGTTTCTACTGGAGTGAGGTCTGACTTTTTTATGCCCCGCCTTCTAGTCTTTTCTCAAAGTTGCGCTGTACCTCAACTTTTCTGACGTTCGAATTCTTTTTCGAATCTGGCCTTTAAAGTTGTGGATGGAGGTGGCTTCCACATCTTCTGTCCGTGAATTCCACTTTGCTGACCACCAGTACAGGGAGGTTATCTTGAGGTTATCTTAAGATGATTTCGGGGCTTTTAGTGTCCCCGCGGCCCGGTCCTCGACCAGGCCTCCAGCCCCAGGAAGCAGCCCGAGACAGCTGACTAACTCCCAGGTACCTATTTACTGCTAGGCAACAGGGCATCAGGGTGCAAGAAACTCTGCCCATTGTTTCTCGCCGGCGCTCGAGATCGAACCCGGGACCACAGGATACGTGTCCAGTGTTCTGTCCGCTCAGCCACCTGCTTCCTCTATTGGGAGGGAGGGTATTTCCTAACATTTCTTCTACTCATTTGTGTGTCCAGATTCGACCTGTGTCCTCTCGTTATTTTTTCTCAGGTTGAAGAGGCTGCTCCTTTCTCGCCTCTGAGATAAGTAACGTTAAGCATATAACACAAGGAAAGGCAACAGAGGGTCAGAGGAGTAAAGGATCTGAGCCTACAGAGTTTTCAGGTAGAATATTAATGAGGAGGAAACGCTAAGCCTTATGACTATATAGCACTTCTAAGGGACATGATGACAGGAGATGAGGTATGAGAACAAGACTTAGGATATAAGAGCAAGGAGCTTAGGTATGAGGACAAGGAGCTTAGGGGATATGAGGACAAGGAGCTGGGATATGAGGACAAGGAGCTGGATATGGGACGAGAGCTGACGAGGACAAGGAGCTGGGATATGAGGACAAGGAGCTGGGATATGAGGACAAGGAGCTGGGATTGAGGACAAGGAGCTTAGAGTATGAAGGACAAGGAGCTTGGGATAGAGGACAAGGATGCTTAGGACAAGAGGACAAGATACTTAGGGTATATGAGAGACAAGGAGCTGGGATATGGAGGACAAGGAGCTGGGATATGAGGACAGTGAGCTGGGATATGAGGACAAGAGAGCTGGGATATCAGGACAGATGAGGCTGGGTATGAGGACATGAGGAAAAGCTGGGATATGAGGACACAGGAGCTTGGTAGAGAAGGAGCTATGTATGAGACAAGGAGCTTGGGATATGAGGGACAAGGAGCTTAGGATATGAGGACAAGGAGCTAGGATATGAGGACAAGGAGCTGTGGTATGAGGACAAGGAGCTTGGGATATGATCACAGGGACAAGGAGCTTAGGATATGAGGACAAGGACTAGGGTATGAGGACAAGGAGCTGTGAGATCGTATTTTATTACAACTAAAATAAAATTAGTTTTTATTAATACAATGCTTTACTCCCCAGAGATGACTGTGGGGAGATAACTTCTTTCCTAGAGATGACATGAGGAAGATAACCTGAGGAGGATAATGATGATAACGTGAGGAACCTGTG
>WNGS01003388.1:15108922-15124846 GCA_020271785.1 Procambarus virginalis | reverse complement strand
GCCATTTCAGTAATTGACATCATTTTGGGTATAAAAGTCGCATAATTTGAAAATCGAAATAGGTGCAGAGAGTCAAATGTCGGCTTAAAAATCACGTCTCATGAGTCAATTTTTCGACATTTCAGATATTTTGAAACTGCTAGTTGGAGGTTTGGCAAACTATGACCCATCGCTGGTTTTCAGTGAATTTGCCATATTTTCGGTATACAAAGTTCTTAATTTGAAAATGAAAAATAGGTGCAGAGTGGAATTCGGCTCAAAGTCAAGCTCAGGGCTAAATTGCACGTTTAAAACTAAGGGGTGGATGTGCATCAGTTTAATTCTATTTCTATAAAACGATTTAATTAATTTCATTCTCCAAATATCTCTGGCAGATGGGTGGAACTGAGGGGGGGGTTTGGGCAAAATGTGACCCATCGCCGTTTTAGAATTTGCATATTTTCGGTATATAAAGTCGTAATTTCAAACTGAAAATATGTGCAGAGAGCCAGAATTTTGCTCCAAAATATGGCTCCGGAGTCAGATTTCGGATGATTTGGGATATTTTGAAAACTGCAGGGGGGGGGGGGGTTTGGGCAAAATGTGACCCATCGCTGTTTTCAGTAATTGGCTTATTTTTCGGTATAAAAGGTCGTAATTTCAAACTCCAAATATGTGCAGTGAGCCAGAATTCGGCTAAAAAATAACAACTTTACATCATGCCCATAGCACCACAACCTAACTATTCAAAACGCCCATAGCACCACAACCTAACTATTCAAAACGCCCATAGCACCACAACCTACCTATTCAACCACGCCCATAGCACCATAACAAAACAAATCCCATACATCTATTTTACGAGGAAACATTGATCGTGATAGGAGTAATAATCAGTTGCTGGCTCTCGTCAATGTGGTAAAACTTATCGTTATATGAATTATAATACGATGAATAATACATAAGCTTCCTGAATAATTACCTCATCTGACTACATTATAATGTAGTCAGATGAGGTATATTAAGCTCTGACAGAGCTTAATATTATGCACGAGAATATCGTTTTTTTAATCATTTTACACATAATCATATCTCAATTGAGATAACCTTGATCACAATAATTTTCTATATTATCCTATAGATCAAGAAATAACAACTCTGGCAAGATTTTTTACGTGTCACAAAAAGTTTGTCCTCTTACGCAGACTCCAAACGACTTTGGCGTATTGCGAATTCAATGATGATGTTTTTTTTTTATTATATATACATATTATTTCATGTTTAAAATTTTGCGACATAAGAGTACGTTAGGTCGTGTGTTTTTTTTTTTTGGTCCTGTTGGGAATGATTTGGTTTGAAGTTCCTGGTTGAAGCGTTAGCAGGTTCGAATCTAACGGAGGGAGAGTGAAGCATTATTTGAGAAAATTGTTTTGATTCGTTAAACAAGAGGTTTGGCGGCTGAGGTAACGAGCATTTTGTCTGTATGAGAACGAACTTAATCCAGCCGCCAAGTTTATGGATGAAGAACACTTTTCACACAACTCACAACTAAAGACATTCGAACTTTTCTCGATCATTGTTTCGCTCACAAAATCAAACACTACATGCCATTAACCCCACACTACACCAACACCACAAGCACCACGCCTCGCAAACACCACACGCCCACAAAACAGCGCACTCTTCAAATTCTACAATCCACAAGTAACACAAGTGTGGTGGCATGGGCACAATCAGAGAACACTGTATAAACATCAGAGGTCCGCGGTGTTCAACGTCCTCCCAGCGAGCATAAGAAATATTGCCGGAACAACCGTGGACATCTTCAAGAGAAAACAAGAACATTTTCTCCAAGGAGTGCCGGACCAACCGGGCTGTGGTGGGTATATGGGCCCGCGGGCCGCGCCAAGCAACAGCTGGTAGACCAAACTCTCACAAGTCAAGCCTGGCCTCGGGGCCGGGCTTGGGGAGTAGAAGAACTCCCAGAACCCCATCAAGCAGATATCAACCAGGTATCACACGGCCACAAACACCACAGTCCCACAAGCACATAAAGCACCACACACGACCACAAACACCACAGTCCCACAAGCACATAAAGCACCACACACGCCCACAAACACCACAGTCCCACAAGCACATAAAGCACCACACCCCACAAACACCACAGTCCCACAAGCACATAAAGCACCACACCCCACAAACACCACAGTCCCACAAGCACATAAAGCACCACACCCCACAAACACCACAGTCCCACAAGCACATAAACCACAACACCCCACAAACACCACAGTCCCACAAGCACATAAACCACCACACCCCACAAACACCACAGTCCCACAAGCACATAAACCCCCACACCCCCACAAACACCACAGTCCCACAAGCACATAAACCACAACACCCCACAAACACCACAGTCCCACAAGCACATAAACCACCACACCCACAAACACCACAGTCCCACAAGCACATAAAGCACCACACACCCCCACAAACACCACAGTCCCACAAGCACATAAAGCACCACACACCCCCACAAACACCACAGTCCCACAAGCACATAAACCACCACACCCCACAAACACCACAGTCCCCAAGCACATAAAGCACCACACACGCCCACAAGCACACCTACACCAGCGCGTGCCCAACAAGACCTCCGGGGAACTATAACAGCAGCAGGGAGCCGTCCTGAGAGAAAACTGTTGCTGAACAGATACATTTATAATTATATTATATCTGAACATTGAGATTTGTTAGTGACAAGGTGTTCAATTATTTTATTTGCAGAGTAACGTGTTTGTCTGAGTGTTATGACTATTCGTTCCTGCAAGATCGAACTGTTAGCTATTGGACTTTAGCTGTTGGGCCCCGCCTTAGCTATTGGACCCCCGCTTTTCAAAGCGTCGGCGGTTGTTTAAAGTAGTGATTCCATAGATATTTTCTGTCATGTCTGTGCTACATGAGAGAGAGGTTGAATGGTTCCCAAGCTGTAAGTCACTAAGAACTTTATGGCCGGAGAAGGATTCGAACCTGGATAGCCAGAGTTCAACCCCCGGCAGACACAGTACTGAAACAACTTAAAAACCACAGAACTGAAGCCACTTCACCAGCGGTCGCTTGTGAAATGGGTTCAGTACTCTGTCCGCCGACAACCCGTCATCACACTAGGCTGGTTAAAGCAGCGGCCGTCTTCCCCAGACGCATTCACCAATTTTAACGTACTGTGTATTAAAATTAATTTGTTCTCATATATACATCAATATTCTTATACATAAGAATTTTATGTATAGTTAGGCTTAGGTTAGGTTAGGTTAGGTTAGGTTAGGTTAGGTTAGGTTTGGTTAGGTTAGGTGTTAGATTCTGCTGGCGATTGTTCGAATTTGAAGTACGTGGGTGAAGCACAGAGATTCCAGAGAACAGAGACGAAGTTCTCTGGAATCGGTTATAGCACCTTTCATCTCCACCAATTACTTTGTGCACGCCATGGGGAGCCGACCACCTTTTAATGGAAGCTATGGGGTCAAACCCGATCCACCCATGTTGGTCACCAACCCTCAAGCATTCTTCATGCAAAGTCTGATGAGGCCAACCCCAAGCATCTGGCCTTCAACCTGTGACACAGACAGACATTCTCTATAACAGATATATATTAATATAGACACACACATTTCCTCTGTTCTTGGAAGAAAGTTGAAAAATATCCCTAAAAGTGAATTTTTCACGTTTCATGTGCCTAATATACATTTCGCTAATAAACACCTAAGAATCTTTGGAAGCCTAGTCAAATATAAAATGTTAATAGAGCAATATTTATGGCTTGCAGCTGTGAAGAGAAGTGAGGTGTTATCCTGTCAAGAGAGAAGTGCTACGTCGCCACTTCTCGACTCAAGCAGCCTGAAAAATCCAGCAGAGATAAATGTTTGCGGAGAAGATTAACTTGGTCTAAAAATGCACCACAGCTCCTATCCGCCATTACGAGAATACACAGCACTGAGACAGCAGGAGCCAGATCATTTGTGTCATTAAGGAGGGAGGTGCTATGAGTTTTACTTATGGCAAGAGATCTGAACAAATCCACAAGGGCCGTGACGAGGATTCGAACCTACGTCCGAGAGCATCCCAGACGCTGCCTTAATGGACTGAGCTACGACATGGTAAAAGAAACGCAACCAGAAGTTCTACTGAACTTACTTGGATCCTGCAGCCTCTGCGAGACATTTGTTCATTTGATGCATTACGAGATCTGTTTACACGAAAGAATTTGTGTGTGTATTCACCTAGTTGTATTCACCTAGTTGTGCTTCTTTTGAACTCTCCTCTTTCGGCCCGCCTCTCAACTGTCAGTCAATCAACTGTTCCTAACTACTAACTATTTTTTTCACGCCAACACATTCCCCCAGAAAGCAGCCATTAACAGCTATCTAACTCCCAGGTTCTTATTTACTGCTAGGAAACAGGCGCATCAGGGTGAAAGAAACTGCCCATCTGTTTCCGCCAGCGCCAGGAATCGAACCCCAGACCACGGGAAAACGTATCCAGCGTGCTGTCCACACAGCCACCAGCTCCCTATCCCTCCCTCGTCATGTGTGTATTCACCTAGTTTTGCTTGCGGAGGTTGAGCTCTGGCTCTTTGGTCCCGCCTCTCAACTGTCAATCAACTGGGGTACAGGTTCCTGAGCCTACTGGGCTCTATCATATCTACACTTGAAACTGTGTATGGAGTCAGCCTCCACCACATCACTTCCTAATGCATTCCATTTGTCAACCACTCTGACACTAAAAAAGTTCTTTCTAATATCTCTGTGGCTCATTTGGGCACTCAATTTCCACCTGTGTCCTCTAGTGCGTGTGCCAATTGGGTTAAATAGCATGTCCTTATCTATTCTATCAATTCCATTGAGAATCTTGTATGTGGTGATCATGTCCCCACTAACTCTTCTGTCTTCCAGCGATGTGAGGTTTAACTCCCGTAGGCTCTCCTCGTAGCTCATACTTCTCAGCTCGGGTACTAGTCTGGAAGCAAACTGTTGAACGTGTGTGTGTGTGTGTGTGTGTGTGTGTGTGTGTGTGTGTGTGTGTGTGTGTGTGTGTGTGTGTGTGTGTGTGTGTATGTATGTGTGCGTGTGCGTGTGTGTGTGTGTGTGTGTGTGTGTGTGTGTGTGTGTGTGTGTGTGTGTATGTGTGTGTATGTGTGTGTGTGTGTGTGTGTGTGTTTCTATAAGAAAGATGACAAATTCAGTTTGTAGGCAAATTTAACTTTAAAATGAGATTTTTTTACATTAGGAAGCAAAAAGTCCTATTATTTAACATTTTTGTGTTACCTACAGTTTCATCCGTTTATTTTGAGAGGACGTTCAGGTAGAAATATGATGGCTGGGTTGAGAAGGCCCGCGATGACTAGTCAGGCACGGTAAATGGATTTCATGGTGGGGGGAACCAGTGTTGTATTGGTCTGTACAGGGTTGTCCAGAGTTTAAAGCAACAAACCTGGTATGACACTTTCTCTCTCTCTCTCTCTCTCTCTCTCTCTCTCTCTCTCTCTCTCTCTCTCTCTCTCTCTCTCTCTCTCTCTCTGAATAAAAAAACAGGTTTCATATAGACTCTTTAAACGGATTAATATATTTATTTCATATATAAATTTCTTCCTCTGAAAGAAAAAGCTGGGACTCTGAAAGAAGAAGCAATGTGACTGAATGAATAAGGGAGGACGCAGAGAGAAGGGGAGACTGTAAACAATTTATATGACTCTGGGGGTAGATCACCTTATTCTTGAGCATATACATCAGCCAGATATCCCAGCATTAAGAGCAGCCAGATATCCCAGCATTAAGAGCAGCCAGATATCCCTGCATTAAGAGCAGCCAGATATCCCAGCATTAAGAGCAGGCAGATAACCCAGCATTAAGAGCAGGCAGATAACCCAGCATTAAGAGCAGCCAGATATCCAAGCATTAAGAGCAGCCAGATATCCAAGCATTAAGAGCAGCCAGATATCCCAGCATTAAGAGCAGCCAGATATCCCAGCATACTGTGGAGAAGAAAGTAATTGCCTCCTCCAACAATTTTAATATTGAGACAGTCATGTTGAATTAGTTGAAAGTTTAGATTTTCCACCAATTCCACCCATTGTCCAAACTTATATCCAAGCTCAAGAAGTTTTGCCTAGTTTAGAGAGCCACAATTTCATGGTCATCCGGTAAGGTAATTATGAGAAAGAGCTCAGTCCGTACGACTATATAGCCCGTGGAAGGAAAATGAGGACATGGAGCTCGGATATGAGGGCATGGTGCTGGGATATGAGGACAAGGAGCTGGGATATAAGGACAAGGAGCTGGGATATGAGGATATGATACTGGGATATGAGGACATGGAGCTGGAATATAAGGACATGATGCTGGGATATGAGGACAAGGAGCCGGGATATGAGGACAAGGAGCTGGGATATGAGAGCATGGAGCTGGGACGAGGACATGGTGGTTGGATATGAGGACAAGGTGGTGGGATATGAGGACTTGGTGGTGGGATATGAGGACATGGAGCTAGGATATGAGGAAAAGGAGCTGGGATATGAGGACAAGGAGCTGGGATATGAGGACAAGGAGCTGGGATATAAGGAACGAAGAGGGAAGGGGAAGAATGAAAGCCAATCACTTAGATCAGGGGTCTCCAAACTATGGCCCGCGGGCCACATCCGGCCCGCCACATAATTTCATCCGGCCCGCCAAACAAATCCCTGTGTGGTGGCCTTGAAAAAATAATTATCGTACGAATGGCATCGCAGAATTATTCAAAGCTGGGGCTGCTGACTGGTGGCGCTCAGCCCGAGTCAGTTTTCCTCTCTCTCGATAGTGTGACGCACAGATACTAGTACTGGTAGGTATGTGTTGTGCATTACAACCAATCAGTTGTGTATAACTGTATATTGTGGGGATGGATAATCTGGAACCTGATTTTAATGAAATTTTGAAGTCAAAACGACAGTATCATTCGTCACACTAATTTGGTTGCATAAAACAAATCTATTTAGTTTACCCTAATTTTTTCCAAAAAGATATGTTTTAATTTTTCCATGTTTATACTTTAATATTTGAGGAAATTAAATTACTGGCACTGATTTTTTTTTTCATTTTTTATTCCTTCGGCCCGCATAAATATGGGAAATATATAATGTGGCCCTTACATTGAAAAGTTTGGAGACCCCTGACTTAGATCATCGGGGGATCGAACGCCAACCCTGCAAGAATAGACCTCCTTGGCCTAACCTCTCGTCATACTTTCCTTATGCACGGCCAGCAATCTTGGCAAAGTTCTCAGAAGTCCTCCCGTCCAGAAAGGTTTCAAACACCATAGACAGTGAATGTCAAGGAAACTGTGCGTGAGCTCAAGCAGCGAGTGCTCACGAAACTGTGCACCAACTGAGGGGTGTCGAGTGCATTGAGCGCGAGTTCTCCAGTATTGGTAATGGAGCCTCTAATGTGGACAGACATTATGCTAATGACTCAATCCTCATGTTTGCACACTGTTTGATAAGGTGTATGTGATGGCTTCCCCCGAGGCTGTTGGGGTTAATGGTGTTAAGGGCCCAGGGGGGGCGGGGGTATTGTGTACACTCACCTGGGTACGTACTGGGTACGGGCACCTGGGCAAGAGGTAATGACCCGCTAGTAATATCATTTGATTTACTTGAGGCCATCAGAGCCGCGAACCGGGGATCACAAAAGCAACAGCCGCGATAATAGATACCAATTGCGTGTCTCTGTTATCCGTCCCTATTGTGGCTGCTCGTAGCTTGGTTGGTGGGACCACAGCTTCTGTGGTTCGCGGTTCTCTGACGATCCTATTGAATGAAATGTCATTACCCACGTTATTGGGGGTTTGCAACTGAAATATGACAAGTTCGTAGGGCCATTGGTTACAAAAGATCTGTGTCGTTGGCATGCGTAGTGCTGGCGCTGTCAACATGAGATTTAATTACGCAGTTACGTCACAATCGCCAACCGCACTGTTGCATTCAATTGCACACACTCACGAACAACAATAATCCCCCTATGTAAGCCAAGGAAAACGCACACTCTTGACCCGCTTAACAATCGAATGCGTTCACTTATCGCTTTGTTCGTTCACTGCGTTCACCTCTCGTGCAGGCGATGAGTCACAATAACGTGGCTAAAGTATGTTGACCAGACCACACACTACAAGGTGAAGGGACGACGACGTTTCGGTCCGACCTGGACCATTCTCAAGTCGATCGATCAAGTCGATTATCGACTTGAGAATAGTCCAGGACGGACCGAAACGTCGTCGTCCCTTCAACTTCACCTCTCGTCTTCCTGTGCCCCCCGGGGTATAGCGAAGTTTCTCCTCCAGCGGCTTGAGACTCTTTCACTACCCAATTGACTGCCTGTAAACTCTTGCAGCCAGTCCTGGGTACTATCCGGCTGCCCCGGCCTGTTGTCTCTTGCAGTCAGCTCGGTGCTCTATCCGGTTCCCGGCCGGCTTCTAGCACCCAGCATGTTGGAAATATCGGGATTCCGACCCTGCCTCTTGCAGCCAGACCCGGAGCACTATCCGGCTTCCCAGCCTGCCCCTTGCTCTTGACCGGATGGCGAGAGATGAGAAAGGCTTACCTCCTTCACTTCGCTAAAACCAGCTAGAATAACCCAGTACACCTTGTTTTTTTAGTGTTTTTTTGATAAAACTTACTTAATTTCCGGTGTGTAGTTATTTTCCCAGCGTCTTAGCAATTGCTGGGTTGCAGTTTGTTTGTTGTCTTGTGTGTTTGTCTTGTGTGTTTGTTTCTTGTGTGTTTCTTTGCCTGATGCCTCTGCTGTCTTTTTATTATTATTATTTATCATCCGTTTTTCTTGTTCTTTAACGAGGGTGTTACCCGCTTGTTACTTGAGCAGTTTGTTGATAGGTTTTTCAAGCTGCCACGATAGTGACGAAGATCCCGCTATCTTGGAAATTATAGCAGAACTGCTGTTATTTCCTTACAAGCAGTATTGCTGGGTTCTCCGGTCAAAGTTTCGATCTGGAAATTAGATGAAAATTTGTTTTTTGTTGGGAATCGCCCGGGCACTTGTATGTTTCAAAGAAGATTCAGTTCTTTCAAAGCGTTTATATGACAAAGAGTGCTGGGAAGACGGGACACCATTAGCGAAGCTCTCATCCTGTAACTACGCTTAGGTAATTACACACACACACACACACACACACACACACACACACACACACACACACACACACACACACACACACACACACACACACACACAGACAACAGGTCCTCGAAGCTGGGTGGATAGCGCGCAGGACTCGTAATTCTGTGGCGCGGGTTCGAATCCCGCACGAGGCAGAAACAAATGGGCAAAGTTTCTTTCACCCTGAATGCCCCTGTTACCTAGCAGTAAACAAGGTACCTAGGAGTTAGTCAGCTGTCACGGGCTGCTTCCTGGGGTGTGCGTGTGTGTGTGTGTGTGGTGTGAAAAAAGTAGTAGTAGAAACAGTTGATTGACAGTTGAGAGGCGGGCCGAAAGAACAAAGCTCAACCCCCGCAAACACAACTAGGTGAATACACACACACACACACACATATACACATGACATGACAGAGTAACAAAGTTTCATCCAGCACTGCTGCACAACCATATCAGAAAGAAGACAGCGGATAAACTTGAAAGATAAAGGACTCAGAAAATGACAATGAAATATGTGTTATCCTAAGCAAAAAAAAAATCAGGAAAGTTTAAAAATTGAGCCTAAATTGCCTTAAAGTACGACGGAGACCATCTATAATGAGGAGAACCTTATTCAGGTAGCATGATCTTATACAACTAATATAGCCTCATACTGTACAAAGACCTTATACAATAGGTCTATTGTTAGGTCTAATATAAATGACCCGGTCTTGTACAGTTAACAAAATCGTATCCAGTAGTATGACCTAGTACAATAGTATGTCCTTTTATTTACAGCCTGACGTTATATACAGTAGCCTGACCTTATACAGTAGCCTGACGTTATATACAGTAGCCTGACCTTATATACAGTACCATGACCTTATATACAGTAGCCTGACCTTATATGCAGTACCATGATCTTATATACAGTACCATGACCTTATTACATATAGTATAACCTTATTCAAAACCATCACTTTACACAAACAGAGCGACCCATGCCCTGGGGGAAGAAAAAATGCGACTTAAACGAACCTCCCAGATGCCCACTTTTTCAACTCTTCACTCACCTCTCACCTCTCACCGTCGGGACGTTGATTAAAGCGGAACATCCCACAGTCATTCCCTTTCCTTTCCTCATTCCTGAGGCCTACAGGACCCCCGTCGACCTATGTGTATACAGAGGCATATCAGCCTCTGCTTGTTAGCCTTGCCCTGGAGCTCATATGGAAGTCACAGTGGGAAAATTCCTTTGCATCATGACACGCACACCTTCCAGTCGTGTCTGCTGGCGTAGGCTGTTTGATGTTTGTCGTAGGGTGTTTGATGTTTGTCGTAGGGTGTTTGATGTTTGTCGTAGGGTGTTTGATGGGCTGCTGTAATTGTCTCAATCCGTGAACTCTGTCTGTTCTCTTGTACGAAAGAATGTACTTGACAAAGCCGGCAGTCTGATGCCTAATAACGAGGAAGCGTATGTATGTGGAAGTTTATATGAATGTGGAAGCCTAAATGTGATGGACTATGATAGCTAGCTCAGTCGAATGTTTAGCATTAATGGACTTAATGAAGTTAGTTTTATGGTTGTCAAAACTAACTTATCGCTTGAAAACTAACTTACCAACCTGTAAGTTAATTACAGGTTGGTAAGTTAGTTTTCAAGCGATAAGTTAGTTTTCAGGCTAGTAAGATGATTTTGAGACTGGTAAGTTAGTTTACAAGCTGGTAAGTTGATTTTCAGACTGATAAGTTAGCTTACAAGTCGATGAGTCATTTTGCACGTTGATGTTATAATGTTAAAATTTTGTATCAGTGAAACTAAGAGAATGAGTTATCGCGTCCTCTTTTTGAGTAATAACTTTGGTGTGAATAAAGCCAGTTGTGGATTTAGAGATGTGAGCTGAATGTAGTAAACTCATTCAGTTTACCACATTCGTTGTGGTAACCAAATGTGGGTTTGATTTTGCAGGTTATATACAGAAAGGCAAACGTTTTGGGAGCAAAAACATAGTATCTAAAATATTGGTTGAATGTTTAAAGCCGAACAGTAATAGAAAACAAAAAAATATTGCGTGTTAGTAATTGATTGTTGTGGTATTTAATCCTTTAAAATGAATGTTCAGACATGNACTTCCTTATGTCCGGCGTGATGGTCAAGCGGTTTAAGGCGCCTGTAGTTACCAGTTGCTTTGCTCCTGGGAGTATGGGTTCGAGTCACTTCTGGGGTGTGAGTTTTCAGTTGTATCTAGTCCTGGGGACCATTCAGGCTTGTTTGCATTGTGGTTCCTCACGTGTTGCCCCAAAAAATGAGGTGATTTGATAAAATGCTATGCCCAAGATAACCATCCAGGTGCCGGCGGGGAAGTGGTTCATATAGCTCAGGCTATCACTTCCTTATGTCCGGTCGTGATGGTCAAGCGGATTAAGGCGCCCTGTAGTTACCAGTTGCTTTGCTCCTGGGAGTATGGGTTCGAGTCACTTCTGGGGGTGTGAGTTTTCAGTTGTATCTAGTCCTGGGGACCATTCAGGCTTGTTTGCATTTGTGTTCCTCACGTGTTGCCCCAAAAAATGAGGTGATTTGAAAAAAATGCTATGCCCAAGATAACCATCCAGGTGCCGGCGGGGAAGTGGTTCATATAGCTCAGGCTATCACTTCCTTATGTCCGGTCGTGATGGTCAAGCGGATTAAGGCGCCCTGTAGTTACCAGTTGCTTTGCTCCTGGGAGTATGGGTTCGAGGTCACTTCTGGGGTGTGAGTTTTCAGTTGTATCTAGTCCTGGGGACCATTCAGGCTTGTTTGCATTGTGTTCCTCACGTGTTGCCCCAAAAAAATGAGGTGATTTGATTAAATGCTATGCCCAAGATAACCATCCAGGTGCCGGCGGGGAAGTGGTTCATATAGCTCAGGCTATCACTTCCTTATGTCCGGTCGTGATGGTCAAGCGGATTAAGGCGCCCTGTAGTTACCAGTTGCTTTGCCCTGGGAGTATGGGTTCGAGTCACTTCGGGGGTGTGAGTTTTCAGTTGTATCTAGTCCTGGGGACCATTCAGGCTTGTTTGCATATATATATATATATATATATATATATATATATATATATATATATATATATATATATATATATATAATTCGCACACGTGGCATAAATATACATATCTCACAAATACATAAACGTCACATATACATGTGGCACATATACTCACGTGAGTCATGTAATACACACCAAAGACACATATAAATGTGACCCATATATACACACATATGACATATATACATTCTCTGATATATATCTACTAATAAACTAATGCACTTTATATTCAATAGTTTCATGAATACGAATAATTATACACAATTGTGATTTTACATATTAATGAAAATAAATTTCCAATCAGTTTAATATATTATTCATAATGTGATATTCATGGCTTTGACACATGACCTTCCAGGCAGACAATGGTAGGAGGACCTTCCCACATGACCTTACAGGCAGACAATGGTAGGAGGACCTTCCCACATGACCTTACAGGCAGACAATGGTAGGAGGACCTTCCCACATGACCTTACAGGCAGACAATGGTAGGAGGACCTTCCTACATGACCTTACAGGCAGACAATGGTAGGAGGACCTTCCCACATGACCTTACAGGCAGACAATGGTAGGAAGACCTTCCCACATGACCTTACAGGCAGACAATGGTAGGGAGACCTTCCCACATGACCTTACAGGCAGACAATGGTAGGAGGACCTTCCCACATGACCTTACAGGCAGACAATGGTAGGAAGACCTTCCCACATGACCTTACAGGCAGACAATGGTAGGAAGACCTTCCCACATGACCTTACAGGCAGACAATGGTAGGAAGACCTTCCCACATGACCTTACAGGCAGACAATGGTAGGAGGACCTTCCCACATGACCTTACAGGCAGACAATGGTAGGAAGACCTTCCCACATGACCTTCCAGTGGCAGTCAAAGGTGTCTCACCTAGACTTAAGTCTTTAGCAAATATCGATAGTAACATTCGGTCAATATGTTTTTTAACGGTGGGTGGTGGAGTCTGATTCGTCTTCGTCTGCCTCCTGATTACCTCACTCCTTAGAAGAACCCTCCCCCTCAACCCTCCCTCCTTAGTCATGCTCCTGATCACCCCCATCGCCCTCAGAACACCCCACTGCCCCTCAGGTCACCGTCCTGATCAAGTACACGTCTCCCAACTTTAACCTTCCCAGCCCCCATTCCAGACTTCAGCTTTTACCTTCCCAGCCCGTGAACAAACCCTTCCTCCCCAATCATATATCCCCCTCCCAGACCCCTAATGGAATCCCCCACCACTAACCCCCTTTTACCGACCTTCCAGGCGCCGTCACAGCCCATCTCAACCCACCCCTTACTCTGCAACCTTCTCATAGACCCTTCAGCCCGTTTACTGTCCCTCCCAAAACCCCCACCCTCCCTCTCCCACCCCTCACCCACCCTCTCCATCCCCACCCACCCCTCACCCACCCTCTCCCACCCTCACCCCACACCCCCACCCCACCCCTCAGCCATCACCCTCAACAAAAAAACACAAAAAGACTTGCATTTTGCCTTGGGTCCTCGACCTCAATTTTCAGGAAGTCGTTTTAGCTCTGCGGCAATTTCTAGCCATACAGAAGAGCGTGGCTTGAGGCGCCTCTAAATATTTTGGCCTTTCCCCACAATCAGAGTGCGGCGCTGTGCTAACACCAACCGGTTTTTTGAAAGCCGGACAACAAAAACCCCCCTGAAAAAAATCATTTTGTAACATATTCGTATAAATAGCATACACCGAAGATTGCTAAATTTAGATTTTCTAGCGTAAATGCATATATTAAGTGATGTGAGCCATGACCTAAGTTTAGCTCGTCTTAGAGACAAGTTAAATTCCACAACCATAAGTGGCTCTGTCATAGAAACAAATCACATAGTCAGATTTGCAATATTCAAAGATATTGTGAAAACTGCAGGAGGGTTTGGGCAAAATATGACCCATCGCCGTTTTCAGTAATTGGCATATTTCGGTATAAAAAGTCGTAATTTGAAAATGAAAATAGGTGCAGAGAGTCAGAATTTGGCTAAAAAAATACGCTCAGGAGTCAAATTTCCGTCATTTCAGATATTTTGAAAACTGCAGGGGGGTTTGGGCAAAATATGACCCATCGCTATTTTCAGTAATTAACATATTTTCGGTATAAAAATTCGTATTTTGAAAATGAAAATAGGTGCAGCGAGTCACAATTTGGCTAAAAATCACGCTCAGGGGTCAAAATTTCGACATTTCAGATATTTTGAAAATTGCAGGGGGGTTTGGGCAAAATATGACCCATCGCTATTTTCAGTAATTAACATATTTTCGGTATAAAAATTCGTAATCTGAAAATGAAAATAGATGCAGAGAGTCAAAAGTCGGCTCAAAAATCACGGTTAGGAGTCAAATTTCCGACATTTCAGATATTTTGAAAACTGCAGGGGGGTTTGGGCAAAATATGACCCATCGCCGTTTTCAGTAATTGGCATATTTTCGGCATACAAATTCGTAATTTGAAAATGAAAACAGGTGCAGATAGTCAGAATTCGGCTCAAAAATTACGCTCAGGAGACAAATTTCCAACTTTTAGATATTTTGAAAACTGCGGGGGGGTTTGGGCAAAATATGACCCATCGCCGTTTTCAGTGATTGGTATATTTGCGGTATACAAAGTCGTAATTTGAAAATTAAAATAGGTGCAGAGAGTCAGAATTCGGCTCAAAAATTACGCTCAGGAGACAAATTTCCAACTTTTAGATATTTTGAAAACTGCAGGGGGGTTTGGGCAAAATATGACCCTTCTCTGGTTTCAGTAACTGGCATATTTTCGGTATAAAAAATCGTAATTTGAAAATCATAATAGATAAAGAGAGTCAGAATTCGGCTCAAAAATTACGCTCAAGAGTCAAATCTCCGACATTTCAGATATTTTGAAAACTGCAGGGGGGGTTTGGGCAAAATATGACCCATCGCCGTTTTCAGTAATTGGCATATTTTCGGTATAAAAATTCGTATTTTGAAAATGAAAATAGGTGCAGCGAGTCACAATTTGGCTCAAAAATCACGCTCAGGGGTCAAATTTTCGACATTTCAGATATTTTGAAAACTGCAGGGGGGTTTGGGCAAAATATGACCCATCGCCGTTTTCAGTAATTGGCATATTTTCGGTATAAAAATTCGTAATTTGAAAATGAAAATAGGTGCAAGAGTCAGAATTCGGCTAAAAAATTACGCTCAGGAGTCAAATCTTTGACATTTCAGATATTTTGAAAACTGCAGGGGGGGGGGGTTTGGGCAAATATGATCCATCGCCATTTTCAGTAATTGGCACATTTTGGGTATAAAAAGTCATAATTTGAGAATGAAAATAGGTGCAGAGAGTCAGAATTCGGCTCAAAAATCACTCTCAGGAGTCAAATTTCGGACATTTCAGATATTTTGAAAACTGTATTGGTAGTTTTGGGCAAAATATGACCCATCGTTGTTTTCAGTAATTTCCATATTTTCGGTATAAAAATTCTAATTTGAAAATAAAAATAGGTGCACATTGCCGTAATTCGGCTCAAAAGTCAAAGCTCAGGAGCCAAATTTTCGACATTTCAGATTTTTTAAAAACTGCAGGGGGGTTTGGGCAAAATGTGACCCATCGCCGTTTTCAGTAATTTGGCATATTTTCGGTATATAAAGTCGTAATTTCAAACTGAAAATAG
>WNGS01003388.1:15097143-15107922 GCA_020271785.1 Procambarus virginalis | reverse complement strand
TGCAGTGGCGTGCATGTGGTGTTGTGTAGTGTGGGTTTTGTGTCAGTAGTGTGTTTCTTGTGTGAGCGAAACATGAATCGAGAAAAGGTTCGAATGTCCTTAAGATGTGAGTTGGTGTGATAAAGTGTTCTTCATCCATAAACTTGGCGGCTGGATTAAGTTCGTTGTCATACAGACAAAATCGCTCGCTTACCTTCAGGCCGCCATAACTCTTGTCTAATGAAATTAGAAAACACAATTTTCATCAAAATAATGCATTCACGCTCCCTCACGTTAGATTCGATACCTCGCAAACCGCTTCACCAGAGAAACCTCAGTCACACAATACAAACTCATACTCCCAACAGGATCAAAAAAAACACACGACCTAACGTACTCTTATGTCGCAAAATTTTAAACATGTAATAATATCTTGTATATATACATAAAAACAACACATCATCATTTGAATACGCAATACGGTACGCCAAAGTCTTTTGGAGTCTGCGTAAGAGGACAAACTTTTTGTGACACGTAAAAAATCTTGCCAGAGTTGTTTTTTCTTGAAGTCTATAGGATAATAATAGAAAATTATTGGATCGATCAGGTCATCTCAATTGAGGATTATGATCTTTATGTGTAAAATGATTAAAAAAACGATATTCTCGTGCATAATATTAAGCTCTGTCAGAGCTTAATATTACCTCATCTGACTACATTATAATGTAGTCAGATGAGGTAATTATTCAGGACGCTTTATGTAGTATTCATCGTATTATAATTCATATAACGATAAGTTTTACCACATTGACGAGAGCCAGCAACTGATTATTACTTCTATCACAGATCAATGTTTCCTCGTAAAATAGATGTATGGGATTTGTTTTGTTTATGGTGCTATGAGCCTGTATGAATACGGTAGGCGTGTGGTGATACGCTGTACCTTCCGCAAACGCACACACCGAAACTACGACGTTGGTATTACGTTCGAACAAGTTTTAAACGCCTCCTAACCAGTTATAAAAAACAATATAAGCAAGTTATCTAACCCAGGACCCGAGATCTAAGGACCGTCAAAGGACCAAGACACGAGAGCCTTCAAGACCAAGTACGTTAGTACAACGTTATTACACGTTTTAACAAGTGGAAAATAGAGATATTTTCGGCTTGTGTTTCCAGGGGTGGGCGTGTTGAATAGGTAGGTTGTGGTACGAATGGGCGTGAATGAATAGGGTAGGCTTGTGGTACTATGGGCGTGGCATGATGGTAGGGTTGTGGTACTCATGCGCGGGTGATGAATAGGTAGCTTGTGGTACGATAGTGCGTGATGAATAGGTAAGGTTGTGGCTGGCTATGGGCGTGATGAAGAGGTAGGTTGTGGCTGCTATTGGGCGTGGATGAATAGGTAGTTGTGGTGCTAATGGGCGTGGATGAATAGGTAGGGTTGTGGGTACTATGCGGCGTGGATGAATAGGCTAGGTTCGGTGGTACCTATGGGCGTGATGAATAGGGTAGGTTTGTGGTGCTATGAGCGTGTTTGAAGTAGTTAGGTTGTGGTATTACTCATGAGGCGTGATTGATAGGTAGGTATGTGGTGCTATGGGCGGATGTAAAGTTTGCTATATTTTTTGAGCCGAATTCTGGCGCACTGCACCTATTTGGTGGAGTTTCGAAATTACGACCCTTTTATAACAGAAAATAAGCCAATTACTGAAAATAGCGAGTGGGTCACATTTGGCCAAACCCCCCTGCAGTTTCATAATAAATCACAAACATCCGAAAGTCGACCCGGAGCCATTTTTTGGAGTCAAAATTCTGGCTCTCTGCACATATTTCAGTTTGAAATTACGAACTTTTAATAGACCTGTGCGACAAATAACTGCCAAATTGCTAAAAACCAACGGCGATGGGTCACATTTCGGGCCCAAACCCCCTCCCCCTACTGCAGTTTTCAAAATATCCCATATACCCTAAATTCTGACTCATGAGCAATACTTTGGAAGGGGACACCAAATTCTTCGCTCCCTGCAACATATTCGCAGACTTAAATTACGACTTTTTATACTGAAAATATGCCAATTAAAGAAAACTTCGATGGGGTCACATTTTGCCAAACCCCCTTGCGTTTTAAAAAAAATCTGAAATGTCGGAAATTTTGACTCCTGAGCGTGATGTTTGAAAGCCAAAATTCTCACTCCCTGCACCTATTTTCATTTTCAAATTACGACTTTGTATACCGAAAATATGCCAATTCACTGAAAACGGCGATGGTCATATTTTGCGCAAACACCTCCCTGCAGTTTTCAAAATTATCCTGAAATTGTCGAAAACTTGGAACTCCTGACCGTGATTTTCTAGCCGCATTCTGACTCTATCTGCAGCTATTATGATTTTCAAATTAACGACTTCTTTATACAGAAAATAATGTATTACTGGAAAACGGCGATGGGTGCATATTTTGCCCAAACCCCCCTGCAGTTTTCAAATATCTGAAATGTCGGTAATTTGACTCACTCGAGCGTGATTTTTGAGCCGTACTTGCGGCCTTTGCCTCAACCGATTTCATTTTCAAATTACGAATTTTATAACGAAATGATGCCTATTACCTAAAAACGGCGAGGGGTCATATTTTGCCCAAACCCCTGGCAGTTTTCAAAACTGTCTGTAATGTCGAAAATTTGACACCCCTTGAGGCGTGGGGAGTTTTTGAGCCAAATGTGTGACTCGCTGCATCCTACTTTTCATTTTCAAAATACGAATCTTTATACCGATAAAATAGGTTAACTTACTGAAAACGGTCGACTGGTACATATTTGTTGCCCAAACCCCAATGCAGTTTTTCAAAATATCCTGAAATTTCGGAAATGTTGACTCTTGAGCAGTAATTTTGAGCCGAATTCTGACTATCTACAACCTGTTTTCATTTTCAAAAATTACGAATTTGTATGCCGAAAATATGCCAATTACGCGAAATACGGCGCGAGTGGGTCATATTTTGCTCCAAACCACCCCCCTTGCAGTTTTCTACAAATACTCTGAACATGAGTCGGAGATTTGACTCCTAAACCCGGGACTTGTTTTGCAGCTCGACTTTTGACTCTCCGCAAATCTATGTGTCATTTTCAGAATTACGAATTTTATAACCGAAAATATGTTAATTAACGAGAAAGTAGCGATGGGTCAGATTTTGCCCAACCCCCCTGCAATCTTCAAAATATCTGAAATGTCTGAAAAATTTGACCCCTGAGCGTTGTTTTGAGTCCACTGAATTCTGACACTCGCTGCACCTATTTTCATCTTCAAAATACTAACTTTTATACTCGGAAAAATAACGTCTTAAAAGTTACTGAAATAAGCGATGGGTCATATTTTGCCCAAACCACACCCCTGCAGTTTTCAAAATATCTGAAATGGTCGGAAATTTGGACTCCTGAGCGTGATTTGTTAAGCCAAATTCTGACCTCTGCACCTATTTTCATTTTCAAATTACTACTTTTTAATAACGAAAAATATGCCAATTACTGAAAACGGTCGATGGGTCATATTTGCCCAAACCCTCCTGCAGTGTTCACAATATCTTTGAAATATTGCAAATCTGACTATGTGATTTGTTGCGTACACGACAAGCCACTTATGGTTGTGGAAGTCTAACCTTGTCTCTAAAGACGAGCATAAACTTAGGTCATGGCTCAACATATCACTTATATATGCATTTACCCTAGAAAATCTAAATTTAGCAATCTTCGGTGTATGCTATTTATACGAATTAGTTACAAAATGATTTTTTCCAGGGGGGCGGGTTTTTGTTGTCGCGGCTTTCAAAAAAAACCGGTTGGTGTTAGCACAGCGCCGCACTCTGATTGGGGGGAAAGGCCAAGATGTTTAGAGGCGCCTCAAGCCCACTCTCTTCTGTATGGCTAGAAATTGCCGCAGAGCTAAAACGACTTCCTGAAAATTGAGGTCGAGGACCCAAGGCAAAATGCAAGTCCTTGTTGTGTTTTTTTTGTTGAGGGTGATGGCTGAGGGGAGTGGGTGGGGGTGTGAGTGAGGGTGGGAGGAGGGTGGGTGAGGGGTGGGTCGCCTGGGGATGGGAGAGGGGGGGGTGAGGGGCTGGTGAGAGGGTGGGTGGGGGTTCTGGGAGGGAACGTTAAACGGGCTGAACGGGTCTATGAGAGGTTGCAGAGTAAGGGGTGCGGGTCGAGAATGGGCTAGTGACGAAGCGTGCCGCTCCTGGAAGGTCGGTAAAAGGGGGCTGGTGGTGGGGGATTCCATTAGAGGTCTGGAAGGGAGGATATAGAGATTGCGTGTGAGGAAGGGTTTGTTCATGGGGGCTGGAAGGTAAAGCTTGAAGTCTGGAAATCGGGGGGCTGGGAAGGCTTAAAGTTGGGAGAACGCTTGACACTTCGATCAGGACGGTGACCTGAGGGGCAGTGGGGTGTTCGGGAGGGCGGATGGGGGTGGATCAGGAGTCATGACCTAAGGTACGGAGGGGTGATGCGGGGTAGGGTTCTTCATAAGCGAGTGAGGTAATCAGAGAGGGCAGACGAAGACTGAATCAAGACGCCACACCCCCCAACCCCCCACCTTAAAAAAATATTGTACCGAATTGAACTATTGATACTTTGCTCAAAGACTTATAAGTCGAGCGGAGACAACCTTGAACCTGCCACTGGAAGGTCATGTGGGAAGGTCTTCCTACCATTGTCTGCCTGTAAGGTCATGTGGGAAGGTCTTCCTACCATTGTCTGCCTGTAAGGTAATGTGGGAAGGTCCTCCTACCATTGTCTGCCTGTAAGGTAATGTGGGAAGGTCCTCCTACCATTGTCTGCCTGTAAGGTAATGTGGGAAGGTCCTCCTACCATTGTCTGCCTGTAAGGTAATGTGGGAAGGTCCTCCTACCATTGTCTGCCTGTAAGGTAATGTGGGAAGGTCCTCCTACCATTGTCTGCCTGTAAGGTAATGTGGGAAGGTCCTCCTACCATTGTCTGCCTGTAAAGTCATGTGGGAAGGTCCTCCTACCATTGTACCATTGTCCTGCCTGTAAGGTAATGTGGGAAGGTCCTCCTACCATTGTCTGCCTGTAAAGTCATGTGGGAAGGTCCTCCTTACCATTTTTTGGGGGGGTTTTTTTGGGTCCCGGAAAGTCATGTGGGAAGGTCCTCCTACCATTGTCTGCCTGTAAAGTCATGTGGGAAGGTCCTCCTACCATTGTCTGCCTGTAAAGTCATGTGGGAAGGTCCTCCTACCATTGTCTGCCTGGAAGGTCATGTGTCAAAGCCATGAATACCACATTATGAAATGCACATAATGATTAAAACTGATGGCGCAAATTTATTTTCAATTAATAGGTAAATCACAATCTGTATATAATCTATTCCGGTATCCATGAAACTATTGAATATAAAGTGCATTAGTTATTAGTAGATATATATCAGAGAATGTATATATGTCATATGTGTGTATATATGGGTCACATTTATATGTGTCTTTGGTGTGTATACATGACTCACGTGAGTATATGTGCCACATGTATATGCGACGTTATGTATTTGTAAGATATGTATATTTATGCCACGTGTGCGAATTATATTATATATATATATATATATATATATATATATATATATATATATATATATATATATATATATATAGATTTGTAGAAGTAGAAGTCGGGTCCCAATAGAACTGCAGAAGGCCTATTGGCCCATATTTCTTGATGTTTCTATATTGGAGCGGAGTCTTGAAGTGGGTAGAATATAGTTGTACGTTAATTGGCTACGTAATACGTACGTAGTAGCCAATTAGTACGTACAAAGTACGTACGTAGCCAATTAACGTACAACTATATTCTACCCACTTCAAGACTCCGCTCCAATATAGAAACATCAAGAAATATGGGCCAATAGGCCTTCTGCAGTTCTATTGGGACCCGACTTCTACTTCTACAAATCTATATATATATATATAGATTTGTAGAAGTAGAAATCTATACCCCGTTTTCCATGTTCTGTGTTTCACCCCACTAATATATATATATATATATATATATATATATATATATATATATATATATATATATATATATATATATATATATTTGCCGCTGAAAACGCTGTATTAATTATTAAAAAGGAACCATGAAAGTGACTGAACAATCGAGGTGAAACATACACATTCCTCCTCACATTTATATTTCCATTTAAAGCCGAAATAAAAATATGGCCGTAATCGCCCTGAAAGGCCACTCACAAGTTTATGATCGCTAGTATTTGCCTTGTTCTTATTTTCCTATTTTTTGTTTAAATCAAGTATTTGTTTCTGCGGATTAGCAGCAGAAGCCAGAGGCTAAACTGAGGAGCATTTTCCTCCGTGTCTGGTCGCCACAAATGGAAGGTTGAAACACGATGGGTAAACACACCAATTTTGGTTTCGGCCGAGAGGATAAGAGAGGTGTTGAGCGTATTCTTTTACGGTCCACTTGTTTTGAGCAGATTAAGACGCCATTTTCTTGGAGAGCACTCTGGCTGGTTGGGAGGGGGAGCCTGGAGGTGGGACGGTCGTGGGAGGGGGACGCCTGAAGGGGGGACGGTCGGTGGAGGAGGATACATTTGAAGAATAGAGAGAGAGAGAGACCTACTTTGTTAAAGGAACTACCTTTAATATGACTTAAGAATGTGCATTCTACGTGGTTTAAGAAACTACTTTCTATATGGATTATACTTTGCGAAGAACTATCATGCCCAGCAGTTAATTATACACTTACCTGGTCGACTAGACTACACTAGCGGCCCTGGTCGACAAGACCACACTGGCAGGCCTGGTCGACCAAGACACACTGGCAGGCCTGGTCGACCAAAACACACTGGCAGGCCTGGTCGACCATGACACACTGGCAGGCCTGGTCGACCAGGACACACTGGCAGGCCTGGTCGACCAGGACACACTGGCGGCTCTGGTCGACCAGGACACACTGGCAGGCCTGGTCGACCATGACACACTGGCAGGCCTGGTCGACTAGACCACCCTGGCGGCCCTGGTCGACCAGGACACACGGGCAGGCCTGGTCGACCAGGACACACTGGCGGCCCTGGTCGACAAGGACACACTGGCAGGCCTGGTCGATCAAGACACACTGGCAGGCCTGGTCGACAAGGACACACTGGCAGGCCTGGTCGACCAGGACACACTGACAGGCCTGGTCGACCAGGACACACTGGCAGGCCTGGTCGACCAGGACACACTGGAAGGCCTGGTCGACTAGACCACACTGGCGGCCCTGGTCGACCAGGACACACTGGCAGGCCTGGTCGACCAGGACACACTGGCGGCTCTGGTCGACCAGGACACACTGGCAGGCCTGGTCGACCATGACACACTGGCAGGCCTGGTCGACTAGACCACCCTGGCGGCCCTGGTCGACCAGGACATACGGGCAGGCCTGGTCGACCAGGACACACTGGCGGCCCTGGTCGACAAGGACACACTGGCAGGCCTGGTCGATCAAGACACACTGGCAGGCCTGGTCGACCAGGACACACTGGCAGGCCTGGTCGACCAGGACACACTGCAGGCCTGGTCGACCAAGACACACTGGCAGGCCTGTCGACCAAGGACACACTGGCAGGCCTGGTCGACCAAGACACACTGGCAGGCCTGGTCGACCAGGACACACTGGCAGGCCTGGTCGACCAAGACACACTGGCAGGCCTGGTCGACCAAGACACACTGGTAGGTCTGGTCGACCATAACACACTGGCAGGCCTGGTCGACCAGGGACACACTGGCAGGCCTGGTCGACCAAGACACACTGGCAGGGCCTGGTCGACCAAAAACACTGGCAGGCCTGGTCGACCAAGGACACACTGGCAGGCCTGGTCGACCAGGACACACTGGCAGGCTGGTCGGCAAGGACACTGGCAGGCCTGGTCGACAAGGACACACTGGCAGGCCTGGTCGACCAAGACACACTGGCAGGCCTGGTCGACCAAGACACACTGGCAGGCCTGGTCGACAAGGACACACTGGCAGGCAAGGCTAAAGACAAACTTAAAGGTGCGGTTATATGCAAATACAAACAAAAAATCGTGAAAAAAACGAAGCCATGATTAACGACTTAACCCAAGAGTCAAAATATAATAACTGTAAAATATTTAAATATATTTCAGTACGAAAATCAAGCCAAATTTTACACAGAAAAAGAGTAACTTTTTAACCAAAGTTTTGATCCTTAACTTAAGAGATTCTGCCAAATTTTCCCAGTAAAAGGAAATCTTTCCCACTCTACCCAGATGCTGTTTAGTGATTCTGCTTCTCTTCTGCCTGGAAAGATTCCATGTTCTCGAGCAAACTTGAAAGCTTAAGTAAAGTGAGTCTTGGAAGCGCCGTCAGGTGCTGTTTTCTGCAGGTGAGATCACCCTGCGCCGGGGCGAGCCTCGCTTGGGGGAGCAGGAGAGGGGAAGTCGGCTAGAAAATGCTGTTGAATCAAAGCTTCGCTGATTCGGGAATCATGGCACGTATAAACATGCTCGTGAAGACTTTTACACACACACGCGCGTGTACTCACACACACACACACACACGCGCGGGCACACACACACACACACACATACACACACACACACACACACACCACACACACCACACACACACAACACAACACACACACACACACACACACACACACACACACACACGATGTCGATAGCCTAAAGCCCAGTAGCTCAGGAATCTGTACACCTGATGATTGACGGTTGAGAGGGGGGACCAAAGAGCCAGAGCTCAACCCCCGCAAACATAACTAGGTGAGTACAACTAGGTGAGTACACACACACACATACGTTGGCCGGTGGCTGACAGGACAACACGCTGAACGCGTGATCCTGTGGTCCCGGGTTCGATCCCGTGCGCCGGCGAGAAACAATGGGCAGAGTTTCTTTCACCCTGATGCTAATGTTACCTAGCAGTAAATAGGTACCTGGGAGTTAGTCAGCTGTCACGGATTGCTTCTGGTGTGTGTGCGTGTGTGTGTGGTGTGGAAAAAAATAGTAGTAGTAACAGTTGATTGGCAGTTCAGAGGCGGGCCGAAAGGGAAGAGCTCAACCCCCGCAAGCACAACTAGGTGAATACACACACACAACACACACACACACACACACACACACGCACCACACACACACACACACACACACACACACACACACACACACACACACAACACACACACACACCACACACCACACACACACACCCACACACACACCTACGCACCCACACACACACACCCACACACACACACACACACACACACACACACACACACACACACACACACACACACACACCACCACCCACACACCCACACACACACACACACACACACACACCACACACAACACACACAACACACACACACACACGTACTGAGGAAGAAGAGCAAGCGCAGACTTACTCAACCACAAAAGCAAACACAAGCATGGGGGAAAAAAACATGCTTGCCCTCGTACATCCGCTCCAATTTTGTTTGTAGTTCAGAACCAATGAGAGAAACCAATGCGACTCTCCAAAATATGTTTGGAGAGTCGATGGCAAATTCACGAAAACACGAACGGCTTCTCCGTGAGGCTACATTAGCTTAGGTTAGAAAAGGTTAGATTAGGTTTCGTAGGATTAAGCTAGTGTTGTCAATTCAGCTAGGCTATCATAGATTAGGCTAGGTTAGGTTAGGTTAGGTTAGGCTAGGTTAGGTTAGGGTGAGAGCGTTTTTTTTCCTACAAACCGCCATCGTTTAATAACGAGGTTCCAAATGGAGAAAACCCACTAGGGCTCTGAGGATCCATATTACTGTTGGGTGAACAGAAGCGAACAGTTAAGGACTGGTGGCCAGTCCACTCTACCTGGCCAGAATTGGTGGCCAGTCCACTCTACCTGGCCAGAATTGGTGGCCAGTCCACTCTCCCTGGCCAGAATTGGTGGCCAGTCCACTCTTCCTGGCAGAATTGGTGGCCAGTCCACTCTCCCTGGCCAGAATTGGTGGCCAGTTCACTCTCCCAGGCAAGAACTGGTGGCCAGTCCATTCTCCCTGGCCAGAACTGGTGGCCAGTCCACTCTCCCTGGCCAGAATTGGTGGCCAGTCCACTGTCCCTGGCAAGAACTGGTGGCCATTCCACTCTACCTGGCCAGAACTGGTGGCCAAGTCATTCTCTCTGGCCAAAACTCGGACTCTGACCACATAGCTCGATAGATGCACTATATAATGAAACACGATAGAAACACTGTGCTAGGTGAACAGAGGCATCAGGGCGAAAGAAACACTGCCATTTCTTTTTACTTCCGCCAGGAATTGAACCTGGGTCGTATGACCCCGATCCGCGAGCGCTGTCCACTCAAAAGCGAGGCTCCTGTGTGTATGTTGTGTGTGTGGTGTGTGTGTGTGGTGTGTGTGTGGTGTGTGTGTGTGTGTGTGTGTGTGTGTGTGTGTGTGTGTGTGTGTGTGGTGTGTGTGTGTGTGTGTGTGTGTGTGGTGTGTGTGTGTGTGTGTGTGTGTGTTGAACCTTTTTGAGCATGCCAACAGAGTAATAGTTTGATAAGACAGTTAATCCTTTTAATTAAATTATGCAACTTTGGAATACGGCCATACGGCTCTGCTCTGTAGAGCGACGACTCTGCTCTTGTAGAGCGACGACTCTGCTCTTGTAGAGCGACGACTCTGCTCTGTAGAGCGACGACTCTGCTCTTGTAGAGCGACGACTCTGCTCTTGTAGAGCGACGACTCTGCTCTTATAGAGCCACGACTCTGCT
>WNGS01003388.1:15032427-15048492 GCA_020271785.1 Procambarus virginalis | reverse complement strand
CTGGGAATATAAAAGTTTCTCGCATACTACCAAAGACCTGAAGTCGTTTATTTAATGAGACTTAATACTGTGTGGGGCTCTTCCGGAATTAGCTGTAAGAGGATTCTCTCTTTCTCCTTCTCCTCTTCCTCCTCCTCTTCCTTCTCCCTTCTCTCTTTCTCCTTCTCCTCTTCCTCCTCCTTATTTTACCACTCCTGAACATTCGTAGTGCTTGTGGGTACTTTGTGGTGAAGGAGACCTGACCTTACCTCAGTATCTTGTCCCTGAGACAGGAGGAGGAGAACTATTATTTGGTGAGGAACAGCATAATTATCTACTAGGTGGTCGTCGCGCGCGTGCACACACACACACACACCCCAACACACACCACACACACAACACACACACACACCACACACACAACACCACACTCCAACAACAACAAGCCGGATCAAGTCACATGGGAATACAATCACCGCATGAAAAATTTAAAAACAAAAAAACAAAGGCCAAACACCAGAAGTCAACATATCATGTTCTGCTCTCTCTCTCTCTCTCTCTCTCTCTCTCTCTCTCTCTCTCTCTCTCTCTCTCTCTCTCTCTCTCTCTCTCTCTCTCTCTCTCTCTCTCTCTCCCTCTCTCCCCCTTCCCTACAGACGTTCCCTCGCACCTGTGTATACAGAGACGTAAATCCCACTACAGTTTCCTCGCAGCTGACAAACTGTGGCATAAAAAGCAACAAGGTGATTATACTCGTCTTAAGAAAGGGGAGAGAATAGGAGGAGGAGAAGGATGTGTGCTTGTATGTCTGTGATGTGTCTTGGGCCAGAGACGAGCGGTGTGTTTAGGGAAGGGATATTGGGATACATATGGGATACATATGGGATATGTTTCCCACAGCTGACCAGATATAGCTAACGGGTTCGGGTTCGGATCCTTTCTTCCACAGGCGAGACATATTGTTTCAGGGGTAGATGGATTGTTTCCGTCGTAGGCTAGACATATATATATGAATCAGTTTGGGAGGGTATAGATAGGAGCTGCTTCGTATGGGCTAACAGGAGCTGCCTCGTTTGGGCCAACAGGAGCTACTGGCAACAGGGTTGGAATCCCACGTCACAATCTGTGATCACAGGAGCAGCGGTGTCTCTCTGCTCCACGACCTCTGCTGCGCATTCCTCGGACTCTGCTGCGCCTTCCTTGGAGCAAGACTGGTCCTCTCTCACTTTGTGAAAGTCTTGATCCTGTTCGAATTACTCTCTTCTCTAGTCGTTCTGACCATCTCTGACAAAGTGTGGCAAGAGAGAGACAGTCAGTGAGGCGATCACTGCCAGAGTGGTGAGCCAACCACTGTTCAACCCACGTCTCATCTTTATCACCAAGGTTTCCTGTTGCTTTAAATTGACCGCGTTGGTTAATTGCTAATCTGTTAGCACCGGCAGTTAATTCTGACCTGCAAGCAACATTGATTTTGTTTTCATTTTGATCTTCCTTGGGATATTTTCTCTTTCGAGATTTGTCATTTTCTTGTTTTTTTAGTTTCCTTCACACTATGAACCAATATGTACCGCCAATAATTCGTTTCATCTTAAATAAAAATCGCCATTCTGTTATTTGTATCCCCAATACCTTGCCTCGAATAACAAAGTTGATGTTTAATGGGAATCGAATCATGTTAGGGGCAGTATTTACTGAGGTCGTTTACGATATTGGAGCCACCAGGCCGTCCTCTCACACGGCTTCAGGTACTGGGAGTGGTCGACGAAGGCGAATCATCCGCCGGCTGGTAGTTCAGACGAATCATCCGCCGGCTGGTAGTTCAGACGAATCATCCGCCGGCTGTTAATTCAGGCAGATAAACGATTGTTACCGTGTCTCTCCTCCCCACCTTGCCTCTCTGGTCTCTCACACTGACTGATAGCAGAGGAAGAGAGAGAGAGAAAGGGAGAGGGAGAGAGGTGAGAGAGAGAGGGAGAGGGAGAGAGGTAGAGAGCCAGCGGATAGTTTCAGCCTTAAACCTGTGTAATTTTGTGTATACCACTATTACACAGGGCTCAAGGTTATGTCATAGTGTTCACGTTGGATATGTGTAATGTTACGTTGAGGGGGGCAGAATGTGTGGCATAATATTATATTAGTGTACCTGTGTTAACCGCTAACTACCATGTTTAACTGATCTCTAACCCTGTCCATGGAAGACAGAAGAAAATGTATATATGCTGGTTAGCATTGTAAATGTGTGGTCACGTTTGTGGTAGGAAAAAAAATGCTACCTTCACTACTAGCTATAGATAGTTAATAAATAGATATTTAATTAAAGATAAGAAACCGAGACTAACACTTGTACCAGACGCATGAGCGACAGACAGACTTTAGCTCATATTGTGTTGCAGGGAGACATTCTCTACGACACACTGTGTTGCAGGGAGACATTCTCTACGACACACTGTGTTGCAGAGTGCCATACTCTACGACACACTGTGTTACAGAGAGACATGCTCTACGACACACTGTGTTGCAGAGTGCCATACTCTACGACACACTGTGTTACAGAGAGACATGCTCTACGACACACTGTGTTACAGAGAGACATACTCTACGACACATTGTGTTGCAGAGAGACATACTCTACGACACACTGTGTTACAGAGAGACATACTCTACGACACACTGTGTTGCAGGGAGACATACTCTACGACACACTGTGTTACAGAGAGCCATACTCTACGACACACTGTGTTGCAAAGAGACATATTCTACGACACACTGTGTTACAGAGAGCCATACTCTACGACACACTGTGTTGCAGAGAGACATACTCTACGACACACTGTGTTACAGAGAGACATACTCTACGACACACTGTGTTGTAGAGAGCGATATTCTACGACACATTGTGTTGCAAAGAGCCATACTTTACGACACACTGTGTTACAGAGAGACATACTCTACGACACACTGTGTTACAGAGAGACATATTCTACGACACACTGTGTTGTAGAGAGCGATATTCTACGACACACTGTGTTGCAAAGAGCCATACTCTACGACACACTGTGTTACAGAGAGCCATGCTCTACGACACACTGTGTTACAGAGAGACATACTCTACGACACACTGTGTTACACTGAGCCATACTCTACGACACACTGTGTTACAGAGAGACATACTCTACGACACAATGTGTTACACTGAGCCATACTCTACGACACACTGTGTTGCAGAGAGACATACTCTACGACACACTGTGTTGCAGGGAGACATACTCTACGACACAATGTGTTACACTGAGCCATACTCTACGACACACTGTGTTGCAGAGAGACATACTCTACGACACACTGTGTTACAGAGAGACATACTCTACGACACACTGTGTTACACTGAGCCATACTCTACGACACACTGTGTTACAGAGAGACATACTCTACGACACACTGTGTTACAGAGACACATACTCTACGACACACTGTGTTGCAGAGAGACATACTCTACGACACAATGTGTTACACTGAGCCATACTCTACGACACACTGTGTTACAGGGAGCCATATTGCAATAACTACCGCCTCAATGACCTATGAAGACCTCAAAGTGGCCAGGCTCACCTGTAATCATCAAAAGGGTCACCTTTAAAGGTTAAAGAGCGGAAGACTTCGCTTTAGCTCTTTAGCTGGAGACTCCGCTTTAGCTCTTTAGCTGGAGACTCCGCTTTAGCAACAACTAAACCTCATTTGCGGTTTTTAAGTTTTATTTGTGATGATAAAACTTAACATAAACAGCCACAAGAATGAACAAAAAATTGCCCAAATTTAATTCACGGAACCAAAATTGATTCAGTGAAGCCAGACTTTCATAAATGATACCAAAGTTGGTAAAATATGTAACCAAAGCTTTACCAAGCTTTGTTGATACTTTCTCCTTGAGAGTCAGGTGTCATAATTATCGGTGATTCTGCCAATGAATCTATTCTGGTGTTTTGGGCTTTTAGTTTTGTTAGAACAATAATGTTAAAAAAAATTTCCATGGCTTATGTACATTTTCATATATTTTATTACCATGGATTTTGAAATACGATTGATGTTAATAGACACAGAAATCCCAGTAACGTGATGTTAATAGACAGAAATCCCAGTAACGTGATGTTAATAGACACAGAAATCCTAGTAACGTGATGTTAATAGACAGAGAAATCCCAGTAACGTGATGTTAATAGACATAGAAATCCCAGTAACGTGATGTTAATAGACATAGAAATCCCAGTAACGCGATGTTAATAGACATAGAAATCCCAGTAACGTGATGTTAATAGACATAGAAATCCCAGTAACGTGATGTTAATAGACATAGAAATCCCAGTAACGTGATGTATTAATGGGAAAATCCTCATCACGGCTCTTGTGGATTTCCTCATTGATGTTAATTTCAATAATATTATCACGAGATACTGCACTTGGCCGATTGTAATTCATAATCATTCGGAACATGCAAAAACAAAAATTGTAAGCGTGATATTAATCCATAAATGAAAATGATGGTTCGGGGATGGAAGCCAGGTGGTTGGGGCGGCTATCTTCACCCGACATTTCGCAATGACTCCTGTGGGGTCAGTGCCTAACATGGTCAGGTCCTGGTCGCCATAATTCAAGAGAGAACAGCGAGTCACGGCCACATACTCACCCTCCACGATTTTGTCAATATCACTTTTAACCGAACTTGGAATAATATGTTTGTTTACGTTGCCGTTATATATATATATATATATATATATATATATATATATATATATATATATATATATATATATATATATATATATATATACATCGCATCTCCCGCTGATTTATTATGATAACCTACTGGAATCTCCTATTAATTTCATCACGTACTTGTTTATCGCTCATTGTAAATGTCTATTTTCTTCTCTTCCATTTACCTGTTTCTTGATTGTTGTTTTATTCCTGATGTGGTTGTGAAGCAGTCGAGGTTGGGGGTCTTTGCTTCATCTACTTTTGCTTTGATGTGACGTCTTCAATTAGCCTCTCCAATTCTCTTCTCACTCTGAGGTATTTATGATGCTCTGGTACTTCTCAGTGCTCTTTTTTTAGTTATTTTGTTCCTGTGATTTTCCCCTAACTTGGTGTTTATTCGTTCTGTATTCCTTCATGTATTTCAATTTCAGTTTCGTGTTGTCGTCCCATTTTATTCTATGTCCCATTGTGTCTGATAGACACTCGGATTTCTACAGTTCCCCCTGCGGTATGTCCACACTTTCTTTGTACGTATGTTAGTGTCTCTACTTGTGTATTTATGTGTCGTTGTGTAGTTGGGTGTACCTGTGTGTGTGTGTGTGCTGGTACCTGTGTGTGTGTGTGTGTGTGTGTGTGGTGGTACCTGTGTGTGTGTGTGTGTGCTGGAACCTGTGTGTGTGTGTGTGTGTGTACCTTTGTCTGTTCCTGTACGTGTGTGTCCGTTTTTTCGAACGATTGATCTGAACAGTGTTTCACACACACACACATACACACACACACTCACACACACACACACACACACACACACACACACACACACACACACACACACACACACACACACTACAGTCGGGACACTTCAACATTAACTATTTAACACCATGAACAATACACTACCAACACGAGTGTATATTATTGTCGTTTTTCCTTCGCACTTGTCAGTGTACACATAGAGCTTTCATTTGTGTACTTAATTGCACTAATATTGAAATTGATATTTACGAACTCAATTTGTGCGGATGTACAATGCACAGTGTATCGTGCATTGTATAATTTAATCCTTTTAAAAGCAGATTAGTTGTGGCAGCAGCGTCATGTATGTACGTGTGTGTGTTAGTGTGCGTGTGTGTGTGTGTGTGTGTGCATGTGTGTGCATGTGTGTGCATGTGTGTGCACGTGTGTACTGCTGTTGTCGCTGGCAGGAGTCTCATTATATTTTCCATCGCTTTTCAACAACAATGTTATTTTCTAAGTTGCAGCAGCGAGGAACTTTGGAGCGTAACTTTATGTTCCTCTGGGATGGTGGTGAAGTGAGGGGCGAGGAGTGAGGTAGGGAGGAGTGAGGGAGGAGAGAGAGGGAGGAGTGAGAGAGAAGGAGTGAGGGAGGAGAAGTGAGAGAGTCAATAAGACTACTGGTCAGTCCAGGATAATATTATATACTGATTCTCTCATTTATTTTGTACTCAATTGCAGCTGTGTCTAATTTATGTATTTTCATATGTATTTCCTACCAGAATTGATTCAGCTATGTATACATCAACAATATTCATATGTATTTTGCTCGTTTTTATATATTACGTACAGCTTATACATCTTTGTTTAGTCTAATGATGTATTGTATAAGCATGCTTTATACATGTAGGAATAATACAAGTACTTATGTATGTATGTGCTCGTGTGTATATATATATGTATTTGCACTATTATTTGCATATATCATTTATGTTGTAAACAAAGAGAGAGTGATTGATTAGTCTTCATCTGTCAACCAGTGATGACTTCGTAGCGCAGTGGCACTCGTAACTACAATAGCAGCGGCCAATTAGCCTAATCCCTTCCGAATTAACACACACATGGACACACACACACGCAAGCACACGCCCACACACGTGCGTTCGGTGGGTTTGATACAGTTTCAAAAGCGTATATGTTAGAGCCCAGTAGGCTCAGGAACCTGTACATCAGTTGATTGACTGTTGAGAGGCGGGACCAAACAGCCGAAGCTCAACCCCCCTCCTCCCCCACATGTACAACTAGGTGAGTACACTTATATTAACCTAAATAACTGCATCAGTTAATTTTAGTTACTTACCGGTACTAATACCTGAGTCATCATGGTGGCACTTGTTCTAACACCTGAGTCGTCATGGTGGCACTTGTTCTAACACGTGATAATAACACATAAGAAAGTCCTTTTCCTCCAGATGCTTCTGTTCACTTTCTCACTATCCTCACCGTCAGCCTCTACGGTGTGCAAGATAAGTCACCGTCCGGTAATTCAGTTATTCCTCGTTATCTTTCTTATATACAGGGACATTGGCTGCCTTCTAATTTTCTGGTAGATCTCCCTCTTCCCAGTGACTTAATATGTACCATAGAAAACGGCCAGCACAGTTCTTTCATGCCCTTTTTTAGCGTCTATGATTAGATCATGTTTGGGCCCAACAGCTTCTGCTATTTCTGGTTCTAACAGTTGCCTTTTCTTACGTAATTGTTAATCATAAAGTCTTCCACTGCTGCTTGGTTGATGAGTGTCTACCTTAACTCATTTTCACTTGGACTTATGTGAAGAGCAATAGAAAATGTTATTTTTGAGTTTCTCACACACACTTCTCTGTCGTGCTCGATAAGCATCAGTCTTTTCTTACAGTGTTGTTTCTCTCTTTATTTGGCCGTGATGCCACTTGGGCTGGATGTTTGCTCTCCTGTGTCGTGTATAAATATTCTCTCTCTCTCTCCACTTCTCACTTTGAAGTACTAATCTTTGAGCCGTTTATCTCTTTTTTCTATTGTCCTGAACATGTTTTTGTGTTCTTTCCTTACATTGTTTCTGGCTTTGGAGTTATGTGGGATGAGAAAATGAGGGATATGGAGGCTGTTGGGCTGGTTAGTTGAGTACACTGTGAGAGGATATTATGATGGATCATTGTACCATATCTCAGCACTGGTGCTTCTCTCATTGTGGTGGTCTGTGTTGTGTCCAGACCGTCTCTTGTCTCCCGGCTGTGTTGTGGCCGCTGTTGTGGTTGTGACTGCTGTGGACCCGGTGGGGGGGGGGGAGGGAATGTTCCTCCCCTATAACAACAACCTCCCATTCCTTACTGCCCACTTTCCTCTCCCTCCCCACCAAATCCTCTCTGCAATTCCCTTTATTGCTCTCCTCCTCTATATTTTCTCTCCGCCCATGCTTTGTGTGTGAGTGTGTGTAAATATTTAACAACAAGAGAAAAGATACGTGAAGCGCAGTTGTTTATATATATATATATATATATATATATATATATATATATATATATATATATATATATATATATATATATATATATATATATATATATGTAATGGTGTACCACCTCTGGCTGGAAGAAGGGGACCCATAGCCTCGGAGGCAATCACACATAACGCATTAGAGGGAATGTTTAGGTCCCCTCCAATACAGTTTATGTGTGCTTTGCTCTATTAGATATTTAAAGGTTACAAGATGTACATTTGTTAATACAATAGGGTTTAAAGGTTATGGATCTCTTGGAGCTCCTCCGCTTCCGGACAAGAACCGAGGACGCAGCAGGCGTTTCCTCTCTGGATCGCCACACTGAGGCGCTGAAACAGGAAACTGGCAGCTCTTGGGTCTCTAGTGATGTCAATGAGCCTGAAGCACAATTCTTTGAGAAATCCCAAGGCGCTCCTACCCCAGGGCCGAGCGTTTCAGACGCTATGGGAACAAAGGTGTATTGACCTTCCAGTCACTTGTACTTGATTGATTTTGCTGTTTCCCTGTAGTTGGCCGCCCCACCTGCTTGATCAGCACCGAAGTGTACATAGGTGTCAGCCAGGGTGGATACACATGTGTAGTCCCACACCAGCTGTCTGCCCTCCTTCCATGAGTATATGGTGATGCCATCAGGGCGAAGTGCGGGGTTATCCGTGTTTTGGTCCCCTAAGAGGCGAGGTTCTATCTCCGCTGGGCACTGAGCTGAGGCAAGGCTCCTCTTGATGATGTCAGGACCTCGTTGTGTCTTGCATGCCAGCCCTTGGATTTTCTGCAATGCAACCCATGCAGTCCATATTGGTCTGCTTCCACCCTGTTGCAAATACACTTGTATTCAGTGTGAATTCAGGCACCAAGGCAGAGGCCACTGCTACACGGAGGGATTCTGGATCTAGGCGCGTGCCCATTGCTGACATGGGTACTGCCAGGAGGTAGTCTCCTGCATGGGGGGCACGCACTGCTCTGAGGCGGGCTTTCTCCTTGTCTGATGTTGCGGCGCTGAGCATGGCATCAGTATTTTTTCCACTAGTGGGTGGTATATTATATATATATATATATATATATATATTATGTATATATATATATGTATATATATATATATTATATATATATATCTATATATATATATATATATATTATATACGTGTGTGTGTGTGTATTTCTTTTTTATTTCATTACCAAAAAGGGGTTACAACATTGGTTACATGCAAGGTACGAGGCTATTTGTCACAAGTTGTCGAGTTCCTCCAGCTCCTCAGATGGCGGCAGGAACCATGGATGCAGTGTGCATTTTCTCTCTGGATTGTACACTAAGGCGCTGTAAATGGAAAATGGCGGCTCTAGAGTCTCTAGTTGTTTAAGTTAGCTTAGAACCCAGCTCCTTAAAAAAAACTAGCAGCACTTCTACCCCACACACCAAGTGTCTCTGAGGCAATGGGGACAAAATTGTAGTGATGATCAAGATCTCTGCATTCACAGCTGATCAGGGCAGTGTGTAAGTTTCTGGCACTAACGTTTCAGCATTCAGAAATATCTGTTTAAGGAGAGGAAGCTGAGACGGAAACAGAAGAGGAAGACAGTAACAGAAGAAGTATCAGGAAGCCAAAATAGGATGAGAAAGAATTGTGTTAGGACAGAGAGAAAGAGAAACAGTGCGACAGACAGACCGGCAAAGAAGGAAATTATTATGAAATAAACAGCAGTCTAAGAAGAGAAGCATCTTAAACATTCTCGCCACAATAGAGAACCCCTTCGGGCAGTTATTGTTCACAAAGATGCTAAAACTTCCCAGCAAGGGATTTAGCACCCAAAATATATCTTCAGATGGCACGAGTACATTGCATTTCCAACAGTGCACACTTCCTAAGAGGTAGAGAGTGAGGGTTGGTAAACTGCGTCACGGAGAGTCTGTCAGCGACGGGAGAGCGCTCGTCGAGGGTATAGACAGGGAGGGTAGGAGGAGGAGGAGGAGTGGGGGACCCCTAGACTAATGGGTGCCCATTGGATAGGAATAGTGGGGTCGTTGAGGCGGCTTGAACACCTGGACAGTGCCAGGGTAAAGGATTATTGAAGGAATTATGCGAGAAAGCAGGGGAGACTAAAGGCGAACTGTGAGGGAGAGATGCGTGATGAGGGAGGCTGCCAGTAGTTGGATGAGGCAGACCTGACCCAGTAGATGGGTCCCAAGAACCCTCCAGGGTAGTGGAACTGGATGAGAAGAAAGATAGATACGTGTAGCCTCTTCATAAGGCACACTAGCAGGCTCCTCACTCCCTCCTCATTGTCCCTCATCATTCTTACTCCCATTCCCACTTCCTCATTCACTCTTCCCTCTTCCAAACTCCTCACCCCTCCTTTACCCTACCTCCAACACTCCCTCCCCACCCCACCTCACCCTTACCTTCTCATCATCACATCTCATAACACTCACCATCCGCTACCTCATGATTCCACTTCCCTTTTAACTGATCCCTAAGAACGCTTCCCTTCTTTATCATCTTGAAATGCCACCTCCTTTACTGCTTTATCGGTCTTCCCTTCCCCCCCCTCCTCATTGCCCCTTCCCTATCACTCACACCCGTCAACCAATCTCCCCTCACTTCCCACCTCATCACTCCCAATCGTCAGCCAATCTCCCCTCACTACAAATTTCCCTTAGCGATTCGATTCTAAATTCAGATCTATAATCAGGAGTAATTTCGCTTGACATTATCCGAAATATGGAAATTAGCGGCCGCCCCGGGCTCCGTTGACGGGTGTCACACGGCGACAGGAATGCCACATTGGCACTAAAATCTGTCAACGACGGAGGCACTCAGTACCAGGAAACATTGTTTAAAACACAAGGGAACGGTACGGTGATATTTGCTTGAGTATCTGGTGGCAAGTTTCTGCGTTTATTTTCTATCTTTTCTGTGGGGTAACTAATGAAAACCAAATGTCACAGACGGTACCTGTCTCACGGATAGTACTGGTTAATGAACGGACGGTACTAGTGTTACAGGCCGTTACTGACGCTGGTACATGAGGATTGTACTGTAGCATTATTGAGCAGCTGGAATAAAAGAACAGTAGGAGCATCCTGAAGGACCTATGAGCTTCGGAATCTCAGAAATAACTAGATACTCAAGGGCTGGCAGCATCCGTCCCTTAGCGTCTTAATGTATCTGGGAGAGAATACAAGCGCCTTAGTGTATGTGGGAGGAGGAATACAAGCTGTATTCTTCGTTCCCCTCAGACAGCCAAGGTTCTTAAGATGAATTACAGCCTCCAATATCTGACTGTGCGATTTAAAGAATAGATTTCCATTGCACTGTGATATTAACTGTGAAAGAGGATAATGTTGATTAATTTTTATTAATTTTTCATTGTGCAATGCGCTTCTGATACCCATGTGTTAATTATATACAGAAGTTTATTTTATTTTTAGAAAATCTTCCTAGTTTCATTAATTAGTTTAAGGGGAGTCTACTCATACAGAAATATTTACACATTAAAGGACGTGTAAACAGATTTACATTATGAGGTTATGTGCCGGATGGAGACGCACTCATATGGAGACGTACTCAGGTAGAGACGCACTCACAGGGAGACGTACTCAGGTAGAGATGTACTCAGAGGCTCTGATAATGTTCTGATTATCTCTCAAATTGGCAAGTGTATGAGAGATAATCTCTTCAATTAGTGGATAACATAAATTATCTACACACACAAGGAGGGAATTCTCTGGCTGCTGGTCAGCAGAGCAATTGGTCAAGGGGTTGAACCCCATTGGGGTATGGGGTATGGGTTTGGGGCATGGGTATCCAACGTATGGGGTATTTGTGATTGATTCATTGAAAGCTTGTCCAGACAACACCTACATTTGACTTCTTGGTACATTCTGGGTCAAGACATCATATATATATATATATATATAATATATATATATATATATATATATATATATATATATATATATATATTATATACATCATATATATTTATATAATATATTATATATATATATATATATATATATATATATCTATGTGTGTGTGTGTGTGTGTGGCTTCTACTAAATTCTAGGTACAGACGTCATATNGAATCTGTACACCGTTGATTGACAGTTGAGAGGCGGGACCAAAGAGCCAAAGCTCAACCCCCGCAAGCACAAATAGGTGAGTACAAATAGGTGAGTACACACACACACACACAGGGTTGATAGGGTTGATAAAGACAGGCTGTTTAACACAAGGGGCACACGCACTAGGGGACACAGGTGGAAGCTGAGTGCCCAAATGAGCCACAGAGATATTAGAAAGAACTTTTTTAGTGTCAGAGTGGTTGACAAATGGAATGCATTAGGAAGCGATGTGGTGGAGGCTGACTCCATACACAGTTTCAAGTGTAGATATGATAGAGCCCAATAGGCTCAGGAACCTGTGCACCTGTTGATTGACGGTTGAGAGGCGGGACCAAAGAGCCAGAGCTCAACCCCCGCAAGCACAACTAGGTGAGTACAACTAGGTGAGTACACACACACACACACACACACACAAATAGGTGAGTACACTCCAACCGAGGCTGAATCTAAAGGGACCGTGGCTGAATAGACAGCGTTTAGGACTCGTAATCTCAGGGTCCGCGTTCGATCCCGGCCACTGTCGGAAACAGATGGGCAAAGTTTCTTTCTCCCTGATGCCCCTATCACCTTGTAGTAAATAGGTACCTGGGAGATAGACAGCGGTTACGGGCGGCTTCCTGTGTGTGTACTCACCTAATTGTACTCACCTAATTGTGCTTGCGGGGGTTGAGCTTTGGCTCTTTGGTCCCGCCTCTCAACTGTCAATCAACTGGTGTACAGATTCCTGAGCCTATTGGGCTCTATCATATCTACACTTGAAGCTGTGTATGGAGTCAGCCTCCACCACATCACTTCCTAATGCATTCCATTTGGCAACCACTCTGACACTAAAAAAGTTCTTTTTAATATCTCTGTGGCTCATTTGGGCACTCAGTTTCCACCTGTGTCCCCTTGTGCGTGTGCCCCTTGTGTTAAATAGCCTGTCTTTATCTACCCTATCAATTCCCTTCAGAATCTTAAATGTGGTGATAATGTCCCCCCTAACTCTTCTGTCTTCCAGCGAAGTGAGGTTTAATTCCCGTAGTCTCTCCTCGTAGCTCATACCTCTCAGCTCGGGCACTAGTCTGGTGGCAAACCTTTGAACCTTTTCCAGTTTAGTCTTATCCTTGACTAGATATGGACTCCATGCTGGGGCTGCATACTCCAGGATTGGCCTGACATATGTGGTATACAAAGTTCTGAATGATTCTTTACACAAGTTTCTGAATGCCGTTCGTATGTTGGCCAACCTGGCATATGCCGCTGATGTTATCCTCTTGATATGTGCTGCAGGAGACAGGTCTGGCGTGATATCAACCCCCAAGTCTTTTTCTTTCTCTGATTCCTGAAGAATTTCCTCTCCCAGATGGTACCTTGTATCTGACCTCCTGCTCCCTACACCTATCTTCATTACATTACATTTGGTTGGGTTAAACTCTAACAACTATTTGTTCGACCATTCCTTCAGCTTGTCTAGGTCTTCTTGAAGCCTCAAACAGTCCTCTTCTGTTTTAATCCTTCTCATAATTTTGGCATCGTCCGCAAACATTGAGAGAAATGAATCGATACCCTCCGGGAGATCATTTACATATATCAGAAACAAGATAGGACCGAGTACAGAGCCCTGTGTGTGTGTGTGTGTGTGTGTGTGTGTGTGTGTGTGTGTGTGTGTGTGTGTGTGTGTGTGTGTGTGTGAAAAAATAGTAGTTAGAAACAGTTGGTTGATTAATTGACAGTTGAGAGGCGGGCCGAAAGTGCAGAACTCAACCCCCGCAAGCACAACTAGGTGAATACCACTAGGTGAATACACACTCGCACACAACGGGTCCAGTTTCTACACACTCGAATCATTTCTAGTCATATATATGCTGGGTTTCGATGAAATAACCAATGATCTAGTCCGCGCATTCAGAGATATTGGGAACAAATACGAGAGATCGCTCCACCAGAGAAGAAAGATTAATCCCCGCAGGACAATGGTAAATTTACATATATTTATGTTCACTATTGTTAGGAACATGCTGCCAAGAACATACACACTCATACACACTCACACACACGGACACACACACGAGAGCTCCACATTGATATCCATCTCTGCTCTCAAGTGTCCTTTATTTCTATAGTTTCTCCACGCCCTTTTACTTAGTTGCTTTGCTAGCTTACTTCTCTGAATGAACCACGGGTTTCTCATCTGCATTTCATTTTTTTGCTTTTGGAACGGGATAAACTTGTCTGCTGCCTCCTTGCACTTTTGCATGATGTAGTCCATCATTTCTTGGGCCGTGTGTGTGTGTGTGTGTGTGTGTGTGTGTGTGTGTGTGTGTGTGTGTGTGTGTGTGTGTGTGTGTGTGTGTGTGTGTGTGTGTGTCAGAAATATTTTTAGTAGATACTCCATACTCACCCTTCACACTCTATGGAATAAATATCATTCTAGCATATGTAATACCTTTAATAACATCAGTTAATATAAATCATTCATAGGTCACTGGCGTAATAACACGAGGTTGTTCCATCAGCCAAGTTTCAAGAATCATCTTGAATCAATTCTAGAGTCAGAGTCAAATCAAGAGTCATCAATAAATATCGTCACATTCGGTCAAGATTAGGGTACCAGATAACTTTTAGAATATCGTTAGAACACATTTCTCACGTTAAATAACAAATCATATTGTATTAGACCAACATGAATAAACGTATCTGGTTTTCTTAAAGTCTCCACTGCCTTAAAATTAGGTTGAATTAACATAGAGGGTGTTAAAAGTTCTCCGTTTTCCGTAATACCGAGCTGACGCCTCGAGGGTAATGGCGGCCCAAGCGACCCCAAACATCAGGACGACCGTCGCAGCAAGCCACAGAAAGACGAAGGGCATTGTAGCAGTGGACCCCAGGCGGTGCAGACCAGTGGAGCACACTCTAGGGACTTCGTCTGAGCCACACAGCATTTACAAAGCCGTACTACGTGTAAACAGACTATCAAAGGTTAACGGCCTAGCACAAATCATGCAATTATCGGACGAAAAATGGAGATAGTTATGTGTTAAAGAACCCATACCAACCTTACCACATCACCACCGCCAGTTTATTAAATACTGACACTCACAGCCCAAAGCGACTGGCCAAGTCTTTTTTTATTTTAATAGTGAAGGGCAGAAATAAGCCTAAATAAGCTTCAAGACTTAAGCATCCCAGCTTTCACCACGTCACCACTACACAAAGGACGATTTGTCAACATCGGATACAAACTTTAAGGTGGGCAATTTTCCTGTAATTTCTTTACCTGAAATCAGCTTATAATATCGGCCAACGACCGATATCATATCGGCCGTACTAACGCTCGGTTAGTATGATAAGACACATTGATATAACAACATTTATATTAAAATAATCTAGTTTATGACATAAACAAGTAGTTAAAAAGCTAGTATATTGTCCTGCATCTAGTTATATATAATTATTATAAGTAACTTATCATAAATCAACATTGTAGGAGATGAAGACGCAGCCACATCATGCTACACCCGTTCACACCCATTAGACCCTTAGAGAGGCTAGCCCATCACATCTGGCCACCTGTGAAGCCATCAGGGCCAGTAAGCTCCGTTAATTTTGGTCTAATAAAAAATATTTATTGCCTAAAATCAATTAAGACAGTTTAAGGGTGCTTTGGAGGTATTTCTGACAGACTCCATCCTCATCTCATCCTCTCCTCCATACCCACCCTGAACACCTGTACACTCCAACTCACTCTAACATTCCTTATTCATCTTGTACCCTCTATACCCACTCTGGACATTCCTTACTCATCCTGTACCCTCTATACCCCGTCTGGACATTCCTTACCATCCTGTACCCTCCATACCCGTCTGGACATTCCGTACTCATCCTGTACCCTCCATACTCATTCTGGTAAGGAATGTTCAGAGTGGGTATGGAGGGTACAGGATGAGTAAGGAATGTC
>WNGS01003388.1:14995865-15008365 GCA_020271785.1 Procambarus virginalis | reverse complement strand
CGGGTGAGGGGAAAATGAATGAAACAGGTTCACATATGATCCTAACGAGTGACGTCCAGGATGAGCTGAAACCAGTTTGTGACACAGTCCAAAGGGAGAGTTACATGCCACGTTCAGGACAAGGAGAGGAAGCAACGTTTGACGTTCAGGAAGGGGGAAAATAGCTTGTGACGTGCAGTAATGAGAGGAGAGTAGCCTTGTAAGAAGGAGAACGAGGGGGGGAGAGAGAGGGGCTAATGACGTTCATGAGGGGAATAAATTAGCCTCTGACGATGTGGACGAGGGGAAGAGGGATGCTTGTTACTATGACAACTGTTGTTGATATGTAGCGACTGCTGTTGTTATTGCTAAGAGTTGCAGGTTTAACTACCATTGTTACTGATACTATAACCAGGCCTACTACTGATACTCTGACTAGGCCTACTACTGCTATTAAAAAGGCTTGCTTATCTTATTGCAAGGCCTAGATTTTTCCTATTTCTAGACTTACCACTGTTATTAAAAGACTTAATAAAACTACTATTACTAGGCCTACACTTCAGCTATTACTAGGCCTACACTTCAGCTATTACTAGGCCTACACTTCAGCTATTACTAGGCATACACTACACCTATTACTAAGCCTACACTTCAGCTACTACTAGGCCTACACTTCAGCTATTACTAGGCCTACACTTCAGCTATTACTAGGCCTACACTTCAGCTATTACTAGGCCTACACTTCAGCTATTACTAGGCCTACACTTCAGCTATTACTAGGCCTACACTTCAGCTATTACTAGGCCTACACTTCAGCTATTACTAGGCCTACACTTCAGCTACTACTAGGCCTACACTTCAGCTATTACTAAGCCTACACTTCAGCTACTACTAGGCCTACACTTCAGCTATTACTAGGCCTACTTCTGCTACCAACGCTACATCTACTACAGGTTAACTGTATCTAGGCATACTGCTATACATCGACTACAGCTGTGAGTATTATTGCTACTGATGGAAGAGAGAGAGAACATTACCACCACTCAAGCTGTAAACAGTAATTTATTTTTTTACATAAGATATGTAAGATTGATTTACGGTGCCTGAATTGTTCTGTTCTGTTCAGAACACTTGATCTATTCAACCTGAATTGCAACGATTTGTAAAAACAGTTATCTCTAGATCTATAGCCTCTGAATCTATATCCTCTAAATTTTTAGCCTCAAATTCAATAGCCTCTATATCTATCGCCTTTAAATACATAACCTCTAATTGTATAGGTTCTAAATCAATGGTCTCTAAGTCCGTAACTTCTAAGTCTATAGTCTCCAAATCTATTGCCTCTAAATCTAAATCTAGGCCTAGAGATTAGCCGTTGACTCTCTGGACTAGAAAAAACATTCTTATGTCATGCTGGACGAGGGGAAACATTCTTATGTCGTGCTGGACGAGGGGGAAACATTCTTATGTCGTGCTGGACGAGGGGAAACATTCTTATGTCGTGCTGGACGAGGGGAAACATTCTTATGTCGTGCTGGACGAGGGGAAACATTCTTATGTCGTGCTGGACGAGGGGAAACATGCTTATGTCGTGCTGGACGAGGGGGAAACATGCTTATGTCGTGCTGGACGAGGGGAAAACATTCTTATGTCGTGCTGGACGAGGGGAAACATTCTTATGTCGTGCTGAGCGAGGGGAAACATTCTTATGTCGTGCTGGACGAGGGGAAACATTCTTATGTCGTGCTGGACGAGGGGAAACATTCTTATGTCATGCTGGACGAGGGGAAACATTCTTATGTCATGCTGGACGAGGGGAAACATTCTTATGTCGTGCTGGACGAAGGGAAACATTCTTATGTCGTGCTGGACGAGGGGAAACATTCTTATGTCGTGCTGGACGAGGGGAAACATTCTTATGTCATGCTGGACGAGGGGAAACATTCTTATGTCGTGCTGGACGAGGGGAAACATTCTTATGTCATGTTGGACGAAGGGAAACATTCTTATGTCGTGCTGGACGAGGGGAAACATTCTTATGTCGTGCTGGACGAAGGGAAACATTCTTATGTCGTGCTGGACGAGGGGAAACATTCTTATGTCGTGCTGGACGAGGGGAAACATTCTTATGTCATGCTGGACGAGGGGAAACATTCTTATGTCGTGCTGGACGAGGGGAAACAAGCGTAGAACGACGAGAGCGACGCAGAACAAGCTTATGACGTGCAAAACAAGGGGAAAATGGCTCTAATAACGAGCAAGGAGTGTGTCGACGGACCCGTGACGAGCGGGACGCGCATGGGCCGACGACAATCTATTGGGAGAGAGAGCACGTCTGACCGTCCCAGAACAATGGCAGACACTGACCTGTGACGCTGAGGGTGACGTCCATGACGAGGGGGGGTGTGGTGGCCACCTGGCACCGGTACTCGCCGCCGTCGCCACTCTGCACGTCACCGATCACCAATTGCCATCGCTGCCACCTCTCGCCTGCCTCGTGCACCAGACGGTACCTGGAAAGGGGGTATAACAGCGTGGTTGGTGCCGGTGAGGGTGGGGGCAGTGAGCTCTCCTGGCTGGCCTTGTGGAAGTTGGTCTCTAGCAACCTGCGTCCAGTCCGGACGCAGGTTTCGAATCCTCGTCACGGCCCTTGTGGATTTGTTTATTGGTTTCTAGCTCTGGGGGTCTCGTTACTTAGTTTGATAGAGGAGTGTGTACTCACCTATATGTACTCACCTATATGTGTCTGCAGGATCGAGCATTGACTCTTGGATCCCGCCTTTCGAGCATCAGTTGTTTACAGCAATGTCTGTGTGTGTGTGTGTGTGTGTGTGTGTGTGTGTGTGTGTGTGTGTGTGTGTGTGTGTGTGTGCACTCATCTTATTCACAAATCGTACTTAGAAAACTGAGAGTTAAGTCTTTATCACCGGTTTTTCAACTATCTTTCGTCCATTTGGCAAAAACTACTGACAATCTAGACCACAATCACCTCAACATTTAACTTATGGACGGAATTACTCTCCACGATCTAGTTTTATAATTCATTCCATTTACTCATTATACTCAGTTTTAATGAATATTTCCGCACCTCCCGGAGGTTCGTCCATGTTAGTAGCTTCCTTCAGTGACCTCTCGTGTTTATTGTACACGTGCTCAACCTTTCGTCCTTACCTACTTCATCAATACCTCTTAGGATTTAATACGTCGCGATCATGTCTCATCTGTCTAGTTTTTTTCCTAGTCTATTAATGTCTAGCTCCATTAGTCTTATATTTTAGTTCAATCCTCTCAGTTCGCGAAAGGAGTTTTATGGCATATTTCCAGAGTATATTTCTTGAGTTTCTGCTCGTGATTTTCAAGGGGGTCCATTGTGGGCTGCATATTCCAGTATTGGTCTCATGTAGTGTATATTGAATGCCTCATTGTCCAGCTTCCGGAAAGCTTCTTGGATCTTTGCCAGCTTTGCATACACCTCGTTGTTGATGTGATTCTGTTGATATGTCTCTCTCGAGACTGGTTGAGTATTATGTCTGCTCCTCAAACCTTCTTCGCTTATAGCAGCCGCCTTTTTCTCCATGTGTTCCAGCTGTGCAGTCTCCTCGCTAACCTCCCAATGATCAATATTTTATATACACATATTTGGCTGAAGTCGAGCAGCGATTTTGTTGGCCTTTCCTGCAGCTTATTCAGGCTATGCCATGTAGCATTCTGCAGTCCTCAGGTCTCATAAAACACTTGTTATCTGTTTCTTATCACCTGCCAAATTTGACACGTAAGAGACGGCCGACTTCCTTGGTTGGGTCAGCAACATATACGATAAACAAAAGAAGTCTTAACTCCGGTCATTGCCGGCTGGTCACACTTCTCTATGATCTATTTCTCTCACTGCTCGCGGTTATACAGACAATCGACCCCCTGATCAATTCACTGTTCGGTCCGCGACTCCAGGATATGTTTTGAGTCCACGTAGATGCCCGTCAGTGCAGAAATAAAGAGCTAAGATTATGTTTAAGTTGCTGAAGGGAAAATTCGACAAGCAGCAAAAGTGGAAAAAAATGGTTGTTTGAATTCAACTCCAACACTTGTAAGGTAATGATGGTAAGAAGAGGAGAAAGGTGACTGGTAGAAGATTAGGAAATAGAGGGGAAACAGTGCCAGCCCTCCACCAAATAGTGCCAGCCCTCTACCAGACAGTGCCAGCCCTCTACTAGACACTGCCAGCCCTAAACCAGACAGTGCCAGCCCTCTACCAGACAGTGCCAGCCCTCTACTAGACACTGCCAGCCCTAAACCAGACAGTGCCAGCCCTCCACCAGACACTGCCAGCCCTCCACCAGACAGTATCAGCCCTCCATAAGACAGTGCCAGCCCTCCACCAGACACTGCCAGCCCTAAACCAGACAGTATCAGCCCTCCATAAGACACTGCCAGCCCTCCACCAGACAGTATCAGCCCTCCATAAGACAGTGCCAGCCCTCCACCAGACAGTATCAGCCCTCCACCAGACACTGCCAGCCCTAAACCAGACAGTATCAGCCCTCCATAAGACAGTGCCAGCCCTCCACCAGACACTGCCAGCCCTCCACCAGACAGTATCAGCCCTCCAAAAGACAGTGCCAGCCCTCCACCAGACACTGCCAGCCCTCACAAGACCGCAGACAGCAGCCCAGCACAACACGGAGTGACTGGGTACATGTAATCTCTTGTTAAAACAGTGACCCGGCCGAGGCCGAGACCGCCGCAGCTCGACCCCCCTTCCCTCGACCCCCAGCCCGTATCTCAGGTTATTATATACTTGACCCGAGGCCGAAATCACGTCAACTCGTATTTATGGCTCCGCCCTCGGAAGGGTGTTTACTGCTCGGCGGTCAGGGCGATCTCAACATCCACTACGGGCTCACCATAGCCCGTGCTACTTGGAACTTCTTGTTCCAGGTAGCGAATCTTTAACAACAACAGGGCGATCTCTTCCTGGGCGTAGACACTCTTGGTGTTTCTCCTCGTGGCAAAATTCCCCCAATCGGAGCAGTAATTTGGTGTTGGGGTTCGAGGTCTATCAACCACAGAAGGATTATTTAGGCCTCTAATATAGGTTCTTGACTATAGCCAGCTTATATACTACAACCCTGAAGTATGTCCAGGATTAAAGTATGTTGAATAACATTCAGCTACTGGGAACAAATGGTTCCAAGCAGCACGGGCTATGGTGATCCCGTAGTACTCACCTGGCACAGGAGATGTGCTGCGACCTGACACAGATGTGCCAGAGATGCTGAAGTAAACTCTCAGTGTTTATAAACCGAGAAGATGGGTACACATCTCTCGGTGTATACCTGTGATTTATATCCCACATGTGGATACATTTTTTCTTCGTTCGTCATTATTGACAAATATAAGATTCAAGTTAAATTTCTCTTTTATTTTAGATAATTGATTATATTGCCACTGACAAAATTTTAGGAATGTTAGTGTTATAATATACTGGAAATCAAGGAACATATTTTTGAAAGAATATACACATATTCCTATAATACTCGTCTGGAGTGGTAGAATACTCATCCCAGAGATACTCGTCTGCAGTGGTAGAATACTCATCCCAGAGATACTCGTCTGCAGGGGTAGAATACTCATCCCCAGAGATACTCGCCTGCAGTGGTAGAATACTCATCCCAGAGATACTCGCCTGCAGTGGTAGAATACTCATCCCAGAGATACTCGTCTGCAGGGGTAGAATACTCATCCCAGAGATACTCGCCTGCAGTGGTAGAATACTCATCCCAGAGATACTCGCCTGCAGTGGTAGAATACTCATCCCAGAGATACTCGCCTGCAGTGGTAGAATACTCATCCCCAGAGATACTCACCTGCAGTGGTAGAATACTCATCCCCAGATAATAGCTCTTGCTTACAGCTCAACTCATGGAGCCTAAGTAAACCTGTTTTACTGAATCATTGATGATATTGTGATTCCTGTCCATCCTCTCGATTTGCCTCTCCGTAAAAAAATGCAACTGTTTTGCATAATCTCCAACGTACGACCCCCAACCCTCCCTAACCAGTCCAGGCCGATCAATAGAAGTTTTTTTGGGTGCTTTAGTTTCTCTAATTCGTTGCACTTTTAACGGACGAGATGGGATACAAAGTGGTTCCGTCTCTCTCTCTGTCTCTCTCTCTCTCTCTCTCTCTCTCTCTCTCTCTCTCTCTCTCTCTCTCTCTCTCTCTCTCTCTCTCTCTCTCTCTCTCTCTCTGCTCAAGTGGCAGCAAAGAGGAAAGCTTGAAGTTCCATTGGGCAGCAGTTAGTTTCCCAGAAATTCTTTCCTTTTATGGCTAAATCAGTAGCTCAGTTGATAAAGCGACCGTCTCCCTAACTGGAGGTCAGGCGATATATATATATATATATATATATATATATATATATATATATATATATATATATATATATATTGTTATTCCAAAAAAAATTCTAATAATAAAATATAAGTTCGGTCGGTAAGCTCGTCCACAATGGGTAATTAGTGGAGTAATTGGTGGGTTGGCCGACCATGATAGCCAGGCCTGGCACCTTGCCAGTGGCAAAACCAACAACTTCTGACAATTTGCCAAAGTGGGTGCAGTAGGAAGGTGCAAAGTCCGCTAACTTCTTTCATCTGGTTTGGTGGAAGTTTGACTCACGTTAAGCTGAGAAGTTGAGAAGTGAAGCTTCTGACGCCTCGAGAATTATGGCGAGAACTTGATCAATTATAAATGGGAATACTTTCATGGCCGGTTGAGTGGACGTTCATGGCCGGTTGAGTGAACGCTCAAGACCGGTTGAGTGGACGTACTTGACAGGTTGAGTGGACTTACTAGCACCGGTTGACTGTGAAGCACTACAATTGTGCACAGAGAATATCAAGATGATCTTAATTCGCATGTCCGAACCACGTCTTTAGTTTCCAAGACGAAACCGCATTTCCTGCCGGATAACTTCAATGGGACTCTAACTTCACTCTATTAGTGAGACGACCTACAGAGCCTTCAACTACTTGAAAACCTGGCAGCTCAGAGAGCTCTCTAGAGTCACAGAGTTAATCATAGAGTCACAGTCAATGTGACAGAAAAACGGGATAAAGTTACATCTGCATCCTAATCTTATTAAAGCATTTTTAACACTAATGTTTATCTCGTTTAGTGTTAAAAGCTTGAAGCTGTCATTACTCATGACAGCTTCAAGCTTGGTTGCTTGAAGCTGTCATGAGTAATGCAGAATCTGCCATTTTATAAAGCGATGAGATTCTGCAGTATTGACGATGTTGCAGAAAACGCAGATATTGATATCCACCGGATGGCTTTACTAAGGTATTGCATATAAAAAGTCTTAGATAAGTGTATCTACTCACCTAGTTATGTTTGCGAGGTGGTTGATCTTCCTCTCTTTGGTCCAGCCTCTGGACCGTCAGTCAACTGCTATAGAGGTTCTTGGGCGTACTGGGCTCTATCATATCTACATTTGAAGCTGATTGTGGGGAGTCTGCTTCCATCACATCACTTCCTAATACAATCCATTTGGTAGCTACTCTGACGCAGAAGTAATTCTTTCAATGTTTCTGTGGTTCATTTGGGTATTAAGCTCTCACTTGTGTCCCCTTGTTTGTGTTCGTGCTAAATAGTTTGTCTTTATCTACCCTGTCAATTCCTCTGAGAATTTTGTTGTTGAAGATCATGTCTCCTCCAACTCTTCTGTCTCCAGTGACGTGAGGGTTAATTCAGGAGCCTTTCCTAGTAGCTCATACCTCTCAGCTCTGGGACTAGTCTAGTGTGTGTGTGTGTGTGTGTGTGTGTGTGTGTGTGTGTGTGTGTGTGTGTGTGTGTGTGTGTGTGTGTGTGTGTGTGTGTGTGTGTGTGTGTGCGTCCGTCTACTCACCTGTCGTCCTTAACATAGGTGTGAGTGTCCCAGGTGAGCAGCTCGAGGACCTCGTCCACTTGTCTCATCCACGACACCTGAAACAGCAACCAACAGATGGCGTTAGTAGTGCCGGTCACGGCTGGGCTTCTCCCACCTCTGACGAAGCAATATAACCAAAAGTCTCTCACCAACACCATTGTTAATTCATTTGATGCTTTAAAATTGCCGCAACAGAGCCACATCAGCGACGAAAAAATATATATGAACGTGTTTCAACTTTTATTTTTCCCCGGACAATTATCCAGTGATAATGTCCCACGCTGGGTTATTGTGCACAGTGTACAACGCGTTCAAAGGTCCTCAACTCATTATTTTTCCTCACGATAGACCTCGTCTGAATTGAGTGTTCAGAGCCGGGGTCTGTGGGTTGATATGAGCAGTGTCTGCGCCCTCAGATCTTGGAGGGATTCCACTGTTTGTGTCAGTATTCCGCTAAATAGACCCAATAGCCCACAGGATACAGACGTTGTGATTTTTATCTGTGCAGCGCTGCCTATGGCTATAACTATAATAACTATAACCTATAACCTATAATCTAGGTTAAGTAACAATTGTAATTACGAAGCTATAAGATGCTTATTTTAACATACTAAGTAGGTTAGGCAAGGTCGGTGTTTTCTATGAAGCTTTTCAAGGGAAACTATTATGTTAAGTATGTCACCTATGCACTTATTTAATAAGTCAATATTGACTATACGAATTTGCGAGGACAGATTGGGCTCCAAGGGCTACACTGGGACGTCTCAGCCGAGGCTGTTCAGTAAACAAGTGTGTGTTGTTCTTGAGCCTCTGGTGAATAGGTCGGGCGATTCGCTTCATCTCGCACAGATGGTGTTGAGCAAGGCAGACCTGTGCAGCGAGCTGCAACACGACGCTTGCACTGCATGCCGAAAACATATCAAGTTGAATATTGATTATATTTGGAGATAAAACATCCCCTCAGAGGGTTTTATGTTCAAATGATATACAGGTTTAGCAATTATGAAGGATCGTGGAAGGGTTGAGGTCAGAAAGGTGATGTTCGGAGGTGAAGGTGGCAGGTCAAATATGTAGAGGTAGGGTGAAGGATTTCCGTTCATTACTCAAGTTAGAGAACGAGACAAGAACGTGTTCTCTACGAGACAAGCCGGAACACGATGTAACGATGAACGAGACACACTCAAGACGTTGTCTGAAAAATTATCTTCCAGACTTTATCCCACAGAGAAGCGGAGTAACGATGCCAAGAACAGCAATGAGAAATAAATGACATCAGTACAATGAATAAAAGACAGATTCCGTCGACAAATATTTAGGAAGACTTTTGAGTATACGAAACGCACTAAAAGATAAAGCAGAATAAACCTTGTGGAATATACCTGAACAACGTCTCCAGAGGCTTCAAGAACATGAACAAAGGACCATTACGAAAGCAAGTTAAGTAAGCAGTTGATTGACAGTTGAGAGGTGGGACCAAAGAGCCGAAGCTCATCCCCCGAAATCACAACTAGGTGAGTACAAAAACACACACACACAACACACACACACACACACACACACAACACAACACACACACACACACACACACACACACACCACACACACACACACACAATCAATAATCATTATTCATATAAACAAAACATAAATCGCTTAATTTGCAATCAGGATGCCAGCGTTCCATACAGCCAGGTTGTTTGCCCAAGCGTTTTTCTTCTCTATTGGTTGCAAGCCACAACACCCTCCTATTTATGTATGCAAATTAAAAGCTTTTTAAACGGCAGCGGCGCCTGAACACATTTTGTATACCTGAAACAAAAGTTTTTTATTCATTGAAATAATAACAACATTTTGTTTGTGTTTTAACTTGAGTAGAGCTTAACTTATGTTTAATTACAAGTGCTCTGAAGCGCCGCCCAGGCGAGGACTGGGACTAACACGTTAACTTCTAAATTAACAGTTCCAACACATAAATGATAATTTGTAAACACAGAAAAGAGGATTTAGTTACACTACAGATGGTGGTGTGTTTGTCTATCTGTTTGTCTGTTCGTGTGTCCAAGGATGAAGGCCAGACGCCTCGGGTTGACCTCATTAATCTATTCAAGGGATATGATCTGGCCTGGTCGAGGACCGGGCCACGGGGACACTAAGCCTCCGAAATCCTCTCAAGATAACCTCAAGATAACCTATGGACTACAGGACGAGTATACGCTGGTTGTGGTAAGTCTAGGTTAAATACTTTAAGAAATATCAGTTTCATATCATTTCGCATTGGGGCAAGGGAAGAGGGGAGGGTTAGGCTTTTTAAGAAGCAGATCGTTCTTAAAATATTTAACTCAGGGCCTACCCTGATCGGCCTATATCCCGTATTCTGTGTCACATAGCCTAGACTATTTGGTATGCCAAGTTGGAGAAGGCTGCCAACCTCAGACAGGCAGACAGACAAGTATAGCAACAGACAAACAGCTTTCCTTATAGTGTAGGGTCGTGTCGTGTAGTCAGCTGCTGATGAAATGCTTTTTCAGTCCATGGAACATGGAATGAATTTCTCTTCTCTTCCCTGAAATGCTGTCGCTTTAAACCCCACCCTCTCCTTTCTCTTCTCTCCTGTTCCTCCTTCTTCCCTTCGCTTGCATCTCAACCCCTACTCTCTCTCCCTACCTCCCTCCCTCATTTTCATCGTTTCCCCTACCTCCACACACTGAACCATCCACCCTACTCTCACTCACACTTTGCGCCTGAAACCTCCCACAACTCATGATAACATTTATTACATTCCACTGACATTTTCGGTACCGATCTTTTGACGACAGGTATTAATTATTTTCAGAGAAATTATTTGAGTTTTACACTGTACATGTAAATTTATTTAGGTTGGGCATAGTGCTGCCTCGCTTCCACACACTCACTTACACCACACATATATAGCTCCACGGTATCTACCTGTTCGAACATCTGTTACCCCACGGTATCTACATGTTCGAGCATCTGTCACCCCACGGTATCTACCTGTTCGAACATCTGTCACCTCACGGTATCTACCTGTTCGAACATCTGTCACCCAACGGTATCTACAGGTTCGAACATCTGTCACCCCACGGTATCTACCTGTTCGAACATCTGTCACCCCACGGTATCTACCTGTTCGAACATCTGTCACCCCACGGTATCTACATGTTCGAACATCTGTCACCCCGGTATCTACCTGTTCGAACATCTGTCACCCCACGGTATCTACATGTTCGAAACTGTCACCCGACGGTATCTACCTGTTCGAACATCTGTCACCCCACGGTATCTACCTGTTCGAACATCTGTCACCCCACGGTATCTAACTGTTCGAACATCTGTCACCCCACGGTATTACCTGTTCGAACATCTGTCACCCACCGGTATCTACCTGTTCGAACATCTGTCACCCCACGGTATCTACATGTTCGAACATCTGTCACCCCACGGTATCCACCTGTTCGAACATCTGTCACCCCACGGTATCTACCTGTTCGAACATATGCCATCCCACGGTCACCCCTAGACTTCGAACATCTGTCACCCCACGGTCACCCCCTAGACTGCTCGAACATCTGTCACCCCACGGTCACCCCTAGACTGTTCTTAATCTGTCACCCCCACAGAAAACGCCCCAACAAGAACTACAAAATGCCTAAGAAAACAAACAAACACCTCCCAGAGAACCACTCAAATGTCAAACCAAAAACACAAAGTCTCTAACAAAAGGCTCCAAATCACCGAACAAAATATTGCTAAACGCCCAAAAAAATTTTACGAATTGCATAACAAAAAACTTTTAAACACACGATCAAAAAAAATGATAAATGCCAAAAACAACTACTGAACGGCAAACAACAAACAAATAAATGTGCAACGAAAAACTATTTAATAACCAGCAAAAAATAAAAAAGACTAAATGCCTATCAAAAAAATCATGAAAGGCGTACAAAAATGACTAAACACCCAACAATTAACTACTAAATCCCCCGCCCCCCCCCTCACACACAAAAAATACAAAAACGACATCCTTGGTCTTCAGACCATGTTCATTCCATCCAGCGGTCAACCCCCAAAGACACATTCATCAACTTTAACATGATGGTCATTGAAAATATGAATTTTCTCAAGTATAAGTTAATATTGTTATATATTAGCATATTGTGCTATATATATATATATATATATATGTCGTACCTAGTAGCCAGAACTCACTTCTCAGCCTACTATGCAACGCTCGATTTGCCTAATAAGCCAAGTTTTCATGAATTAATGTTTTTCGACTACCTAACCTTCCTAACCTAACCTAACCTAACTTTTTCGGCTACCTAACCCAACCTAACCTATAAAGATAGGTTAGGTTAGGTTAGGTGTGGGTGGTTAGGTTCGGTCATATATCTACGTTAATTTTAACTCCAATAAAAATAATTGACCTCATACATAATGAAATGGGTAGCTTTACCATTTCATAAGAAAAAAAAATAGAGAAAATATATTAATTCAGGAAAACTCGGCTTATTAGGCAAATCGGGCCTTGCATAGTAGGCTGAGAAGTGCGTTCTGGCTACTAGGTACGACATATATA
>WNGS01003388.1:14957071-14967148 GCA_020271785.1 Procambarus virginalis | reverse complement strand
CTTTGTTCAAACTATGTGGGACGTGTTCACATTCCTTTTTGGCACGCGCGATTTGATCAGTCATGTTCAATATTAACAACAATGAACGGAATGCAGTCTCACACAGGCCCGGCACTGCCGACTCCTGAATACACTTGGTGAATAAGCTCGGTGAATAGATTCCAGTTCTGCAACTATTTCAGAAAATACCTTTTCGTCTCTCGGTGATAAATTCAGGTTTTGTGTTTTATTAAGCATGGAACAGCTTCTGTTAAAACTTTTGAATGCAATGTGTTTTATGCAAGATATATGTAAATATTTATATTTATGTATCTATGTGATAGCCCCGTTCTTCCATCCAACTTACACACACACACACACACACACACACACACACACACACACACACACACACACACACACACACACACACACACGCCTTTTGAGAGGCGGCACCAATGCAGGGGATTTCCTGTTAGCAACCCCAATGTCGGCAACTGGCACGCGTCTCACACCACACACCCTCCGAATTGCTGTGGCCCTCCGCCTTGATGCCCCAATCCACACCAGATATAGGTGTATTTGCGGCGAGGTGGTGGCTGACGGGTACGGCCACCATGGCCTACTCTGCCAAAGTACAGGAGGATGGCACTCGAGGCACAGTGAAGTTAACGACATCATCAAGAGGAGCCTCACCACAGCTGGATGCCCAGCTGAGAGAGAGCCTCGTTAGCTAACGCCCCGTAACTCTGATGCTCTTATTGGTCGCCCGGATGGTATCACAGTGAACCCCTGGAAGAATGGCAAGCAGTTGGTATGGGACTACACGTGCGTATCAACCCTGGCTAACACCTACATTGACCTCAGTGTTGCACAACCAGGTGGCAACACTGGTTGCCAAATCCAGTAAGTATAGAGAACTGGATCACCACTACAATTTTGTCCCCATTGCTTCTGAGACACTCGGCGCCTGGGGTAAAAGTGCTACCAGTTTTTTGAAGGAACTGGGTTCTAGGCTCATTGAAACAACAAGGGACCCTAGAGCTGCCAGCTTTCTTTTCCAGCGCCTCAGCGTGGCGATACAGAGGGGAAATGCGCACTGCATCCAGGGTTCCTGCCCGCCATCTGAGGAGCTGGAGGAACTCGACAACCTATGATAACCATCTTTGTAACCTATATGTAACTCCTTTTTTGTAACAAAGTTCAAATAAAGCAAATATATATGTGTACATACAAAAGAATGAGGGTGGTAGGAGAAGAAAATATTAGTGTTCAGTGAGAAACCACAAGGTCTCCTCTGAATACGTTTTATTTTCTTCTCCGAGGCTATGGGTCCCCACATTGGCACCAGAGGTGGTACCCTCACAAACTTTAATATATATATATATATATATATATATATATATATATATATATATATATTATATATATATATATAAAAAGTTTGTGAGGGTACCACCTCTGGTGCCAATGTGGGGACCCATAGCCTCGGAGAAGAAAATAAACGTATTCAGAGGAGACCTTGTGGTTCTCACTGAACACTAATACTTTCTTCTCCTACCACCCCCATTCTTTTGTATGTACACATATATATTTGCTTTATTTGAACTGTGTTACAAAAAGGAGTTACAAAAAACTCCTAAAAAACCTATATATATATATATATATATATATATATATATATATATATATATATATATATATATATATATATATATATATATATATATAATATAGGAGAGTAAACATACGCTAGGCCAACACGAGGGCTTAAAACAAGCATCAACATTGAAAATTTTTGAAGATGACGCAACTGGCACCTGAAATTCAGTGATTTCCCGTGACGATAAACACAGCAGGAGGGACCAAGGTGAAGATGGGTGCCCAGGAGGCCCATCACTCCTGCCTCGCAGACACTGTCTCTCCACTATCTTGTTTAGTGGAATGTCATTGCTCCATGTTGCTAACTATTGCTTGTATTGCAGGCTTGTTAGTAACCACTAAGTAGCCTGCTGGATCGAGCTTTAGCTTTTGAATAATGGATGGAGGTGGCTTTTATTGCTTCCTCGTCTAGTTCGTTCAATTTCCCTACTACACTGATGCTGAAGGAATGTTTTCTCATATCTCTGTGGCTCATATGTATCTCTAGCCTTCCCACGTATATATTTTTTTAATGTTGGTTAAGAGGGACTCAGTATAGTGGTTGCATACTCTAGTACTGGTATCATGTAGGTACCACATAGAACTATCAATTCCTCCTCTTTAGGTTCCAATCGGCTCTGCTGATGGTTGTCAGATTCATGAATGCTGCTGACGTGATATTTTATGTTTGCTTCTGGGTAAGACTAGATTTTATTTCTACTTCTATCATTTTTTTCTCTAGTTAAGTTAAGGAGATGATTCCTCCTTATTGTATCCCCACACTCCTGGCTCGTTGTTCCATGGTTCCCTTTTTCTTCACTTTACACTTGGGCTGGAAGTTGATCTCAATAACCGTTTCATAGACCATCTTCCTAACCTTGACAGATATTCTCGAAGTATTCAGCAGTCGTCTCGAGCTACGTCTCATTTACCATTTTATGTGTAAGGAAGACCCCCTTGGGAATCCACCTCTCACACCGATTCCAATTTCTTCCGTAACCAATTACACCTGTTCTACTGTTGAACTACTATTCAACAGTAGGGATATTTATTCGTATTCCCTGGAATATTTCTCGTGAAGATATTCATTTTCTCATTAAATACAACATTTACACAGTGCTCTCGCCGGTGTCTATGATCGCTATCGTACCCTCTGTCTGGTCTCCTCGAGGTACCCAACTGGTGCATCCGGAGCCGCTCTCGGCAGCGACAAAGACCCTCTCATCTGTGGAACACCTGTGCTAGTCGCTGGACACCTTAGTGCCAAGCTTTACCTACTGCTCATGCCGTGTTTGGTGTGTGTTTTAACATACCTAACGCCCGGTTTCAATGAATTTCCCGTGCTAATACGTAATGCTATCAAAACCATCCGAATATAAATTCTCCTCCTACTTAATCCTTTGCCACGTAGTACTCTGAACAAATCCTGCGTCGTCCTGAACAAAGCCAAGCGTTCGACATTATTCCAGTGGCGAATTCTGACCTATTGCTTGCAGCTCCATTGATTAAAAGCCGGGTAAGCTTGGCCAGAATCACCGAGGTTCGGGGCCAGAGAAGATTAATACGTCGTCACAGGTGGTCTGGTAATATTCTCACGGTGGTTGGCGTCAGACTTTGGTGTTAACGAGGCGGGGAAGGTCGTGTGGCCGGCGCTCTGCCAGACGGCCGTCATTGTGATAATGACTCGCTGCTTACTTATTACAACTTAAGATGGATGTTCTCTTCCTGATTCACCCGACCTCACGACTTGTGGGTTGGACTAGGTGTGTTTGTGTGTGTGTGTGTGTGTGTGTGTGTGTGTGTGTGTGTGTGTGTGTGTGTGTGTGTGTGTGTGTGTGTGTGTGTGTGTGTGTGTGCGATTGTAAATGTATAAGTGTAGTTACAGGATGAGAACTACGCTCGTGGTGTCCCGTCTTCCTAGCACTCTTTGTCAAATAACGCTCTGTGTGTGTGTGTGTGCGTGTGTGCGTTTGCATTCACCTTACTATATTCACCTAATTGTGCTTGCAGGGGTTGAACTTCGGCTATTTGGTCCCGCCCCTCAACTGTCAATTAACTGGTATATTGGTTCCTCAGCCTATCGGGCTTTATCATAGATACATTTGAAACTGTGTACGGAGTCTGCCTCTATCACTTCCTAATGCATTTAACTTGGTTAACTATTCTGACACAAAATTTTTTGCCTAATGTCTGTGTGGCATTAGTGCACCTGAGACCAATAACTGTACGTTTTATGCAAATGAGGTGCATGCACCCACTCTAAAAATAATTTTGTAATAGTCAAAGATACATTTACTATTTTCATATGTACAGTCAATTGCGTCAAGGTTCCGCGTGCCTCTTTCAGACGGGCGGACCACGGAACCAAGAGTACACATGCCTGCCTCTCTTAAAGATAAATATATAACTTCGAGCATACAATTGTTTGATGACTCTCTTTTGACCCCCGAGGGTAGAGATGTCTTCTTCTTTCCTCCAAAACCCTCTCTCCTAATATTTCCCCTCTAAAACCCTCTCAGCCTTTTCCCACCAACATCCCTCCCCCTCTATCCTTTCTCCCCCCTTTCTAACCTCTCTTCTCTCTCACATCTCCCTCATTACACTCGTCTCTCTCCTCTCTCTCCTTCCTTCTCTTCCCATCATTCTCCTACCCTCTGTCTCTTTCATCCCTCTCTGTCTCGCTGTCACTTTCTCTCAAAAAATAATATAATGAGATGGTAGGCGGAGTATAAAGAGCTAGACCTCACTCCCAATAAGCACTATTAGGTAAGTACTGCTAGGTAAGTCCTGACCCTGCGAAATAACTCTACGGACAACGCAACGAATATTTCAGACTTGACATGAAAATCGCAGAAGAGAGGGGAATGGGTTAAATGCTGATTTTCTTAAAGTGAGGCAGTAGTGCCGAACCTGACTGCCCTACGACACTACCACAAGGTTCGTGTGCCAAAGTTAGATCAGGTTAAATCCCCTGTATGTATAAGATACAGAATCTCTTATACATACAGGTGGATAATGTGAACCATGACTTCGATCCATGATCATACGAAAGGAAATGGTCTCCAGCTGGTCTCTTGGCTCCCTCCAGCTGGTCTCTTGGCTCCGTGTAGCTGGTCTCTTGGCTCCCTGTAGCTGGTCTCTTGGCTCCCTCCAGTTGGTCTCTTGGCTCCCTGTAGCTGGTCTCTTGGCTCCCTCCAGCTGGTCTCTTGGCTCCCTCCAGCTGGTCTCTTGGCTCCCTCCAGTTGGTCTCTTGGCTCCCTCCAGCTGGTCTCTTGGCTCCCTCCAGCTAGTCTCTTGGCTCCCTCCAGCTGGTCTCTTGGCTCCCTCCAGCTGGTCTCTTGGCTCCCTCCAGCTGGTCTCTTGGCTCCCTCCAGCTGGTCTCTTGGCTCCCTCCAGCTAGTCTCTTGGCTCCCTCCAGCTGGACTCTTGGCTCCCTCCAGCTGGTCTCTTGGCTCCCTCCAGCTGGTCTCTTGGCTCCCTCCAGCTGGTCTCTTGGCTCCCACCAGCTGGTCTCTTGGCTCCCTCCAGCTGGTCTCTTGGCTCCCTCCAGCTGGTCTCTTGGCTCCCACCAGCTGGTCTCTTGGCTCCCTCCAGCTGGTCTCTTGGCTCCCACCAGCTGGTCTCTTGGCTCCCTCCAGCTGGTCTCTTGGCTTCCTCCAGCTGGTCTCTTGACTTCCACAAACTGGGATTTGATAGCTGGGGGGAGTTTTAATAGCAACGAGGCTTTATGAGACTCTGAGCAGCAGTGCTCACCTAATAAAACTCCTGTGACAGTGTTGCTACACCTGACAACACACTCACGAGGCAGTGTTGGTATCCTACACGTCACCTGTAGCAGGTAGTGTTGATATACCTCACACGTGCAGCACCGTTCATAAGAAACGGAAAAAGAAGCGAAAAAGAAACAGGGAAAAAGGAGGAAACCCCACCACCAATTAAAATTTTTACCCACATATCTGAGTAACGTGGTTATCGCGAGTAACCGAACACAATTACGGGCTCACCATAACCCGTGCTACATGGACATTTCGTTCTGAGTAGCTAAATCTAAAACAACAACAACAACAACAACAACAACCGTTCATAGATCTAGCAACGCTTGAATCAGTGTTGGAACTCCTGACAACACAAGTGGCACATAATGCTGACACACCTGACAACACAACTACCATACATGGTGCTGACACACCTGACAACACAACTACCATACATGGTGCTGACACACCTGACAACACAACTACCATACATGGTGCTGACACACCTGACAACACAACTACCATACATGGTGCTGACACACCTGACAACACAACTACCATACATGGTGCTGATACACCTGACAACACAACTACCATACATGGTGCTGACACACCTGACAACACAACTACCATACATGGTGCTGACACACCTGACAACACTACCATACATGGTGCTGACACACCTGACAACACAACTACCATACATGGTGCTGCGCCCCTAACAACACATAGTACTGCTACACCAGGCAGCACAAACACCACAAAATATTGCCGCAACAGCAGTGAAAACACGGGAGGAAGGTTTTGCATGCATTTGCCTAAAATATTAATTTCCCCCTAATTTGCAACAACGAACAGAAAATCTACTCCCATCGTGTGTGAATTATTCCACGATTGCCTCCAGGGACGAGCAGAGAGAGAATTATTACTCACAAATTAGGATAATGAGCGAGAAATGAGAATTAAACAGAGAACAGAAACCACTACCACCCTCCAACCGGATTGTCTACCGAGCCAACAGCCGGGAAATATTGGGCTTAAGGAGCAGAGCTGAGCAAATATTCTCTGACAATGTTATCGCCCAGGAGTCATTTGAAGCCGGTGAGGTGGAAGGGGCGAGAAAGGTAAAAACCCTGTCGGCCCGATATGCCGATACGGTTCAAGGAGACGCCGACTATGTCTTGTAAATTTATTATGCTGCATCGCTGCCTATTTCTCCCCCCGCCAGCGAGGCTGGTGCTGTGTCGCGGTGGGCTCCGGAGGTCTACGGTATGTGCAGGCGAAGCTGTGTGACGGAGGTGCAGGCGAAGGTGGGTGACGGTAGGTACAGGCGAAGGTGTATGACGGGGGTACATGGAGAATGGGTGACACAGTACACGTCTTTAATAGGTACACAGTAAGTGTATAACTTACAGTGAATAACTTATTAAAGTGTATAATTTAATGTAAATTGGAGATTAATTCCAACAGAGCCGGTGTCAGAGAGTGAGCAAGATGGAGCCCATAATGACACCTTGGTGGCAGGACGTGTCTGCGCTAGTCACTGCCAATGGCTGGTAGTCATCACAAAGGATCCCCCTCCTCCTTAGAGCGCGGCAGTCGTTACACCTCCTTCATTGAAGGCTTCGGAAATGTGTCGTTAACAAGGACACTTGACTGGCTCGGCACAGAGATCACAGGAAAGAAGCTTCAGAGACTCGGAGAGAGAGAGTTGACAGGCAGAATTAGCTGTGCATTTGTGGCTTCTGACGTGTTTATTTCTCTCTATATTTACTCTTCACAAAAATTTTTGATTAAATATATCCCTCTAGTGTAGTCAAAGCATTGTAATATATATACAAGTGCTCAAGCTTCGGCAATTGCTTGACATGCAAGCGAGGAGGGGAGAGACTGTCAGCACTTGGTATGCTGGGGTTTCCACTCACACAATCTGTTTGTGGGACCGGTTGTCTTGGCATCAAGGGGGAATAACTTCGTTGTATTGGAAATGAGTAAACTTAGAAACTATCGGCCAGGAACTCACCTGAGCGTTCTTAATGTGTCAGACGCGGTCACGAGAGATGCTCCACATTCCAAACTTCTCCCCAGACAGTTGACAATGTTGCGGCTCCGACGCTTCCCTGACTTGTTATTCTTGGACTGTGTGACGCGTTAACCATTACTACGTGTCGGGCTCCCCAAGGTACAGTCTCAGGTGAGAACATTGCCTCTTCAATATTGCCAGTTTGCGAGACACCTCCCCATGGCCTGAGCTGGAAATTTTGCTCCTTGATATATTTCTTTAAAGAAGTTGGCTCTCTTTATCACTTTGCAAACCTTGCGACATATTACAGATTTCGCACACTAGCAATAGACCGGGTGTATATTTGGAAGATTTCAGCAGCAAAGAACAACCTAATTAAAATGAACAAAGTGTGATTATATACAGTTTAGACGACACCTGGACCTACTGCACACCTCACGCGACTGACGAAGTGGTCGCGCTTAGGGAAGGCTTTAGAACAATAGCGACAAGAGCCGTTTTAAACGACTCAAGCGACACAACCAACTGCTCTCTGTCAGTGTGTGTGAGGCGAGGGAGACGAGGTGTTGCTCTCCCGCCCTGCGACCAGGTCCCTACCACATAGTACACGAGGCTTGCCAATGGTGTACGTGTTATCTAAGGCAATGATTACGCTCGCCACCTGTGGACGATTAGTCGGGCAGGACGAAGCTATTGCTGGCTGGTGAGAGCAGAAAGTCTTGCTCCCTGGTAAAGGCAGGAGGTCTTATTTGGCGAGCGAAGGAGATATAAAAATATTGATTGAATTGTATTTGCCTTATTGTACCTGCCTAGTTAAGTTTCCAGGGTATAAGTTCTAACTCCTTGGTCCTGGTTTTTTTCTAAACAGGTAAGTCCTGGAACAAACTAGTTCTAACTCCAGTTAGCAGGCTGAGAGCTTTCCTCTTCCCATGGCTCAAGGTAAGCCTTACCCACTAGTTTTCCTTGAAACATGACCCACCAATCCGTTAACAGCCAAGTACCCAACTATCTCTGAGTTGAACAGAGGAGACCAGTTAAGAACTGACACCAAGACATTCCTCCCTGGCCAGGACTCGAACCTGGATAAACCGCTCGCGAAGTGCGAGGGGGAGTGTAACCACTGCGCCTCTTGACCTTCAATCGGCTGGCGTCCAGGTTCCAGAACCCACTGGGTTCAATCATGTCTACATTTAAAGCAGTATATGGGATCTGTCTCCATCACTTGTTCCATTACTACCAATTCCAAGTAATTCGTCCCTTGCCTGCCCAGTCTATTCCCCTGAGAATCGTGAATGAATCAGTCATGTCCCTCCTAGCTCTTCTATCTTCCAGCGAGGTGAGGAAAAATTCCTGTAGTCCTTCCTTGTGAATCATACCTCTCAACTCCAGGACCAGCCAGGTATACCCAGACTGGTCCTCTCTGGACCAGTCTGTCTCAGTCAGTCTCTCTGGACTGGAGCCTCTGCAGTTTCGTTTTGTGTTTGATAAGGAAAGGACTCCACGAAGGGAAAGAATATTCAACACCTTGCTACATATCCCAGCACTACAAGACCTTACAATACACTACAACACAATACACTACAACACAATACACTACAACACAATACACTACAACACACTATAACACAGTGCTTAACACCACTACAACACGCTACACAACCCTGCCTACACAGCCAGTCACACGCTGGCCATCTATCACACTCAGACACACTGTCTAGGAATGTATATTTGCTTTGTTATATATATGTACTAATTTCCCTGGTGGGTACACACACACAACAGTGGGGTTACAGCGTTCACATTCACACTAGCCTCCAGCGTTCACACTCACTCTAGCGTCCAGCGATCAAACTCACACTGGCGTCCAGCGTTCACACTCACACTGGCGTCCAGCGTTCATACTCACACTAGCGTCCAGCGTTCACACTCACACTAGCGTCCAGCGTTCACACTCACACTGGCGTCCAGCGTTCACACTCACACTGGCGTCCAGCGTTCACACTCACACTGGCGTCCAGCGTTCATACTCACACTAGCGTCCAGCGTTCACACTCACACTGGCGTCCAGCGTTCACACTCACACTAGCGTCTAGCGTTCATACTCACACTAGCGTCCAGCGTTCACACTCACACTAGCGTCCAGCGTTCACACTCACACTGGCGTCCAGCGTTCACACTCACACTGGCGTCCAGCGTTCACACTCACACTGGCGTCCAGCGTTCATACTCACACTAGCGTCCAGCGTTCACACTCACACTGGCGTCCAGCGTTCACACTCACACTGGCGTCCAGCGTTCATACTCACACTGGCGTCCAGCGTTCATACTCACTAGCGTCCAGCGTTCACACTCACACTGCGTCCAGCGTTCACACTCACACTAGCGTCCAGCGTTCATACTCAACACTAGCGTCCAGCGTTCACACTCACACTGGCGTCCAGCGTTCACACTCACACTAGCGTCCAGCGTTCCATACTCACACTAGCGTCCAGCGTTCACACTCACACTTGCGTCCAGCGTTCATACTCACACTAGCGTCCAGCGTTCACACTCACACTAGCGTCCAGCGTTCACCACTCACACTGGCGTCCACGGTCATACTCACACTATCGTCCAGCGTTCACCTCACACTAGCGTCCAGCGTTCACACTCACACTAGCGTCCAGCGTTCATACTCAC
>WNGS01003388.1:14900110-14907752 GCA_020271785.1 Procambarus virginalis | reverse complement strand
GAACTCGATACGCCACCCATCAGAGGTCATCCACATCGACATCTCCTTCTGACAGAGGCCGGAAACCGGGTCCATTCACCGATACCACGTCACCCTCAACAGATGGCGTTGTATGAGTTGCACCCAAATACCGGGTAGTTGGAGTGCAGGTACATAGATGGTGCTGAAATCGCCACTCCGACGATGGTGTTGATACGGTAACACCTCCCTACCAAAAAGAATTTGGTCTGGAATTTTGAAAATAAACCAAATTAGTATGTTTGAATACAACCAATCAGACTTATGCAGATAGATGAACAATGTTAAGAGAAAAGTCTTGCTCTAGGAGCTGCATTGAGATGTCTTCACCAGAGTGATCTGATCTGATGTGCCTGTCAGGAGCAACGTCACCTTATGAGTCTCGGTTAATATCAGCGTCGAGGTTCTGCAGAGGATGGAAAAACTGGAGTGAAAAGATAACATCTCCCTGAACCGTGGTACTGCTGATGGCTGTATACAGAAGGAGTTTCTTGTACAGATCTGGCGGTCCCTCAGGGCGATAGGAATCTGGAATTGATGATTTTGGTTAACAAGTACAGCCAGGAGATACGTACCAAGGTCTTTCTTGGTATATATATTTATATATTATATATATAATATTTTATACATGTAAAATCATAATTCAATTATATATACTCAAACATTTATGCATTTCAATGGCTTTATTCTCTCACATTCATACCACCAAATATTTACTGTTAGTACTGTCATATAGGGAGGATGGATTGGATAACGATATGGTGTTTACAGATAACGATATAGTGTTTAAAGATACCATTATGATGTTTACACATAACGATATAATGTTTACAGATATCGATAAGGTGTTTACAGATAACGATATAGTGTTTACAGATAACGATATAGTGTTTACAGATAACGATAGTGTTTACAGATAACGATATAATGTTTACAGATAACGATATAATGTCTAGAAATAACGATATAATGTCTAGAAATAACGATATAATGTTTACAGATAACGATATATGTTTACAGATAACGATATAATGTCTAGAAATAACGATATAATATTTACAGATAACGATATAATGTCTACAGAAAACGATATAATGTCTAGAAATAACGATATAATGTTAACAGATAACGATACAGTGTTTACTTCAAGTCCCGATTGTTATCAGTGCTTTCCCCTCTCCACATACCAGAGGAAAGAATAATGACCTCTATGAGTACACGTAGTAAAGCTGAGGATAGTTATATCCATCATCTCTATACATAATAATTCACCTGTACCCCTGTGCTTAGGTTCTAGAGACGTGGCCTCTATGCAAGCACGGCTTAAGGGTCATTATGTTTCTGGAGTATGCCTTTGTTTCGATATGTAAATGTGAGCTTTATGTAAGCGCTGTACAGGGGCGCGAATCGTGTGGAGCATCACATTGTCAGGATGAGGTGAGGAAGACTGATCTCTATTTGCTCTCGACATAAGCTGAGTGTTGTGGCCAGGGGAATTTGGCCTCTTTGGGTGATGTGCCGATGGGTGAGAGTTCTCTGGAGAGCCGGGTGCTCAGGTTCTTCATTTTTCATCATTAAAATTCAAAATTTATTGTTTGGAATTCGCGTTCTTCATCAGTATGTGTGTGTGATCTTGGCTTGAGAAAAGAGGATCTTGTGGACGTTTTGGCATTAAAAGCCGAGCTGATATGTTTGTGTTGTTTGGTTGGGGCTCGTGTGTGTGTGTGTTGTGGTGTGTGTGTGTGTTGTGTGTGTGTGTGTGTGTGTGTGTGGTGTGTGTGGGTGTGTGTGTAGGTGTATTTGTAATCAGCTAGTTGTGTTTGCAGGATCGAACTTTAGTCTCTATGCATTCCCCCTGTCTTCCACCAGGTTCTTCTTCTCATTGCTCATTTCCCAGACACTTTCCCCACTCACATATAATTTCTTTCTATAGTTTAGTCTCCTTTATTTAATTCCAAGAAATCTTGTCTTTTCTTTTAGTTTAATGACGGAGTCAAACACCCGGAGGTAATATCTTCTAGTTCCTAGATTGAGAAACATCCTCGAAGTTCTCAGTTATCTCATTCTGAGTGGAGCTCCTACTCAGAGGGCTGCAGGTGTATGCCCTTCTCTTACCAGTAAGTTCTTTTGTGCACGTAATGTTAGAACTTTTGTTTTATTTAGCCTATTTATTCTTAGCCTATTTTCTTAACCTATTTTACCTAGCAGTAAAATAGGTACCTGGGTGTTAGTCAGCTGTCACGGGCTGCTTCCTGGGGGTGGAGGCCTGGTCGAGGACTGGGCCGCGGGGACACTAAAGCCCCGAAATCATCTCAAGATAACCTCAAGATCAAGATAGCCTCCACGGATTAACGGGCCATGTTACTTTTCACTACTGTGGTACCTTCATTCCCAGTCTATCACTCCATGATTTAGGTCCCCTATGATTAGGAATTTTAGTTTCAGGCTCTGTTATCTACGTATGTTTTGTCTGTGCATCGTAGTCCTGTTAAAAACTTCTCTTGTTTCATGGGTAGGGAGGAATGAGGTGGTGTGGGGTTGGGGGGTGTATATTTCCACAAACAATATATTGGTTTGCATCTGCTTGTTGAGTCCAGTTGCACTAGTCTCTGGAAACATTTTGATTATCTTCTGTGCATGGTTCTCCAAGCTCACACACCCACCCCTTCTATGTCTTTGTTAACTTTATTTCAATATTACCTGTTATCTCCCTTGTAATATTGCATTCAAAATTAAAACAGGATTTTTTTCTTATTTCTCACCCTTGCAATCACATGTGGTTCTTTATCTCTGATTTGGTCCTTTATTTCATTTGCTTTGTTATTGACGCTATTGGCATTTGCATTCCAAATCTTCAGACTGTTATATCAAAGTAAATCAGACTGCCAGTGCACATCCCTGATATGATGTGAACACCTATCTGTATATATGGCTATATATAATATATATATTATATATATATTATATATATATATATATATATATATATATATATATATATTAATTGAGTCCTGAACTCCATTCAAGACTAAAGTATACTGAGTGGTTTGTGGTAAGGCACTGTGGTTGTCATAGTAACTCCTCCCCCATAGCTGTTAAACCACACAAGTTCCTCTCACCCGATTTGTACACACCTGACACCTCTCTTGATTGACCTCAACGTACAAAATACAAAGTGCTAACCTAACCACAAACGTACGAACCCAAGCCACCCACCTAACCTTACCAGCCGATGCATTGAAAATGTGAGGTATTTATGAGCACCAATTTTCATAGTACCATATATTTGTATATTGGGGACCATAACGTGGGCAGAGTGGACAGTGACTGAACAGGCTATGTCCACTGTTTATATATATATATATATATATATATATATATATATATATATATATATATATATATATATATATATATATATATATATATATATTGTTTCATCTTTGTTTATTAACGTGATATTCTTTTCGGGTGAGTTTTGTCATCAAACTATATCTCACTTGTATATATTACGATACTATATTTATGTTTATTTTCCAATACGTTACTATATTCAGTTATTTTATTTACTAACTATATTTGCGTTACTGATATCATAATGCTGATGACTTGTAATTCATATTTGTATTGTGCTCCGAAAAGGGTATATATATATATATATATATATATATATATATATATATATATATATATATATATATTATATATATATATATATATAATATATATTATATATGTATGTGTGTGTGTGTGTGTGTACTCACCTAGTTGTACTCACCTAGTTGTGCTTGCGGGGGTTGAGCTCTGGCTCTTTGGTCCCGCCTCTCAACCGTCAATCAACAGGTGTACAGTTTCCTGAGCCTAATGGGCTCTATCATATCTACACTTGAAACTGTGTATGGAGTCAGCCTCCACCACATCGCTTCCTAATGCATTCCATTTGTCAACCACTCTGACACTAAAAAGTTCTTTCTAATATCTCTGTGGCTCATTTGGGCACTCAGTTTCCACCTGTGTCCCCTAGTGCGTGTGCCCCTTGTGTTAAACAGCCTGTCTTTATCAACCCTGTCGATTCCCCTGAGAATCTTGAATGTGGTGATCATGTCCCCCCTAACTCTTCTGTCTTCCAACGAAGTGAGGTTTAATTCCTGCAGTCGCTCCTCGTAGCTCATACCTCTCAGCTCGGGTACTAGTCTGGTGGCAAACCTTTGAACCTTTTCCAGTTTAGTCTTATGCTTGACTAGATGGGACTCCATGCTGGAGCCGCATACTCCAGGATTGGTCTGACATATGTGGTATATAATGTTCTGAAAGATTCCTTACACAAGTTTCTAAAGGCCGTTCTTATGTTAGCCAACCTGGCATATGCTGCTGATGTTATCCTCTTGATATGAGCTTCAGGGGACAGGTCTGGCGTGATATCAACCCCAGGTCTTTCTCTCTCTCTCTGACTCTTGAAGTATTTCATCTCCCAAATGATACCTTGTATCTGGTCTCCTGCTTCCTACCCCTATCTTCATTACATTACATTTGCTTGGGTTAAACTCTAACAGCCATTTGTTCGACCATTCCTGCAGCTTGTCCAGGTCTTCTTGAAGTCTCAAGCTGTCCTCCTCTGTCTTAATCCTTCTCATAATTTTGGCGTGTGTGTGTGTGTGTGTGTGTGTGTGTGTGTGTGCCCTGAAAAGTCATTAAACAGTCCCAATTATCAATAAGCTTGTGTTCTCTCTGGTGGCGTCAGCTAATTATTATGTATACATATATAACCATACATTTATACATGCTGAGTTTCTCTAACAGTTTCACCATCCCGCTGCAGTAGTTGCAAAAGCAAAATGGAAAGTTGTTCAACATAGCAACAGCAAAATGGAAAGTTGTTCAACATTGCAACAGCAAAATGGAAAGTTGTTCAACGTTGCAACAGCAAAATGTAAAGTTGTTCAACATTGCAACAGCAAAATGGAAAGTTGTTCTGCGTTGCAACATCTCCATCATTAGCAAGTATGGAAGCTCCTCTAAGCAAAGACAGCAACAACAGTGAGAGGTGTGTCCTCTGAGGCAACACCAACAGTTCCAGCACTTTGCAATCTAGATGGGTATCATAGACAGCCCCCAGCAACAACAGAACCAACAGGAGCAACATTTGCAATAGTCGATCACGTGAATAGGATTTCACATTCAAGGGCGCGAGTCACGTTTCCGGCACAGAGCTTCTCTCCAGAAATGAGAGGAGAAATAGAAAATAAAAGAGAAAGAGAGAGAAAAGAATAGGTATGAAGTGTTCTCTGAAAGGTGAAGATTATCATCCTAGGTATACGGGCCATACGTAAGATAATATTTCGCTCTCTATTCACAATAGGAGTTGGGTTCTTGGTGGTGACTGCGTGACCAGGCACTGAGTCAATAGGAAAAACTGACTGATCTGATTCATCAGGAGAAACGTTGTGATCTGACTCAACAGGAGAAGCAATGTGAGCAGAGCCAACAGGAGAAGCAATGTGATCTGAGCCAACAGGAGAAGCAATGTGATCTGAGCCAACAGGAGAAACAATGTAATCTGAGCCAACAGGAGAAGCAATGTGATCTGAGCCAACAGAAGAAGCAATGTAATCAGAGCCAACAGGAGAAGCAATGTAATCTGAGCCAACAGGAGAAGCAATGTGATCTGAGCCAACAGGAGAAGCAATGTAATCTGAGCCAACAGGAGAAGCAATGTAATCTGAGCCAACAGGAGAAGCAATGTAATCTGAGCCAACAGGAGAAGCAATGTGATCAGATCCAACAGGAAATATACAATGAGCTAAGGCAACAACAACAAAAAAAACACTATACACAAAGAAGTCCATTTGTCTCGATTTCAGACGAGAAGAGACCTGGTGAATAGTGAATCCTTACAGAAGCAGGCAGCATCAGTTTTATAAAGAGTTCTGCCAAGAATCAAGCAGTCCCAGGAGTTTCACTGCTGCAGAGGAACCATAATATCAAACTCCTGCCATTTTTGTGGAAATCAAACTCTGAGCAGAAAAGTTAAGGCCTGTGTTTCCAAGGCCGCGGCTCCAGCAGTTGCTGCAGGAATACCGAAGATTTCAGCGGCTGCTGATTACCATTTGAAGTATCGTCAGAGGATATTCATTGGGAAATGTCAACTTTCAGAGATGAGTATTAAAATTCCTTTACAAATAATCAAGCCGCATGCGGCAAGATGATTCTATTTCAATCGGGGTAGATGCTGATGTTTGAGGGAGATATGCGGGGGTAGACGCGATGTTACAGGGAGATATGTGTGGTAGACGCGATGTTACAGGGAGATATGTGGGGTAGACGCGATGTTACAGGGAGATATGTGGGGTAGACGCGATGTTACAGGGAGATATGTGGGGTAGACGCGATGTTACAGGGAGATATGCGGGGGTAGACGCGATGTTACAGGGAGATATGTGGGGTAGACGCGATGTTACAGGGAGATATGTGGGGTAGACGCGATGTTACAGGGAGACATGCGGGGTAGACGCGATGTTACAGGGAGATATGCGGGGGTAGACGCGATGTTACAGGGAGATAAGCGGGGGTAGACGCGATGTTACAGGGAGATATATTGTAATTTTTCTCCTCTTGCTGTATCAACATAATATTTGACAAGGATCAAATGTGAAAAGTACAGCATTTGCCGGCGTATAAGTTGTATATTTGCCTATGTATAAGACGTATATTGCCTATGTATAAGACTTATATATAGCGGCGTATAAGATGTATATATGCCATATCCTACACCAATACCCATCAACAGTGATTGATACAACTACACAACAAAAGATACAACGGCTGGTACAGTAAGGTAACACGTGGCCAGATGCAGTAGGGTAACACGTGGCCAGATACAGTAGGGTAACACATGGTCAGATACAGTAGGGTAACACGTGGCCAGATGCAGTAGGGTAACACATGGCCAGATAGAGTAGGGTAACACGTGGCCAGATACAGTAGGGTAACACGTGGCCAGATACAGTAGGGTAACACATGGTCAGATACAGTAGGATAACACGTGGCCACATGCAGTAGGGTAACACGTGACCAGATGCAGTAGGGTAACACATGGCCAGATACAGTAGGGTAACACATGGTCAGATACAGTAGGATAACCGGTGGCCAGATACAGTAGGGTACACATGGTCAGATACAGTAGGGTAACACGTGGCCAGATACAGTAGGGTAACACATGGCCAGATACAGTAGGGTAACACGTGGCCAGATACAGTAGGGTAACACATGGCCAGATACAGTAGGGTAACACGTGACCAGATACAGTAGGGTAACACGTGACCAGATACAGTAGGGTAACAGGTGGCCAGATACAGTAGGGTAACACGTGGCCACATGCAGTAGGGTAACACGTGCCAGATACAGTAGGATAACACGTGACCAGATGCAGTAGGGTAACACATGGCCAGATACAGTAGGNTGACCGGTGCTATAAGAAGGTACTCCTCTACCCGCGACAATAACCATCCCTTCAGCTGCTCTTGACAAGTCTTCAGTAACACCCTAAAACAGGCACAAGACATAAAACTCATCCCAACGTTCCTCACGCTGGTTGATCTCTAGCTCTTGGGCCACAGTATCGTGT
>WNGS01003388.1:14890110-14895110 GCA_020271785.1 Procambarus virginalis | reverse complement strand
CGCCATAAGAGTGCGAAAGTGATAATTATATTAATTAAGCTGGAGTGATCTACTTATTATTCCTCCAGTAACCACGACCACCACGACCACCTCGACTACCACGACCACCACGACTACCACACCTCTGTCACCAGCACTAACATCACCACCGCTACCACCATCACCGTTCTCCACCACTGCAACACCACTACAACACACCACTGCCACCATCACAGCCGCTGCACGACCACCACCACCATTACCACTACCTTCTTGCAACAGAAGCTGTTCTTTTAGTAATTTGTAACAGCTGTCCTGTTGTGACCTTCACCTGTCTGAGTCTTTTATTTTCTGTAGGATTGTATAGTCCTGTAGCAAGAATTATGTGCCCTCGCATTGTTGTGGTGCCTGAGACGTAGTCTCTGAATCCTTCACAGCCTAGAATTACCATCTAGAATATTTCTAGACCAGCTGGACTAATACCTTTCTGCAGTTGGGTTTTCTCCTCACTGAGTTCCCTACGCTTAGTGAAACTGTCATTTCTCCGATAGCAACTACAAATTTTAGTCTCCTAATATGTCTTCTTCCTAAATTCCTTTTATTTTGTTATCCCAAATATATGTGTATCCAGTTCTTACTTTCCAGTTCCCTAAATCACTGTTCCATGTGTATGTAAGATGTCAGGGTGTCTCGAGGTGTCACGGGGGGATGGTCCCATATGGTAAGGGAGTGTATGGAGACTTGGGTGTACTAATTATTTAGTACGTAATTATTTAGTACTTAGTTATTTCAAATAATAATAATGGTAATTGTGTGCAGTTGTGTGCGTTTGGGGATGGTTAGTGTCACTGGGGGAGGAAGGGTTGAGTCTGGGGGGGGTGGGCTTGGGACTAGATTGAAAGGTTTGGGATCCCGAGGGGAAGTGTTGGGACGGGCTGGAAGGAATGGGTTGGTGTGTTATTTGGGCAACAGGGGAAATGGGGATGGAGGGAAGGGGGATGAGGGGGGAAGGGAAGGGGGAAGAGGGGGGAAGGGAAGGGAAAGTATCGACAGTGATGGGGAGTAAACTCATCTATGCTGCTGTTGAGAATATTATCTCCGTGGGGGTGAAGATGAGGTTGTATGCAGGCTATGAGTCACAATAACGTGGCTAAAGTATGATGACCAGGAGGTCAGGTCGACGACCGGGCCGCGGGGACGCTAAGCCCCGGAAGCACCTTAAGGTAACCAGACCAAACACTAGAAGGTGAAGGGACGACGACGTTTCGGTCCTTCCTGGACCATTCTCAAGTCGATTGTGATTCTCACAATCGACTTGAGAATGGTCCAGGACGGACCGAAACGTCGTCGTCCCTTCACCTTCTACGTCGTCGTCCCTTCACCTTCTATGTCGTCGTCCCTTCACCTTCTAATGTGTGGTCTGGTCATCATGAGGTTGTATGCTGACAGCTCCCTCTGCCTCGCCTCTGTTGCGGTGGCTCTGTTTACACCAGCAACAACAGGTGAACACACACGAGTGACGCACCTGTTGTACGATGCATCCAGTCAACGACGAGTCGTCGGCCAACCGGAAGACCTCAATAAACCTACCAGGCTTCCTGTCCCCCGAAAAGGCGGTCATCATCAACAACCAGCTGTCACACAAATGCTGAACGAATCCTAATTACTCACCCACCTGATTCCCAAGCCCCTCATTACCCACCAGCACTCGAATGAAAGGTATTTTCAGTTTCCAATATTGCTGTTTTAGAGGAAAAAGAGAGGAGCAGTGATCAGCACTGACTGAACACCAGGTAATCAAGTCGCAAACAGGACACAAAGTAGAGCAGATACGCTAAAAAAAAGCCGAATATCTGTGAAAATGCTGTCTATTGAGGGTGATCCTTAGCCCGCGAGCTTTCAAATAAAAGGTCGCCTTTTTACGTTATCGTAACCAACGTTGCAAATGCAACCTATTAGGAAAGGTAATGGCTCACAATATGTGAGACGCGCTCTAGTTGACTAGAGCGCGTCTGGGAACCCTCAGGGCATAGGTTCGAACCCTCATTAAGGCCCTGGTGGATTTTTTTCAAATAATAATAATGGTAATAATTTCTAACAAGAAAAAATAGTACTACTACTACTACTACTAGTATGTTGTTGTTGTTAAAGATTCGCTACCTTGGGCAAAGTTCCAAGTAGCACGGGCTATGGTGAGCCCGTTTTTACTACTAGTAATAATAATACATAATATATATGAAGGAAGGTACATAAGGAAATGCAACTAACAGGATCGAGGAACCGTGACGATATCTGCCCGGGTGAACACTGCCGTTATTGTGACCCTCTGTGAGGCCTGGAGACGGCCTCTCGCTCTAAGAAGGAGAAGGAGACAAGGAGAAGAAGGAGGAGACAAGGAGAAGGAGGAAAGACAAGCAAAGATCATTAAGTCTTTCATGCCCAATATCAACTGTTTCTGCGATATTTTTACAGAGTGTATCCGGCTTCTCTGTGTAGATTGAGACTTTAAGTTTAAGTTCAAAACTAAAGTATACTTGCTGATTGGTCAGTAAGTTGTTGAAGTGACATTGATAACCCTCCAGTGTTGTGTTATCCAACACTATTACTAAGCCACAGGGGCTTGCTGTAAACCACTCAGTGTTGTCCTGATGCCCCGGTCTACCAGAAGCCAGGACGATCCCGTCGTTTTCCGGGTCACAGTTATCCCAGACCTTCATCACCCTTCAAGACGTCTAGACGCACAATACCCTGCACCACCAGGATGTTAATGTCCAACAGTTGAAGGGTAGACTGCCAGGCCTGGCTATTGTCTACACTACCATCACGGGGGCTCTAAACGAACACTAGAGCCCTCGCACACTGCTATGTTATACCTAATCAAGCTGACATAGTGGCAATTTCAAGTCCTTCCTTGATGGCACAAGTTGAAGAGACTCTAGACCAATCACAGGATGCTGCAAATGGCACAAGTAAGCTATGTTGTTTGTTTCAGGGGGGAAAAGGTGTTGTCTCGTTCTTCAGCCCAGCCTCCGAAGATGGAGGTACTTATTGTAACGATATGGTCCATTGTACAAATATGGACGTGATGGAGAGAGAGAGAGAGAGAATTGTAAGGGAAAGCACCAAGCCATTACGACTATATAGCACTTGGAAGGGGTCAGGGTAATCATTAGGGACGGGACGAGGGGAAAAGAAATGGTATCCAACCATTTGGACGGTCGGGCACCAATAGAAAGTTGACTTTTGTGTTATTGATTTTGGACAAACAGGAAAAGTTGTTAATATTTATGTTGCTAATGAAACCAAAACTAACCTAGCCATCCTAGGCTCAATAAAAGCTTTTGATGCCTAATATATACATACATGAGCGATTCTAGGCTTAGGAATAGCGAAGTTTGATATTTATACTTATTTTTTGGGATTATATCAAATGAATAGTTCCAAATTCTAGTCTCTATTTGCCCATCACCTTTGATATTTACACGAACGTCCACATCGTTAGAAAAATGTATTGTCTTATCAAGAGGATGAGTTGATTTTTTTCAGAGCATTCAACAGACGTGGCACTTGCAAGGAAATCTACCCAGTTAGAATTTCCTGTTTTTTTTTCACTGTGGACGAAGGCTTATGAATATACCAAGATAATTGTAGCAACCAACAGTAGGTGACAGGTCTGTTTAGTAAATTGTTTATCAGGAAGGTCAGTTGAGCAGGTGGTCACTTGAGCAGGTGGTCACTTGAGCAAGTGCTCACACACAGAAAATATTGCCATATGTGCTTTAGACGAATCTGAATCTGAGAGCCAAGATGTAATATACATCAACATCAGAACTGTCAGAGATGTTCCACGGTGCATGAACACACACACACACACACACACACACACACACACACACACACACACACACACACACACACACACACACACACACACACAGGGCAAGAGCTCAGAGAGCGGAGAAGCTGACATCTAAACTTATAAAATTATTTAAAGATAGAGTAAACACATTCGGCGACCATGACTTTCCTCGCTATTTTTCTTCATATAACGTAAAGTTAAAGTCTTGTGGGTCGTCCATCAAACGTCAGGAGACGAAGGTTGACTTGCTTGAGTAAAAATACATTTTTAGAGGCGTGATAAATGGAAGCCTTCACCACTCTCAGACACGAACCTTATTAGTGGACAAAAATCTGCTTAGCATTAGCTAGGATTAAAGTTCCCAGAGAAGCTTTTCCACGAAGGCCATGAACTGCAATAATGAAATAGCAAAAATGATTTTTATTTAAGCATCTGGAAATTATGTGAGGGAAGAACCGAGTTATTAGGACAGTGTGAGAAATCGGTGCCCCCAAAACTGGGACCGTAGGGGTATCGAACACCGACCCTACAGGAAGCGAGAACAGGGCTATGTAGCCACGAAAAAGATATACATATAGCGACACTAGACCACTGAGAGTTGGAGGAGGTTGGGATGGTGAATTAAATTCAAAGAAGTGCGAAATTGTTCAAAGGATGGTCCGATCTTGCATGGTTCTGCATAACCCAGTCACACCTTCTCACCTGTTGCTCGAGGGATTGCATGGTCTTGCAAAAGCCACATATCTCCTCTCCACCCGCTTAGTTCTCTCACATTCTTTTCTCTCCAATTGTATATTATTCTCATTTCATCTCTTCTTTCTAGCTGTCGTTACAAGCGACATGTAAGAGACGATAGCGAAGCTGCGCCCGCATTCTCGCCGGGGGATCACCATAGCCCGTGCTACTTAATACTTTTTGTTCCATTAGCTGGATCTAAAACAAATCTATCTGGCATTCTCGTCACACACCAGATGACTGTGTAATAATAGGTTGGAAGGTGACAGGTGTTGTGGTCTCCATCTCTTGCTCCCCTTACCTGACCCTCGACTTATGGCTGCCTCCTTCCCTTCTCTGTTACTCCCTCCTCCATTATTCCTTTCCACTTTTCTCTTCTCAATCCCCCCCTTCCAATCTCATCTACCTACCCAAGTCCCTCTCATCA
>WNGS01003388.1:14806827-14824327 GCA_020271785.1 Procambarus virginalis | reverse complement strand
GAGTTAGACATCTGTTACGGGCTGCTTCCTGGGTGTGTGTGGGGAAAAAAATAGTTAGTAGTTAGTAACAGTTGAGAGGCGGGCTGAAAGAGCAGAGCTCAATCCCGCAAGCACAATCGGTGAACTAGGTGAATACCTAACATAGGAACGACAACAACCACCATATATATATATATATATATATATATAGATATATATATATATAATGCCATAAAACACAACACTTTGCCTTTAGTTTCATTATTATTCTCCTCCAGTTCTGTACAGTGTAAACCTGAAGGTAGTAAATGATCTGGTCCGTGAAGAAGTCACCAATAATTTAATTAGAAAAGCAAAATGGCTTTACTAAAAATACTAAGAAATGTTAATTAACACATGCAAATTAAATTTCCCATTGTTCTTCAAAGAAATAAGTCTGAAACTATTTATGTATCACTGCTCGAAGTAAGATGAGCATCGCTGGTCAAAGAAGGGTTAGGGAGAGAGAGAGAGAGAGCGGTTGTAGCGGGGACAGAGACAGACAGGCAGACAGAGAGACAGGCAGAGACAGAGAGACAGGCAGGTAGACAGACAGAGACAGAAGCAGCTAGTGAGATCCATCTCTTGTGTACTGTGAACGCTACCATCGTTTTTCCGGCGATGAGGTGCTACAGTGAAGGGTGTCCGGGCTCGTATATCATCACTGAAGCCCCCCTCGCCGGCCAGGAAACTATTCCGCTGCCTCTGACACTGAGAGCGGTATAACATTAACGCTGGTTACCGCTCTAATGTTTCATTTGCCTTTGAAGTTGGCGCTGCCCCTGGGATATTTTCACGCGGGGGAGAATAGATAGTTGTGCTGTCCTTACCCGGGATATTACTCTGGTGTGTGGAGGGTGTGTGTGTGTGTGTATGTAATTACCTAAGTGTAGTTACAGGATGAGAGCTACGCTCGTGGTGTCCCGGCTACCCAGCACTCTTTGTCATATAACGCTTTGAAACTATTGACGGTTTCAGCCTCCACCACCTTCTCACTTAACTTGTTCCAACCGTCTACCACTCTGTGAAAGTGACTTTTCTTACATTTCTTCGGCATCTTTGTTTAATTAGTTTAAATCTATGACCTCTTGTTCTTGAACTTCCAGGTCTCAGTGTGTGTGTGTGTGTGTGTGTGTGTGTGTGTGTGTGTGTGTGTGTGTGGTGTGTGTGTTGTGCCTGTGCGTGTGATTAAAAGCCTATGCTTCTGGACCAGTGGATAATTCAATTCTACACAAGTCCCAAGCAAGGCCAGGTAGCCCACAAGGCAGATATTAAAAATATTTCCTTTGCTATATCAGTGGAAATTATGAGTAAGTCTAATTAGAAATTCTGTTTATGTCTCTGTGTGCTTTCCTCAGTCCATTTGATACGGGATGGCTTTGAAAGCCAGGCCGTTGTTCCATAGCTTATCCTTGCCGTGTATGGCTCAACTTCCATTACCTGCGAGCCGATCGGTCCTAACTCCCACTCGGTAATACTTAGGAGATTGTGCCGTGTCTGCGCGTGGGTGTGTGTCCATTAGTTCATGTTAGTGTTCAAGGGAAGCCCGGTCCCTTGTGCCTGGAGAGAGACCTGACTCGAATGTTCGCTTCCCCTCCTCTTGAAGGCTATGGTGTCTTGCGGCAGATTTCCCCCTGCACCTGTGCCTTTGCTTGCTAATTGTGTATTGTGGTAGGGTCCCCCCCCATCCTTTCTGCCCTGATAGGTTTGCCTGCTGTTGCATTGTGGTAGATTTATTCTTCCATACCTTTCCCAACCACATTGTCGGGGCTAATGTGGTAGACCTTCACAGCTGCCTTGTCAATCCTGCCTTTTTGGTAAACTCTGGCGGACTCTTCCCAACAGTATAGTCTTTTGGGTCTTCCAAAACATGGTAAAGTTGACGACTTGTCAGGTCCTGACGTCGGCGATAAGTCAGTAAGCCTATGTATTTTCCTCCAACATGCTGGCTCATATTATCTGTTAAGTAAACGCTGTACTCCTGCACTGAGGCTGACCTCATCCCCTTATCTACGACCACTCAACTGATTAGCTATATGTTTACTGAAGACTGAGAATGTTCACCTGCGCTCTTGACTGACCTTCCAGCAGGTGAGGTGATGATGGATGTAAATGTTTCACCGCTGTTGTAGACTGATCTTTTAATTATAGTTTGGAATAAAACAAATAGATCGACTGAACCTGAACTGAGTGTTTACAACACAGGTCCATCCTCGATTTCGACATTTAAATGCAGGTGTTGTTCTGGTTGAATACAGGTGTTTGGTGGTGCTGTACTGGTTGGATACAGGTGTTTGGGGTGCTGTACTGGTTAGATACAGGGCTCTATAAATGCTATATTGTTTGGATACAGTATTAGTTAATCACAACGTTCTAGACAGCAGCTGCGCGGTATTGCGTACTATTGCCAAATTTTGTACTTCCAAGATAATCAAACTATTTCAACACAGAACATAATCTATGTTTATGCTTCCTAATCTATTACTGTGTATTTACCTTAAGAAATGGTGGTGGTTAACACAGACCTTGACGCTAAGATTATCAACATGTAAATGTATAACACTTCATTACGAATGTCGTGGAATAGTTCTCTAGACTCTCAAAATGGTAATGTTAAAATTCAAACACTGTTAGCTGAATTGTTGGATAAATCACCGTGAATGGTTTTAAACTCAAATGACCCATTTAATAGCCGTAGTCTGCAGGTGACTTAGGAATATCCAAAGCATATTTAAATATGTATTTCTCCTTTAAAATTTTAGAATCTTTTGTTCTAAAGCCGCTGAGAAATTTAGAAAACAACAAATATATCTTCCAACAAATTAGTCTTTACTTTTCTCGATTTACGACCAAAACGGTAAATTTTCATACAAATCTGAAGAGATGTTCAATCCTTAGAGTTGCAAGAGTCTGAGATAATTAAGAGGCTAGTGCATTAGCACTCACACAGGCACACGGACCCCGAGTTATAAAGTCGATGAATTTGAGTGTAGCAATGTTCCAAGCAATGTTCCAAGCAATGTGTTCTTTTTCAAATGTCTGAATCACTTTCTTAAACAATATAGTATCCTCGGTTAATACGCCTGAGTCATGTGTTAATGCAAAAGACATGAATTTATATTTAAATTCCAACGTTTAACTCCTGCAGTTGTGAAGCGATTGTATTACACAAGCTCTTCAGGGGTACTTTTGATTTAAGTCACACATGGGTTCTACAAGATTAGAGGCAAGTCTGCCTCCTCTAAGAGCATGTGCAATGGAGTCAGAATAGGGAATAGGGAATTATCAAGGGAAAGCGCCAAGCCATTACGACTATATAGCACTTGGAAGGGGTCAGGATAAGGATTGGGGATGGGACGGGGGAAAGGAATGGTGTCCAACCACTTGGATGGTCGGGGATTGAACGCCGATCTGCTTGAAGCTTCTAGAGACAGGCGCAACGGTGTAGAAGCAGGCCTAGATCCATTACAGGGATTCGCAGCTACAGGAATGCGACGCGCAACTAGAGGTGCGCAGTTATAAGGACGCGCAACTAGAGGTTCGCAGCTATAGGGACGCGCAACTACAGGTGCCCAGTTATAAGGACGCGTAACTAGAGGTGCGCAGTTATAGGGACGCGCAACTAGAGGTGCGCAGTTATAAGGACACACAACTAGAGGTGCGCAGCTATTGGGAATCACAACTAGAGATGCGCAGTTATAGGGACGCACAACTAGAGGTGCGCAGTTATAGGGAATCATAACTAGAGGTGCGCAGCTATTGGGACGCGCAACTAGAGGTACGCAGTTATAGGGACACACAACTAGAGGTACGCAGCTATAGTGGACACACAACTAGAGGTGCGCAGCTATAGGGACACACAACTAGAGGTGCGCAGCTATAGGGACACACAACTAGAGGTGCGCAGCTATTGGGAATCACAACTAGAGATGCGCAGTTATAGGGACGCACAACTAGAGGTGCGCAGTTATAGGGAATCATAACTAGAGGTGCGCAGCTATTGGGACGCGCAACTAGAGGTACGCAGTTATAGGGACACACAACTAGAGGTACGCAGCTATAGTGGACACACAACTAGAGGTACGCAGCTATAGGGACACACAACTAGTGGTGCGCAGCTATAGTGGACACACAACTAGAGGTGCGCAGCTATAGGGACACACAACTAGAGGTACGCAGCTTTAGGGACACACAACTAGAGGTGCGCAGCTATAGGGACACACAACTAGAGGTGCGCAGCTATAGGGACACACAACTAGAGGTACGCAGCTATAGGGACACACAACTAGAGGTGCGCAGCTATAGGGACACACAACTAGAGGTACGCAGCTATAGGGACACACAACTAGAGGTACGCAGCTATAGGGACACACAACTAGAGGTACGCAGCTATAGGGCCGTGCCACTAGCGGTACGTAACTTCCCGCCCAGCGGTGCCATCCCTGGCAGGCCGGGTGGTTTATGGTCGTGCAGGAGACACTGGTCTTGATGCACGGCTCGTACATCTAACTTCAGCGACACATACAATATATTGGTGTTCTAGCGTGTATATTGGTGCATGGTGGAGAACGAGAGAGAGAGAGAGAGAGAGAGAGAGAGAGAGAGAGAGAGAGAGAGAGAGAGAGAGAGAGAGAGAGAGAGAGAGAGAGAGAGAGAGAGAGAGAGAGAGAGAAGCAGACAGACAGGAGTAGAGAAAAGACGGGGTTAAAGGTAATTAAATGAAGATATCTGGATTGTTTCCGACTAGTGTGGACAAGCCTGTTGTCTCTCAGTCAATAAATGTAGCAGATGATCTTTACTTCCCCTCTCATAAACCCTTCTTTCCTCCTCTCCCCGTTTTCAATTTGACCTTCTTCCTTCCCATCCCCCCCTTTCCCTCCTATCTCTTGCTTCCCTTTACCTCTTCTCTTCTCTCCACTCCCTCCAGCTCCCTCTCCTCCGCCATAACACAAGCGGTGATCTATTGTAATCAGACTCTGGCACTCTGCTGAGACCTGCGCCGTTAAACTACAACAGCTGCCAGTATACCTGAAACATGTGCAGTAATCAACATTGTCAAAGTACAAGAGCTCCTGGTTCACAGCTGGCAGAGCACAGCACACGGCCCTCCAGACGCCTTCCTCTCTGGGAAAGTGATTTCAGAGGCAGGTATTTGACTGTCTTGTAAAACACTCTTTATGGAGCAGGCAAAGACGGACTTTTCCTTGACTGTGGCAAGTGGTTAGGCACCGGCCTCGTATCCCATCCGAGTGGTAAATAGTTATCTGGATTCGGGTTTTCTCCTCATATAAACCTCCTGATGCGAGTTTAGTCGTGTGAATTCAGTATAATGATTACTATTCTACTGTCTCACTGATCTTTCTCTCACTCCATCTCAAGCTGTCTCACTAATCTCTCTCTCTCACTCCCTCTCCAGTCTTGGGAAATTTCGAGATTTCATCTCGTTTTAGCCAGAAGTTCAGTTATTGGATTAAAATGTTATTAGAATATATGTTTTAAATTTTTGTTAACTTACAAGTTACATATGTTACATTTTCAGTTGCAAGGCTAAGTTTAATGTTAAACATATTCTTATTTATATTTGTATTATTATTTTAAGTTGCAGTTGAGTGCTTCTAATTCTTGCTGATGTTAGAACTAGAATTTAATATTGTTGGAGCGAGAATGAGGAAGAACAGAGGAACGAAGGTCAGTTTAACATAACCAATTCGGCTGAGACTTAACTGAGACTGTACCTGTAACATTACCAGAGGTGTTGGCTCTAATATTAACCTCTCAACTGCTCCTTTTTTTATCCCAATTACTATTATTACCTATTACACCTTATCCGTACTAACACATACTATCCGTACTATTACCCCTTTAAACAATGACGCTCAATGGTGACATCATGTACCTAAACGATTCGCTAGTATATGATCTCGTTAATGATCAATAGGTCACTGTCACTACGACTGGGTGGATCATTTACGAAGTTGGTGTCCATCACTTTGCCAGGCCTTAAGTCTCCGTCACTACGATGGTGTTGATTTCTGATGAAGTGGGTGTAAGTAACTCTGTTAATGATCAATAATTCACTACCACATCGAAAGTGTTGATTACTAATGAAGCAGATGTCGATTACTTAGTAGTTTAACTGGCGTATAAAGCAGGAAATGACCTCGTTTGCTCATCTGTGCTCTTGGTTGTCTAATTAATTAAGGCTCAAGGGTGTTTACTCTCGAGGGAAGGATCCTCAGTGGATGCGACCAATCAGGACAATTGGCTGTCTACAGCTGCTATCAATGATTACCTCCGCTTATACGGAAGCTGTGCATCGGGTCAGACACCACCTGCTATCCGATAATGATGCTTACAGCAACTCTTGGTCGAACTCGCAGATAAAGCTCGTGCTGCTAAAGAAGGTTCATCCGCATGCACATAAAGATTAATTGCGTTTTTGTACAACTAATTTTGCAGAGTGCACGAGAAAAAAATCTAACCTAAACCTTCCTGGGCCTGTTATTGCATATATATATATATATATATATATATATATATATATATATATATATATATATATATATATATATATATACATACATATATATTTTACATAATAGGAAGGGAGTACCACCTCTGGCTGGAAGAAGGGGGACCCATAGCCTCGGAGGAAATCACACATAACGCATTGGAGGGAATGTAGGTCCCCTCCAATATAGTTTCTGTGTGCTTTTCTCCTACCACCCCCCTTTTTTTTTTTTTTTTTGCTTTATTTTGTATTTAAAGGTTACAAAACATACAAGACAAATGCCTAAAGGTTATGGATCTCTTGAAGCTCCTCCGCTTCCGGACAGGAACCGAGGACGCAGCAAGCATTTCCCCTCTGGATCGCCACACTGAGGCGCTGAAACAAAAAGCTGCAAGCCCTTGGGTCTCTGGTGACGTCAATGAGCTTGGAACCCAATTCCTTGAGAAATCCCAAGGCACTCTTGCCCCAGGGGCCATGCGTCTCAGACGCTATGGGAACAAAGAGGTATTGACCTGCCAGTCGCCTGTATTTGAGAGATTTTGCTGTTTCCCTGTGGTTGGCCGCCCCACCTGCTTGATCAGCTCCGAAGTGTACATAGGTGTCAGCCAGGGTGGATACACATGTGTAGTCCCACACCAACTGTCTACCCTCCTTCCATGAGTATATGGTGATGCCATCAGGGCGAAGTGCGGGGAAATCCGGGTTTTAGACCCCTAGGATGCGAGGTTCTCTCTCCGCTGGGCACTTAGCTGAGACGAGGCTTCTCTTGATGATGTCATTGACCTCATTGTGTCTTGCATGCCAGCCCTTTGTGCTTCCGCAATGCAACCCATGCAGTCCGTATTGGTCTGCTTCCACCCTGTTGCAAATACACTTGTATTCAGTGTGAATTGGGGCACCAAGGCGGAGGGCCACTGCTACACGAAGGGATTCTGGATCTAGGCGCGTGCCCATTGCTGACATGGGTACTGCCAGGAGGAAGTCTCCTGCATGGGGGGCACGCACTGCTCTGAGGCGGGCTTTCTCCTTGTCTGATGTTGCGGCGCTGAGCATGGCATCAGCTACTTTTTCCACTAGAGGGTGGTCCCAGCCGGACTGTTTGTGTTGTTTTGTTGGCTCTATAATGGTTGCTGGGGCTGAGAGAACATTCCACTGATTTGAACATTCAGTGAAAGCAGGATCGTGTATTCCTGCTGAATCTCTCAGGGTTGCAGGTAAGATATCTCTGACGAGGTCGTGCGATGCGTGGGAGGAGGAAAGGAAGGCTGGTAGAGCAATTTGGGAGGCTGTGCGGACACCAAGGCCGCCAAGTCTTACAGGAAGGGTTGCTTGCTCCCACTGAGAGTCGTCCAATGGCAGGTTCAGGACTTTCACCAGCATGGACCTCAGAAGGGTGTCATACACATTTAACTTAGGGCTGCTGTAGGATGGAGAACATCTCAGAAAGTAGGTCAGCTTAGGGAGAGACAGGCATCTTGTGAGGAGAAAGAGAGCATCATGGGCATCAATCTTGTCAATCCTGTCCAGCATTCTCTTTAGATCAGTGATTTTTGCAGCCAGGACCTCCTCGATTGCTCGTGGGCCAATGGGGGCACCCAGGAGAGTACAGTCCGGTGGCTCGACAACGAGAATGTCTGGAAGAACATTTTGTATTTGCCCAGTGATGTCTGGGTTGCGGGAGATTATTTCACATTTGGATGCATTGAGAATGAGGCCCAAGGCTGCTCCCTGCTCCTGGATTTTCGTTATATCCTCCAAAATGGTTTCCGGGGTTCCAGCGAGAGTGCCATCATTTATCATGCCATATATATTATATATATATATATATATAATATATTATAATATTATATAATATATATATATATATATATATATAGACAGTGTCAGACCACGGAGAAAAATTGAAACCTGAAAAAAATTGAAATTGAATTCTTTAAGTACTTTCGTATTTAATAATTCATGTTCAGACCCTTCTGAAGATGTATTAAATACGAAAATACTTATGGAAATTCCTGTTTCAACTCTTCCTCCGTGGTCTGACATTGTCACATTTTTCATAACGTGTTAATTTTCGTGATTTACACACTCACACACACACACACACACACACACACACACACACACACACACCACACACACACACACACACACACACACACACACACACATATATATATATATATATATATATATATACTAAAGAAGAGCCATGGTGGCCTAGGATTGCACACATATATATATATGCCTAGGACAGGCTTTAATTTTCGTTGTTCAGCGTTCCAACTATTATCGTTTCATTTAGAGCATTCCAGAAATATAAAACGGAATTTTTCGGGGTACAGCATTCCATTTTGCCTGATCAATAATTGCTATATGTACTATCAATCATGAGGGCTGGGCTCTATATATTCTTATTAGGGCCTTATCTCAATCTAATTTGACTAGGAAACAGAATATTTGATATTGCATTTTGTCTAATTTGCGAGCGTGCTTCACTATCAAGGTAAACATATTGTGGATTTAGGAGACGGACACACATGTGCCCTCTTGGTTCTCGTCAGGGGGATCTTCTCAGCTTAACTATAAAGGGGCGATACGAGGCATTATTAGAAAGACAAAGATTGAAGACACCAGTCATCTCATGTATCCCTCCGAGGTTGGGTGTTGGCTAACACTAGCTGTGATATAGGAGATTAATTTCATAAACAGTTAAATATAATATTTGATCACAGTCTTGCACTGAGGGCGATTGGATACTGAACATCAAGACAGAGCACTCATCTGGCCTTCACTAAACACTACTAATGTAGACCACATATATAGGTCTCGTTAAACATCAAGGCAGTTCCTCTCCTGGCTCTCGTTAAACACACAAAGCAAAAACTGCAACATTAAACCTAGATTACACGCAAACCAACAATAATGTTACGCATTCTCACGAATGAAAAAAACAAAAAACATTAGTCTTATCTACACGAATGTGTGTGTGTGTGTGTGTGTGTGTGTGTGTGTGTGTGTGTGTGTGTGTGTGTGTGTGTGTGTGTGTGTGTGTGTAAATGCCATATTGATGAACGACGTAAGCTGAGGCAGGACCCAAGCTTCACCTCAGCTTATAACATGCAGGGGGAAGTATTTTTCGTGGCTGAGTGTATTCAGTCTCAGGAGAAATCTTGCATGATCGAGGCTCTATTAAACCAAAATAAAATAGCCAGTATTTTACAATACACGTTACCTTAAAAGGTGGACAATAAAATATGATAAAAGTAGGTCGTGACCACGTTAGTATAATCCGAAGGTCGAGAGAGGACGAGATGAGCTTTAAGCTTCTTACATCCTACACCAGCCAGGATTTAACCGTGATAAATTTCGTGAACTTCTCCCTGTCATTCCGGCAGTCTCTCCTGTTATCATTTGTCTCCATTGTTCCTCGCAAGTTTCCCTTTTGGTTTTTATTTGAGTCTTCCATTTATGGATTACATTAGGCTGAAGTCCGAAGAGAGAGAGAGAGAGAGAGAGAGAGAGAGAGAGAGAGAGAGAGAGAGAGAGAGAGATAAGGAGTCGGCAGCCTTTAAGTACCCTTTAAGACATCTTTCCCCCAACCTGCTCTCTAAAGGAAAGGTCAAATCTAAAGTTTGGAAGGAATAATAGCCATTTCCTGTACTTTGAGGCACAAACAATTAGAACACGACCGGGGACAAAACATAAAAAAATTGTTACATAATGTAATTAATGAAAACTTGCATCAATATCTACCTGGGGAAGGTGATGACAGGTCATATTTGCAGAGCAGAAAACAGATGATAATAATGATAATAAGAAATTATGATACTGAAAGGATGGGGGGAAGAAAACAAATACGAGGCATCAGCCAGGTGATCAGCGATGAAGATGACATATTGGAAATGAAGATTAACTCTTCAGTGACCATAAACACCCACGTGACTAACCTAGCAAGCAAGGCAGCCTAGAAACGTACATCCGTACGGCGCATTTCGTCCCGTCTTCACAAACAAAATGCAAAATAAAGTTCGCTTCCATCCAGGATGGGAGCCCGGCTCTCCTGGATAGACTGCCTATCCTCCCACCGCCCAACATCATTATTCGAATTCGTGACAAAGTTAAAATATCTTGCGAGAAGGCTCTATAGTGCTGACCCGTCCGAGAAGGACCGGGCAACACATTGGAACCTTTAGCATCAGGGATGTTGTGGCTTTATTTTCATGTATAAGGCAAATATTCTCAAAGTTATGCACCTGCTCTAACCTCGTGGTCAACCAGAAGAACCCGCTCAGCGCTGGTTTATACTGGTGGCCAGACCCTGGCTCATACAGTAAATGGCCAGACCCTGGCTCATACAGTAGATGACCAGACCCTGGCTCATACAGTAGGTGACCAGACCTTGGCTCATACAGTAGGTGACCAGACCCTGGCTCATACAGTAGGTAATGAGACCATCAAAGAGTAGGTGACCACATAAATAGAGTAGAACTTAGTAAACTGAAAAATATCAATCGACAATTCAGTTGGAATGAGCAATTAATCAAATCAACACAAGATCGATTAAGGCAGAGTCTGGGATCCTCTCGGACGTAAGTTCGAACCCTCGTCACGGCCCTTGTGGATTTGTTCACAAGGTTGCATGTGTTTACTGGTTTCAAACTATATTCCAATAATGTTAGCCTCATTTGTAGGGTAATTACTTAATGTGATAATCGCAAATACCATCTTCCTTCGTCTTGAATAACACACTTATCAATTAGAAACCCAAGTGTCTATCCGCAGTTTGAAACCCTCAGCTGACATGACAGAGATCCCAGGAGCCTCGACCTGCTTAGCACCGCTGAGACTCCTCTCTCCTCAGGAACCAAAACCATGCAAGAAACTTCTGTCTTTTTTTTACTCAAGTTGTTGGAGTTTAGAGTTGAGGGCTTTTTTCTTTTCTTTTTCTTTTTGCACATTTTAGCGGAACGACATGGGATCTTTCACCCATATCTTGTCGCATTCATTATAAGCAGGAAGACGCGCTCATCTACACCCTTTCACACACACACACACACACACACACACACACACACACACACACACACACACACACACACACACACACAAGTCTAGATATGATAGAGCCCAATAGGCTCAGGAAACTGTACACCTGTTGATTGACGGTTGAGAGGCGGGACCAAAGAGCCAGAGCTCAACCCCCGCAAGCACAATTAGGTGAGTACACACACACACACACACACACACACACTTTGTCCACAGGGTGGACAAAGACAAACTCTTTAGCGCGGGTGGAACACGAACAAGGGGCCACAGGTGGAACCTTAGTACCCAGATGAGCCACAGAGACATTAGAAAGAATTTTTTAACTGTCTCAGGGTAGTTAACAAATGGAATGCATTAAGCAGTGTTGTGGTGGAGGCTGACTCCATACACAGTTTCAAATGTAGATATGATAGAGCCCAGTAGGCTCAGGAATCTGTACACCAGTTGATTGACAGTTGAGAGGCGGGACCAAAAAACTAGAGCTCAACCCCTCCAAGTACAACTAGGTGAGTACACAATATATATATATATATATATATATATATATATATAATATATATATATATATATATATATATATATATATATATAATATATAATATATAATTTCATTCACATGGTAATCGGAGATAGCTACTTTCTATCTGGTCGACGGTTCGAGGCTTCGATTATCCAGGTGAATAACAATGAAGAGATGAGATTTGCAGGGTGGTCAGGACTCTTGGGGATTACTGGGGAACACTGTATAATACAATGTCTGGTCTTCAGAGACCGAACCAGTGGAGAGATCTACCTTTTTGTGTGAATGATTGAAGAAGGAAAAACGCGAGGGAGTAAGTGAGGGAGAATGGAGGAAAGTAGGTAGGGGTAATGTGAAGGAGAATGATGGAATGGCGGAAGAATGGAGGGAGAATGGAGGGAGGGAATGAAATAGGGGTGTAGGAGGGAGAGGCAGGGAGAGAGGAAGGGGTAGAGAAGGGAGGGGGTCAGACAATGGGAGTGGAGGAAAACAATCAAGGGAAACTGTGCCGTGAGAGGTGACTTTGGGTATAATCCTGTTGGTGGTCCCTGAGGAAGAAAGATGCTTTGGGCTCCTCGAGCCCCTGGAGCCTCCAACACCAAATTCATTTATTCAACGGCGTGGCTCAAGATCATCCGGGCAGCAGCTCGGCCTCTTCTCCACACTTGATTTGGAGGAGGCCTGCAAATACCTCCACACATAGAGCAGAAGGCCTACAGTACCCTCTACACATAGTGCAGGAGGCCTACAGTGCCTTCTACACATAGAGCACAAGGCCTACCGTGCCCTCTACGCATAGTGCAGGAGGCCTGCAATATCTCCACACACAAACAGTGTAGGAGGTCTAACGAAGGTAACTGACGACTAAGGAAGGTTCCCAAGAGTTATGCAACAGGTAATCATGCATCCTGATCATTTCTGGGAGGACACGTTAAATTCACACAGACTTCCTGAACAGATTGTGTGGAATATTCTCAGTGTGTCACCTCCACACACACACACACACACTTCCAGGTGAGATGAGGTGGAGCATATACAGTGCCTGTCCTTCACTCAAGCCTTCATTGTGGAAGGTTATGATGGCATCAAGGTGTGTCGCACCTGAACAATGGCTGACCAGTGCCGTCACCGACATACCAGTGAAACACACTGCCAGGGACACCATTTTCCCCGCTGCATGATTACACTGCAAGAGATCATTTATCACACTCAACGCTCTAGTTCCTGCCGCTCCACTACACCGGAACAAGCTTCAACAGTATGAGGGATAACGCAAACACAGCGTGGGAGTTATCTCCCGAATAACACAGTTAAACAGTTACACTTACAGAGCGCATTGTTCACCGGTGTTTATCCCAGGAACATAATCTTTTATGTTGAAAATTACAGCAAACTTTCTGGTAAAGACTTGATACTCAACACTAGAAGAGCAATCCTAATGACTGTGTATTTACCATTTGTGCTTGAGGATCGAGCTGTTAGCTCGTGGTCCCCGCCTTTCAAATCGTTGGTGGTCTAATGTACTGAGTCCCGACCTATTTTCCACTCTCATATTTTGTACATATTTCTATCACATATACACATGTCCTTAGGATGCAGCCCGTAGCAGCTAGCTCCCAGGTTCTTAGTTAATGGTAAGTGAACAGGGAAAACAGGTGAATGAAACTTTGCCTGTTTCTTTCTGCTTCACCCGGTGTGGTGTGCGTGGTGTGTGTGTGTGTGTGTGTGGTGTGTGTGTGTGTGTGTGTGTGTGTGTGTGTGTGTGTGTGTGTGTGTGTGTGTGTGTGAACCCCCATATTTGTACTCACCTATTTGTGTCTGCAGGATCGAGCATTGGCTTTTGGATCCAGCCTTTCTAGCCACCGGTTATTTAAAGCAATGACTCCTGTTCTATTTCACTATCATATCTGCTTTTAAAATTATGAATAGATTTTGCTTTTCCATAACCTGCTCCTTTAGTTCATTCCGTGTTCCCGCTCCTCTCACGCTAAATGAAAACTTTCTAACATCTCCGTATCTCATCTGAGTTTCCAGCTTCCACCCATGTTCCCTAGTTCTGTTGGTGTTCTGCGGGGAGTATTTCGTCTGTTTCCACTCTGGCAATCCCCCGAAGTATTTTGTATGTTTCCATCATATCTCTTTGCTCCTTTCTTTCTAGTGTCGTCAGGTTTAGTTCCCTCAGTCGCTCCTGATACCCTATCCCTCGCATGAGTGTGTGTGTGTTTTCGCCTAGTTGTGCTTGTGGGGGTTGAGCTCTGCTCTCTTTCGGCCCGCCTCTCAGCTATCATTCAATCAACTGTTAGCAACTACTATTTTTATTTTTTCACACCACACACACACACACACAACACCACACACACAAACACACACACACACACACACGCACACACACACACACACACACACACACACACACACACACACAACGACACACACAGGCACACACAAGCACAGCCGTAAAAGCTGTTCTACACCCTAGGACCTTTTACTGCTAGGTAACAGGGGCATCAGGGTGAAAGAAACTCTGCCCATTGTCTCTACCGGCGCGGGGAATCGAACCTGGGCCACAGGATTACGAGCTCCGCGCGCTGTTCACTCAGCTTACCTGTTGTACTCACCTAGTTGTCACTCACCTAGTTGTGATGCGCGGGGGTTGAGCTTTGGCTCTTTGGTCCCGCCGCTTAACTGTCAATCAACTGATACAGATTCCTGAGGCCTACTGGGCTCTATCATACCTACACTTGAAACTGTGTATGGAGTCGCCTCCACACATCACTGCTGAATGCATTCCATTTATTAACTACTCTGACACTGAAAAAGTTCTTTTTAATGTCTCTGTGGCTCATTTGGGTACTCAGACTCTCCACCTATGTCCCCTTGTTCGTATACCTCAGTGTTGAATAGTTTATTCCTTGTCTACCTATGTAAAAATTCCCCTGAGGATATTGTAGGCAGTGATTATGTCTCCCCTTATCTTTCTGTCTTCCAGTGTCGTAAGGTGCATTTCCCGCAGCCTTTCCTCGTACTCATGCCTCTGAGTTCTAGGACTAGTACTAGTAGGCGTACCTTTGGACTTTTTCCAGCTTTCGTCTTGTGCTTGACAAGGGTACGGGCTCAATGCCTGGGGGCCGCAGTAGCTTCCAGGATTGGTCCTACATATGGGGTACAGAGATTCTGAATGATTCCTTACAATAGGTTCCTGAACGCCTGTTCTGATGTTAAGCCAGCCTGCATATCGCCGTGCAGACGATTATCTTTTTTGTGGACCTCGAAGTGTAGCAGGTTTGGTGTGATAGTCAACATCCCTAGATCTTTCTCTCTGTCTGTTTCATGAAGTATTTCATCTCCTTTTCTGTATCCTGATGTCTGGCTCCTGTTTCACCCGCCTAGTTTCATTACCTTTCATTACCAACTCGGGATGAACTTTAGCAGCCATTTGTCTGAGACCATTTCCTTCAGTTTGTCTAAGGTCATCTTGGTAGCCACCTACTATCTATCCTCTGTTCATATCCTCCTCATGGATTTTTGTATCATCGCCCGCAAACGTTGAGAGAAACGAGTCTATACCTCTGGGAGATGTTGTGTTGTGTGTGTGTGGCTTGTGTGTGTGTGTGCTTGTGTGTGTGGTGTGTGGTGTGTGTGTGTGTTGTGTGTGTCCACCTGAGTTGTGTTTTGCGGGGGGTTGAACTTTGCCTCTTTGGTCCCGCCTCTCAACCTATCAATCAACTGTTTACTAAACTACTTTTTTTTCCCACACCACTCACACACACACACATACACACACACCAGGAAGCAGCCCGTAACAGCTAACTCACTCCCAGGTACCTATTTACTGGCTAGGTAACAGGGGGCATTCAGGGTGAAAGAACTTTAGCCCATTTGTTTCGGCCTCGTGTGGGAATCGAACTCGCCGCCCCACAGAATTACTAGTCCTGCGCGCTATCCACCAGGTTAGCGAGGAGCGCACCTCTGTGTGTGTGTGTGTGTGTGTGTGTGTGTGTGTGTCGTGTGTGTGTGTGCTGTGTGGTGTGTGTGTGTGTGTGTGTGTGTGTGGCGAGGTGCATTTATGACTGCGAGTGTTTCACTCTTCACAGCCAATCTTATACATTGTTAATGTTTCGCTGTTACAGCAATTACATTTACGGGCGAAACAACCACAATTAAGTGACCACATCCGGAATAACGGCATCTATTAAACTTTATTCATATTAGGAGGATGACGAGGAACATGTGGGTGAAAGGCACGAGATGGACAGGAGAGAGAAGGAGGGAGAGAGAAGGAGTGGAGGATGGAGGGCAGGATGAAAATAACAGAATTTCAAGAAACAAAAGGAAGAATAGATGATCGAGAGATTAACTAGGGAGACAGAAGGAGAAGTTATGATAGGAAATGAGTAGAGGAATGGTTGAGGAGGTGTCTGGTGTGATAGTGGGAGGAAGGAGGCAAGAGAGAGTGGGAAGACGTGAGGAAGACGTGAGGAAGACGTGAGGAAGACATGAGGAAGGAAGCAATAAAGCTGTCGAGGAAGAAGGCCACAAGTGGTAAAGGAATTCTTTCTTCTACGCTCATCCATTAATTCCTTATTACAATATATATTTTAAATTTTCAATATGCCATTATGAACCTTAACAATCATGTATTACCCCATGCTATTACGTCTGGCACACCAGCTACCCTGGCAACCAGTCAGAGAGCCATATTGTTCGTCAGTTAATGAGATGTCAAACATCTTATCAGTCAGCTAACTATCCAGGCAAACATCCAGTTTAGTGAGACAGATGGTTAGCTAGTTAGTGAGGGAAAACAAGCAGGCACTTTAGCACAGTACAACAAGGCCGAAATATTAGACTGGGTTATCCCAGGTAAGGTGAAAGCGTATTACGCCGGTCATAAATACTTTCATTCAGTCAGCCAGCAGTCATGAAAATCAACCAGTCATTCAGCCAGCCAACTAGCCAGCAACACCCAGGCCATTTGCTCCATCAACCATTCAGGACCCGAGAGCGACACCCATGGACTACCAGCGTCTCGTCATCGGACTCATGGTTTATCTGGCTCGTCCGTCGGGGGTCGCTTCTTGATAGTTAGAGTCATGACAAAGTGACGCCTCAGGGATGCTGAGGGGTACGCTGCCCCTCTGGTCCCTCCCCGGGTAAATGACTGTGGTCTCGTCTCGTGCTTGTTGAGCGAAACTCCAGACGTACTGGACAGTTGTGTCTTGGACGTACGTTACTGCTTGTTAACTGCGATCGCTAAGCTATCGGTGTTAATGTACGTTTCTCGTAACTAACACAAATGTTAACGATTATGTTAAAATAATTATTTTAAGTGTCATTTTCCTTTGTACTTGCATATTTTCTTTTGATATTATAAAATTGCTGCTAGGTTTGTAATTATGTCGACT
>WNGS01003388.1:14793104-14806802 GCA_020271785.1 Procambarus virginalis | reverse complement strand
AGAACAACATACTCTACAGAGAAACAACATACCTCTACCAGAGAACAACATACACTACCAAGAACAACATTCAGAGAACACATACTACAGAGAACACCATACACCTACAGCCCAGAACAACATACACTACCAGAAAACAACATACACTACCAGAGAACAACATACACTACCAGAGAACAAAAAACACTACCAGAGAACAACATACTCTACCAGAGAACAACATACACTATCAGAAAACAACATACACTACCAGAGAACAACATACACTACCAGAGAACAACATACACTACCAGAGAACAACAAACACTACAGAGAACAACATACCCTACCAGGAACAACATACACTACCAGAGAACAACATACCTACCAGAGAACAACACATACACTACCAGAGAACAACATACACTACCAGAGAACAACATACACTACCAGAGACAATAGCACTATCAGAGACAACATACATACAGAGAACAACATACACTACCAGAGAACAACATACACTACCAGAGAACAACATACACTACCAGAGAACAACATACACTACCAGAGAACAACATACCTACCAGAGAACAAAATACACTACCGAGAGAACAACATACACTCTCAGAGAACAACATACACTATCAGAGAACAACCTCACATGATAAAACCACCATACTCTATTATAAATTCCTCTTGTATCATCCCCTTCTAATCGCAAAGATTGGAAAATTAAACACATGTACAAATTAGCATAACAAATATCTGGCTGTGAGAAGGTGGAAGTATGAGCGAGGTAGTCGACGGAGCTCGCTGAGGGAGCGGGGCACGAGAACACACATTGGAATATAGATTGTTTCCTCTCACAGCGCTCTTTCCTAGATGGTAGAGTGTGCGAGGCAGACGGAAGCAAGGCTGAGTAAGACACGTGAATGTGTGTGTGCATGCTGAGTAGGGACACGGGGGCTGGGACACATAACTGAGATACACAGTCACGTCATGACTGTGTACGCATCTTAATGATGTGGGTCAGGCAAGTGGGATAAATGTTTGGTATATGGTGGCGAGGCGGGAGTGGCAGCAGGGGTGGCCGAGGCAGGGTGGCCGAGGCAGGGTGGGCAGGGTGGCCGAGGCAGGGGGTGGCCGAGGCAGGTGCCGAGGCAGGTATGGCCGAGGCAGGGAGTGGGAGTGCGAGGCAGGGAGTGGCCGAGCGGGAGTGCCGAGGCAGGGAGTGGCCGAGGCAGAGACCGAGGCAGGAGTGGCCGAGGCAGGAGTGGCCGAGACAGAGTGGCCGAGGCAGGGAGTGCCGAGGCAGAGAGTGGCGAGGCAGGCTGACCGAGCAGGGAGCTGGGCGCGGTGCGTTGCGCCACTCAGAGAGGCATCACGAGCCAAGACAAGGAAATCGCTTCAATTCCCACCATGATAGAAGTCCCCGGGAGGCCAGAGCCGCCGGATCTGCTGTGTTAATTGCCACACTCTTCACATTGCTGCCAGTAATGTCCGTCCTCTTACAGCAGCTGCAACACTTGTACTTAGTACAACACACACACTGCTCTCAGAGACGTTTGACCTGGACGAGTGTATAGTGTAAGCAAGAATGTCACGAAAACGGAGCTGGACAACCCGACCCACCCATGACGGGACGATGTTTGCCTCCATCCGGAACCTTTTCAAGTAGTGACGAGTCAACTACTCACGAGAGAAAGTCAGTCAGGAGAGAAAGAGAGAGTTAATATAAGGAGAGAGCAAAAGAGAGGTGAAAGGAGGTGTGGAGTGAGATATAAGCATGAGCATTAAAACCGAGCTAACATAAGAAATTGAAAAATAAATTAAGGAGAAAGGGGAAGAGAAGGCGAAAAAAGAAATATGACAAATAATCACACTCGAGCAACAGAGAGATAGGAAGAGAGGACATAGAAGAGGGACACAGAGGGGCAAATACATCACTCAGATGATACTTGGCCAAGATGATTAGTTCATATAACTATGTTCTGAGAAAGGCATAGCAAGTCAGCAGCAATAAAGCCTAAGGTTCGTGTCGGGAATGACGTCTATGGCAGCCGACTCAACCAGCACGGCGTCAGTGTAGTGCTGAGAAAGTGGAGTCAAGTTATAAACTGGAAAAGATGCAACGGCATGCTACAAAATGGCTCCCAGAACTGGAGAACAAGAGCTACGAGTAGAGACTGGAGGCGTTGAACATGCCAAAAATAGAAGAAAAAGAGGAGAAATAATCATCACTTAAAAAATACTAACAGACATCCACCAAATTAACAAAGAGGAATTCATGAAACCAGCAACTTGACGAACGAGGGGACACAGATTCAAGCTAAGAAAACAGAGGGTGCAGAAAAAAAATATTAGGAAGTTTTATTTTGCAAACAGAGTGGTAGACTGTTGGAAGTAACTAAGTGAGAAGGTGGTGGAGGCCAAACTGTCAGAAGTTTCAGAGCTTTCATACGACAAACAGTACTGGGAATCCGTGACACCACGAACGCAGCTCTCATAATGTAACTACACTTAGGTAATTACACTTAGGTAAACACACACATATGCAAACTGACAGGGACATATTCCAGAGTCACATCCTCCCCAACCCAACTCTCAGGAATAACCTCCAGCAGAGCGGGACACCTCGTCTGGGCGTTTATGAAGACTGAGTGTGGCTCCCAGACAGGGCACTCGGGCGCCACGTGCCTCAACTCTAGATTAACTGAGATAAAGCAGCTTAAAGCTACAGCAGCAGCAGCAGCAGCAGCTACAACAGCAGCAGCAGCAGCAGCTACAACAGAAGCTACATCAGCAGAAGGGATCTACAACATTGCTTCGGTGAATCCCTTATATTTAAGCATCTGGAATCCCTAACTCATTCACATCTTGGAACTGCGACACCATTAAACTCTATCACATTTATATATATATATATATATATATATATATATATATATATATATATATATATATATATATATATATATATATATATACATATATAAATATTTCTCCACCAATGAGCGAACACGTGAATAATTCTCTCTGGGGAGTGGGTGAGGCGAGGGAACATGTCTGCTCTAGGTGTCCGGCAGGCATGTCCGGCTTCAGGCCTAAAATGGTCCATACCGAGTCTGGCAAGGTCGGACGTTAGTTCTCGGGCTCGCCTCCAGCTATCGTTCGTCGTAAATTTCGTAAATGTAAAGCAGATTTAAATGAAATCTTGAACTGCCATATTTTAGATGGAAACGAGGGAAAGGAGCAAGTTCTTGGGCTCCGCCTCTCATTCAAGTCATAGTTCTCCCTTGTGTTTTCGTTAGTGTATATCCGATTTAAAGGCAATTAAAAGATAGGTACAGGGAACTATGTAAAAGAAGAAAATGTAGCTATTGGGCTTCAGCTCTTGTTCCAGGTTAGTCTTTGTGAGTTCGTATGCATTTTACACAGTTCTAACCTTCAGAATATATTTTTCTTCAAGCATTTTATACCTGGAAACATTAAGACTGTAAGCACTGTAATGAGAGGAAGTTGCTCAATAGCAATGTCTCTCTTAGTTCACTTTCCTCTAACCCTCCCTCCCTCTTACCCCAAACCCATCTTCCCCTCCCATCCCCTCCCTTCCCCTCCTTTCCTCCTCTCTCCCCTTTCCTTTCCTCCCAGCTCCCACAACCCTCCCCTCTTACATCTGGAATAGCCTACATCCTTAACACTTCCCTTGCCCTACCAGAAACACCTGCCCTACCCAGAGTTCCCTTACACCTCTACCCAGAGTTCCCTACACCTCTACCCAGAGTTCCCTTACACCTCTACCCAGAGTTCCCTTACACCTCTACCCAGAGTTCCCTTACACCTCTACCCAGAGTTCCCTTACACCTCTACCCAGAGTTCCCTTACACCTCTACCCAGAGTTCCCTTACACCTCTACCCAGAGTTCCCTTACACCTCTACCCAGAGTTCCCTTACACCTCTACCCAGAGTTCCCTTACACCTCTACCCAGAGTTCCCTTACACTCTACCCAGAGTTCCCTTACACCTCTACCCAGAGTTCCCTTACACCTCTACCCAGAGTTCCCTTACACCTCTACCCAGAGTTCCCTTACACCTCTACCCAGAGTTCCCTTACACCTCTACCCAGAGTTCCCTTACACCTCTACCCAGAGTTCCCTTACACCTCTACCCAGAGTTCCCTTACACCTCTACCCAGAGTTCCCTTACACCTCTACCCAGAGTTCCCTCAACATACACTACCTTCCATCTGTCTCCTCAAGCAGTCCATCCATCTCACGCGCCATCCACCCGCCCCCCCCCCCGCCATCCACCCGCCTGCACCCTCTACAACCCGCTCACGTACCTTCACCCCTCCCACTTCTCCCTCATCCTCCCTGTCCATCCTCGGCCCCCCCTCTCCCCCCTCACCCCCCCCCCATCCTAACCACTCACCCGAGAAATTTGAAATAACCTAAACACTGGTCCACTTTATATTTCTTTCTCCTATTGTTTAAACAGTATAATATTATCCATATTCTTTCCACGAGACATTGTTTAACAGTTCTTGTGGAGTGGAGATTGAATATTATAAATAACTTTCCAATAAATTATGTATAAATGTTCGAGGAAATAGGTGGAAGAGAGGAAAAGAAATGTGAGGGTTTGAGAATAAAAAACAATAAAATCATAATAGTAAAAACCATAAATAAAAATGGTAAAATTATTCTTACCCAAGAGAAAATATAGTGGAACAGGTTAAATGCACTACTGAATAGGGTATTGACATTTTATAGCAATATATAAGGTTAGAAATGTTGGGTAAAATAGATGATGTTGGACTGATAGTGTAAAGAGCAGCAAAAGCTGTCATCTTCTATAAAACATATCGTGCGACATATTGAGAACATATTGTGCGACATATTGAGAACATATTGTGCGACATATTGAGAACATATTGTGCGACAATGAAGCTTTCTTGGAATGATCAACTTTCTAAACTATTATTTAAGAAAAATATAATATATTATATATATATATATATATATATATATATATATATATATATATAAATATATATATAATATATATATATATATATATATATATATATATATATATATATATATATATATATATATATATACAATAAAGTTGTGGTTTCCGTGTGCAGTTGTCAAGATACTCACATCGTCTCCAGATTTAAGGTGATCATTCTTGGTTTCTCTGCAGAGAACCCGAAACACTCTTGTGTTTACATACATTCGTTTTCCATATATTTCTCCCATGAAAATCTGAAGTAAATCTTTCTCGCCTTTCCAGTAAACTTTCAAGCTATTTGCGTTACACATCGCTCTGAGCCCTCCACAAAACTGCCCCTTTTCCTGAATTAATAAAATATATATATCGTTTCTCCCGCCACGTAATCTGGTGTCTTTAATTTCATCCTTGAACCTAAGTTTTTCAATATAACTTTAGACCATTCTGCCTCCTGTCACTTAGAGCCCCTCTGATTTTCCTGGTCTACTCTCATGCTGGAATTCCAGGACTCTCTGCTCTTGGGCATTAGATCTTACAATGCAGGCGAAGAGTCACAATAACGTGGCTAAAGTATGTTGACCAGACCACACACTAGAAGGTGAAGGGACGACGACGATTCGGTCCGTCCTGGACCATTCTCAAGTCGACTTGAGAATGGTCCAGGACGGACCGAAACGTCGTCGTCCCTTCACCTTCTAGTGTGTGGTCTGGTCAACAGATCTTACAACGTACTCTAAGAGTTTTCATTTCAACCGCTTCCTTCCCCATATGTTTCCACTTTGCTCTCAGACATTTCAATAACAGGCCTTTTCTGTTTTTTTCATTCTCTAACTCCAGTCATCTCCACTCTAGCTATAAGCCTTACTAGTTGAGTCTCATGACTGAACCCCGTAGTGAGGTCCTGCCTCATCAACAGGTTCCCCAACCGTCCCTAACATTCTGTACTTAATTCTGTTTTCAGTGAACCTCTGAACACAATAAATATCAATGATCCAAGCCAATTCTTGATGAATGTGACACCAACATCGACCCACATATCAGATGGGACCCGAACCCCACTGGACTTTGAAGTAGCCATAGACAGCATGTCCATGCACTCTGCACCAGGCCCAGACTCCTGGAATTCTATACCCATCAGGAAGTGCAAAAGACCACGACCACCTTTACTGATAGATTCCACTATATAAAATATTTATTTGAACCGATTAAAAGTTCAAAATCTGTGTTCTCTGTAGAGCGCTGACGAGAGAGATGCATAATTTACACGTAGAAAAATATTAGAGGGAACGGTTCCGACTCTGCAAACGGAAATAGCATCACATGAAACCAGTTGACTTGGCAGGATGTGCAAAATAGCCTCATTGATAAGCAGAGGTGCTACAGGTACGCTGAGAGAAAACTCTATCAACAAAGGTAAAGATTTTTCAGCACACTCCCTCTTCATAAAAGGGGTATAACTGGCCAGCCTCTCACGTTCAAGAGACATCTCAATAAACACCTCCAAAGGATACATGATCAACCAGACTGTGATTCCCACATCTGGCTGCGAGCAGCCACGTCAAACAGTCTGGTTGACCAGACGACCAGCCAGGAAGCCTGGATTGAAACCGGGCCGCAGGGACGTTGATCCTTGGAACCTCTACAGGGTAGATAGCCATCCCAGGAATTGCTCTCCCAGGAGCCCTACTTCACCCTACAACTCTGATTCCTGGGACACAACGCTAGGCGACCCCCCTCCTCTTATTTGGATAAAGCACGCTTTCCCTTACATTAGTGACCGGAGACATTGTATCTCTGCTGATGTTGAGTTTTCTTATATTGTGATTAATTACCGGACGTCATAATATCGCAACAAGGGAAAAAGAAGGAAATTGTAACGTACCTTAAAAGATTTGGTAGAATTGTGTCCTTCGACGAGTATTATTTACCTGAAATGGCATGAAAACGAATTATTTATGTTCGTTTTGACGATTTTATATATTAAAATTCTCATATTCCGCATGAATAATAATATTTTGATCCACATGTATATAAACAGTACAGGTAAAGGTGACGCTTGAGCCTCGAAGTGTTACTTACCTTAGCCTGAAGGACGAGGGGGAAGGGCTGGAGTACCTTGAAGGACGAGGGTGGTGAAGTAGCTGGTCTAGTGAGGTGAGGCCGGGACAAGTGGTTGACACAACATTGCCAGCAATACGCTCACATTCACAGATTTACCAAGACGTCGTAATATTTCAGCACAAGAGAAGAAACACTGCACTAAGAATTAGAGGCTCAGACACATGTAATTTTGGAGCAGCAGGTAAGGCCTGACTCCCTCTAATGTTACCGTTAAACACTAAACTATCCCGAGTCAGCACTTCACCACGTACAGCAGCGGCCGCGTTTTCTGCCCTTGTCTCTCGCGCATAACTCAGTGAAAACTACACTACACTTTTAGGACATTGCCAGACAAGAGTCGAACAATTAAGGTCCCTGCACCATTTAACACTAAATAATTGCTCTGTACACAATCAAACATTAACATTACAATATCAGGTCCAAGTAAATCACATTGACTAAGCACTTGTTTTCATGATCCATCAGAAGCGATGACATTTTTCAGATAAACTTTTCGTATTTCCGTCACATTGACCACAGCACGGCACTCACTCACCATATATAACGACTCAGTGCTCTGACAAATTTACCAAGACGACGCAATATTTCAGCACAAGACGAGAAACACTGCTCTAAGATTTAGACTTAAACGACACGTATGCATTTTTGCAACAGCAGTTAAGGCCTGACTTCCTCTAATACTTTCAGTAAATACTAAATTATCTCGAGTCAGCACTTCGCCACATACAGCAGTAGCGGACCTTATTAAGCAAAGAACAAATATTTAAAGACCCGCATGCATTGTATATAAAAAAAAATATATATATTTTCACGTCAACAAACTACCAGTCACAACAGGCCAACAGTTTAACAACATTGCAACATCCAGTCACTTGAACTTTCTATAAGTGAATACTTCCAACGTTTCATATTTTCCATTAGTTGTGTTTATATTCATTATGAAGCATTTTCATGTTAGCGTCACGCTCCCCCACAGTACCTCTCTCGTCAACTGTACACAACAGTATACTGAACTGCCGCGTCCTGAAGGGTTCATATAACTTTTTCGAGTTTTGAATGAACCCGCTTATTGGTCTCCGCTAAGCCTAGGTGTTTCATCACAGATCAACTTAACGCCACAACACATCCTTCAGCCCAAGCTGTAAGTCAAATACTGACTTACATAGATTTTTAAAAAGTCAATATAACTTATACGTTGTGAACCCGACGGTCCTTTTTGTTTTGGTGATGAAGTGTGAAAATATTTTCCAAATGCTTCGTCCACTTATTTTTTTTCAAAACGTACGTCTATATGGATTTAATCCTCCTGCTCAAGGGCTGAAAGCGCCTTAATCCAGCATCCAAAACCCCGTCCTGCTTATGAATGCAAAACATTTTACACTTGATTATATAATATTATTTTACGTTTGAGAAACTGCCGTTTTTCCCACTATGCATCACGTTCAGGTTGCTGAATCCGTTTCTGCAGGGCGGTCACAGCTGGAAGGGGTTGACACTTGCTCCGCCCACGTGCTCCAAATACATATAATTACCTTCAGAACTAAAATACCAAACCTATGGCCAGATTCACGAAGCAGTTACGCAAAATCTTTGGCGGCTTTGTTTCCAATTATTAAACAGTTAATGAGCTCCGAAGCACCAGGAGGCTGTTTATAACAATAACAACAATTGAATGGGAAGTTTTCATGCTTGTAAACTGTTTAATAAATGTAACCAAAGCCGTCAAAGATTGAGGAAAGATGTACACGTTCGTAAGTGCTTGCGTAACTGCTTTCGTGAATCTGGCCCCCTAGTCTAGTCATAGGCCTAATTACGCACACAATTTTTAATCTACATAAATGTTCATTTCTATTCGCCAAAATATAATTTTTGCTTACATAGTACAAAAACATTTTGGTGTTGATGGAAGAGTGGATGAGCAGGCTGTCGACGTTTGAAAGAACCTGCTTACGAGGAGGGACGTAATCCAGCCTGTCCTACAAAAAAAAAAGGTCACGTTTCGCTCGTATGCGTTACATACGGCCAAAAATTGTCGTACTAAAAAATGGAAGCGGCTGGCGAAAGTGACGTACTGTCCTGTTTTGGTTCCTCTGGCTTAGTCTGGTAGGTTAGGAAAGGACTTTTTAAGTTTACTGTTTCTAGACACTGGGAAACCTTTGGTGGATGAACTGCATAATTTAGTGTGTTAAAATTACGTGAGAGAAATATTTAGGGAATATGCGCTTGGAAAGCACGATGCGAGTGATTCATTTGATCAGAGTTTTGAGGGGGACACTGTGATGAAACTCCACCTTTATTTGAGTGGGTTTTTGAGCGTGTTTATTCTAATCTTGAAAGGATGAGCTTAACCCTTTAATTCCTCGGGTCAAGTCCCAGTCCGTCCTCATAAACAAAGGCCAAATACTCATTGATCTTGACCTCAAACCCCCCGTTTATGAACGTAAAACACTTGACACAGAATAGATGCCGTTTTCTGTTGACCTTCTGCGTTCGAATCGCACCTATAAACGCTTCACCCAATAGTTTCTAATCGACCCTAAACACCTTAAGCTAACTTAAACTAAACTTACCTATACAGCAAGTTCTAATATATAACAATATCAATTTATATTTGAGAAAACGGCAATTATGAGTACATGATATATTAAAATTAATGAAGTCGTCTCTGTGGTGGGCCGTCGCTTGAACCAGCATAGTCTGGGGACGAGTGGGTCAGAGCACTGAGTCGTTATATATGGTGAGTGAGTGCCGTGCTGTGGTCAATGTGACGGAAATATGAAAAGTTTATCTGAAAAATGTCATCGCTTCTGATGGATCATGAAAACAAGTGTTTAGTCAATGTGATTTACTTGGACCTGATATTGTAATGTTAATGTTTGATTGTATACAGTGCAATATTTAGTGTTAAATGGTACAGGGACCTTAATTGTTCGACTCTTGTCTGGCAATGTCCTAAAAGTGTACTGTAGTTTTCACTGAGTTATGCGCGAGAGACAAGGGCAGAAAACGCGGCCGCTGCTGTAGGTGGTGAAGTGCTGACTCGGGATAGTTTAGTGTTTAACGGTAACATTAGAGGGAGTCAGGCCTTACCTGCTGCTCCAAAATTACATGTGTCTGAGCCTCTAATTCTTAGTGCAGTGTTCTCCTCTTGTGCTGAAATATTACGACGTCTTGGTAAATCTGTGAATGTGAGCGTATTGCTGGCAATGTTGTGTCAACCACTAGTCCCGGCCTCACCTCACTAGACCAGCTACTTCACCACCCTCGTCCTTCAAGGTACTCCAGCCCTTCCCCCTCGTCCTTCAGGCTAAGGTAAGTAACACCTCGAGGCTCAAGCGTCACCTTTACCTGTACTGTTTATTATATATATATATATATATTATATATATATATATATATATATATATATATATATATAGTGTGTGAATCAAAATATTATTATTCATGCGGAATATGATAATTTTAATGTATAAAATCGACAAAAAATATAAATAATTCCTTTCATGCCATTTCAGGTAAATAATACTCGTCGAAGGACACAAATCCACCAATTTTTAAGGTACGTTACGATTTTCCTTCTATTTTCATTGTTGCGACATTATGATGTCCGGTAAGTAATCACAATATAAGAAAAGTCGTGTATCAAAGGCACATCATTGACGAAGTACCCTGGTAAAAGTATGTTGGGTGGACTTAGGCAGGTATTATGGCGTCAAGGAGGACTGTCTGCGTCACAACATGACCAGAGATACAATGTCTCTGGTCACTGGTGTAAGGGAAAGCTTGTTTATCCGGGGAAATGGGGAGGAGGCGAAGGGTCGCTAAGCGTTGTTCCAGGAATCACAGTGTATGGGGGGAAAAAGGAGCCTCCCTGGGTTAACGGTTCCTGGGGGTCCTGTCCTTCTGTGTACTGGGTGTGTGTGGAGGTGCACTTGCGGGCTGAAATACGTCTAGCAAGTGGTGTCAAGCTGCCTAGCGAACCAGAGTGACCTGGCCGGTCAGTTTTGGTTGTGGTCTGAGCCGCAGGTCACTGTTGACAGGTCTGGTGAAGGGAGTGTGGAAAATAACAATCCTGTCCAATTGATTGCTAATAATTAATAAACAAAATTTGTACTGACATGCACAAAATAATTAATAATAAAAAAACACTGAAAGGGGAGCTAATTTTCTAGTAGGATCCTAGGTTGCCTTGTAGTTAGCTAAGCCACGTTCATGTTTGGACAGGGAAATGTAGTTCGGGCTAGTTTAAGCTGCTGTCGCCTACCTGAGGAGTTCTTTACCCATTAATATAAATGATAAAGCTGTTATAATAATTAGAACTGTATGCGTTATACAGTGCGACTGTAGGCACCGGCTTGATTTGTCTCCTGGCGCATTGTCACCTAGTAAAGACATTACACCATTGTTAAGGCAATAAATCGTATCAGATATTAACCGAAAGATTAAAATAATAACTTTCACTAAGTGAAAATATTCAGATATGCAATTATAAAGTATAACAATTATTAATTTGTTATATTAAAACATATGACCTAGCTACTGTTAAGATAGATATGACCTGATAAACATCACTTATATAACGATATCTTACACTCCTATATAAATGGTGAGTGACATCACCGCTGACCCAGCATCATTTCCCGCCCCTCCAAGTAAATCCTCGGTAGTTATGAGCTATTCACAGCCAGGCACGTCACTCATATGAGTCTTAGTCTGTTGTGACTCTCCTAGAAGCTATATCTATCTATAGCATATAGCTAATCCTATCTAGCTATATGCTATATGATCATTTATAAAACAGTGGAATTTTCCACTGGTAGTACCAGCACAAGCAAAATAGGGAACCCCCTGTTGACAGATCACCTGTTAATTTGTTTGGTCTGTCAAGGATCTGAATTAGTGGCAAACAAGTGTCTTGTCATAAGCGTCTAATGTGGAGTAAGCAGCTGTAAACAGGCTCCTAGAGACACGTAATGTAGCACAATGGATTAAATCAGATAACACAGAAATGGAGGCATTTAATATAAGTAAACAGATGGAGATATAGCGAGCTACAAAGGACTGAGGGTATGGTATCTGCCGAGGTCGAATTTATGGTAAACTGATGCTGTATGAGGCAGGATTCGTTCTAAATATCGGAGAGTAGTGAGGGTGTTGTGGAGAGCAGAGGTGACTGTCGCGTCTGGTGGGTGTAGTGACAGGTGAGGGTGTTGAGGAGAGAAGAGGTGACTGTCACTTCTGGAGGGTGTAGTGACAGGTGAGGGTGTCATAAGACGTCACCTGTCTAGTGATGTCGGTAGACGTGAATATGTTAGGGACGGTTGGGGAACCTGTTGATGAGGCAGGACCTCACTACGGGGTTCAGTCATGAGACTCAACTAGTGAGGCTTACAGCTGGAGTGGAGATGACTGGAGTTAGAAAATGAGAGCGACAGAGAAGGCCTGTTATTGAAGGGTCTGAGAGCAAAGTGGAAACATATGGGGAAGAAAGCGGTCGAAATGGAAGCTCTTAAAGTACATTATAAGATCTAATGTCCAGAGGCAATGAGTCCTGGAATTCCAGCATGAAAGTTGGCCAGGAGAATCAGAGGGCTTTAAGTGAGAGGAGACAGAAATGGTTTAAAGTTATATTGAAACAACTTGTGTCATTAATTTCATCCTAAAACCTCAGATTTCGTGGAGAAACGATATATATATTTTTTAATTCAGGAAAAGGGGCAGCTTTGTGGCGGGCTCAGAGCGATGCGTAACGCAATAGCTTGAGAGTTTATTGGGAAAGCGAGAAAGATTTACGTAAGTTTATCATGGAAGAAATATATGGATAACGAATGAGTGTAAACACCAGAGTGAGAGTGTCACGGGTTTTCAACAGAGAAGCTGAGGATTACCAACTTAAATCTGGAGACGATGTGAGTATGATGACAACTGCAGAAGAAAATCACAACTTTATTTTATACGTCGTACAAATGTTATATATTTTCTTAAATAATAATTTAGAAAGTTGATAATTCCAAGAAAGCTTCAATGTCACTCTATATGTTCTCTCTTAATTTATAGAAAAGTGACAGTTTTTGCTGCTCTTTACACTATCAGTCCAACATCTTATTCAACATTTATTTTACCCAACACGTCTAACCTTCTATGTTGCTTTAATCTATCTCAATACGCTATACAATAGTGCATTTAACACTGTTCCACTATATTTTATCTTAGGTAAGAATAGTTTTACCATTTTTATTTATGGTTTCTACTATTTTGATTTTACTATTTCTATTTTCAATCCTTTTCTTTTCCTCTCTTCCACCTGTTTCATCGACCATTTTCACATTATTTATAGAAAAGTTTATTAACATCATCCAGTCTCTACACGAAACTGTTAACCTCAGTTTCGTGTGCAGTTTAACAGGTTATGTCTTGTCAACCTTTGACCTTATTTCCTCATACTCTTATACTATGTCACAATATGTTTTATTAAGAATTACTCTATATATATATATATATATATATATATATATATATATAGTATATATATATATATATATATAATATATATATATATATATATATATATATATATATATA
>WNGS01003388.1:14748329-14763670 GCA_020271785.1 Procambarus virginalis | reverse complement strand
TATAGAAAGAATATTTTTAGTGTCAAAGTAGTAGACAAATGGAATACATTAGGCAGTGATGTGGTGGAGACTGACTCCATACACAGTTTCAAGTGTAGATATGATAGAGCCCAGTAGGCTCAGGAAACTGTACACCAGTTGATTGACAGTTGAGAGGCGGACCAAAGAGCCAGAGCTCAACCCCCGCAAACACAATAGGTGGTACACATAACACAGGAAACAGCTCGTAGCAGCTGTCAAACTCCCTGGTACTTATTTATTGCTAGGTGAACAGGCCATCAGGATGAAAGAAACTCTGCCCATTTGTTTCCGCCTCGCCGGGGATCGATCTCCTGACTCTAGGACTACGAATCCCGAGCGCTGTCCACTCAGCCGTCAGGTCCCTTTTATGTGTATGAGAGTGTGTGTGTGTGTACTCACCTAGTTGTGTTTGTTGGGGGGTTGAGCTTCGGCTCTTTGTTCCCGCCTCTTAACTGTCATTCTAATGGTGTACAGGTTGCTGAGCCTATTAGGCTCTATCATATCTGCATTTGAAACTATGTATGGAATCAGCCTCCACCACATCACTGCCTAATGCATTCCATTTATTAACTACTCAAGCACTGAAAAAGTTGCTTCTAATGTCTCTGTGGCTCATTTGGGTACTCAGCTTCCACCTGTGTCCCCTTGTTCGTGTACCACCCGTGTTAAATAATCTGTCCTCATCCTTATCTGTCCTTATCTATCTAGTATGTGTATTTAAGCGTGTACTCACCTAGATGTACTCACCTTGATGCTCAGAGATGCACTCACCTAAATGCACTCACCAAGATGCACTCACCTAGATGCACTTACCTAAGATGCACTCACCTAGATGCACTTACCAAGATGCACTTACCAAGATGCACTCACCTAGATGCTCTCACCTAAATGCACTTACCAAGATCCACTCACCAAGATCCACTCACCAAGATGCACTCACCTAGATGCACTCACCTAAATGCACTCACCTAGATGCACTCACCAAGATGCACTCACCAAGATGCACTCACCTAGATACACTCACCTAGATGCATTCACCTAGATGCACTCACCAGATGCACTCACGTAGATACACTCACCTAGATGCATTCACCTAGATGCACTCACCAAGATGCACTCACCAAGATGCACTCACCCAGATGCACTTACCCAGATGCACTTACCAAGATGCACTCACCTAGATGCACTTACCAAGATGCACACACCAGATGCACTCACCTAGATGCACTTACCAAGATGCACTCACCTAGATGCACTCACCTAGATGGGGTTTGCAGTTTTCATTAACACACACACACACACACACACACACACACACACAACACACACACACACACACACACATATATATATATATATATATATATATATATATATATATAATGTTAGGTTTACATCGAGCCCCCCCTCCCCCCCCAGGACGTAACCCCACAACAAGCTAACTAACTCCCGGGTAACTAATTTTCTTCTAGGTAAACAGAGGCATTAGGTGAAAAGAAACGCGCCCAGCCTTCTTTGTCCAACACGGGATTCGAACCCAATATTCACGACAGTGAACCGAAAACGAACCCGACTGTACCACGTGACCTCGACCTGGATAGAAACTTGGATAGACTTGGATAGAAACTTCAATACCTAATTATTCCTGTTGTAGAAAATATTAACAAAATCACTAACTATAAGACGAGATAAAATGATGTATTTTTCAACTATATAATGATGCTGTAATGTAATATAATAACTATAGGCTGTTAGCCTATAATAACGAGGTCAGGCCGTAGACCGTGAACCTCTATAGAAGAGATCACCATCAAACAACAGACATGATGATGATTGTGATGATGCACAACACCACAAGGGCCGTGGCGAGGATTCGAACCTGCGTCCAAGAGCATCCCGGACGCTGCCTTTGTGCCGTTGTGGATTTGTTCATTTGATACATCTCGCTAATTGTGATTTCTGTGTGTAGAGTGTTGTGATGATGAGCACCATCACGGCATCATCTCCGTCACTAAATTCATCAGCAGACACCACCACTCATCTTTTGCATTTACAGTTGTATTTCCGGAAGCCAACACGGACACACTTGCATATATACAAGAAGGAACTGTCTTCCGCTGTATGGCTCAGGAGAGGGGAGCTGGTCGGCCGAGCGGACAGTACACTGGACTTGTGATCCTGTGGTCCCGGGTTCGATCACGGGCGCCAGCGAGAAACGATGGGCGGAGTTTCTTTCACCCTATGCCCCTTTTACCTAGCAGTAAATTGGTACCTGGGTGTTAGTCAGCTGTCACGGGCTGCTTCCTGGGGTGGAGGATTGGTCATGGACCGGGCCGCGGCGACACTAAAAAAAAAAAAGCCCCGAAATCAACTCAAGATAACGTCATGAAGGATACCTCTTTGCTTTATCGAGATCTCCTTATTCTAACGAGTGACTTTCCCTAAGATATCACCCACAACTGTTGTCTAACACCGGGTATCCATTTACTGTTAGGTTAACAGAGGCATCAGGTTCAAGTAAGCGTTTCCAGAACGTTTCGTCCTAACCGGGAATCGATCCCAGGGCCATTTGCTTGTGAGGAGACTACGCCGACTACTGCGCTATGGAGTGACACAACGCTCACTATAACACACTCACACACCACTCACCAAGACTCACAATCCCCACAACTCACCAAGCTTGTAACTCCACCAATCTCACCAAGTCTTCTTGTTCTCGAGGATATAAAGTGAGGACTGGGAAGGCCGTAAAGCGCCCCCTGGAGGCGAGGAGGTCAGGCCACCTCCAGTTCAGACACACACACTCACCACTACCAGTTCCCCGGCCTCTGTAACCCGGGCTTAATGACCTCATCTAGCTCTAATTGAGCGCATGCACGAGGGTATGATTTAGGGCGTGCGTTTATCTTCAGGTGAATCATTGCGATAAGGCCGCCAGATGAGGAGGTGATGCGGCACAGATACAGTCGCTCTGGCGCTGACTGGATCCACGAGAGCAGAGAAGAGAGGAACTGTGCTTCTCATAGTCATACAAGGCGTCCCTTCGACCGCTCGTAATTGTGATTTTACGTTGTCGGGGACAGGAAGCCCGCATATTAGATGATCGAGGTAACCATTGGTCAACTACTGACCCTCTCATTAAACAACCCACAACAGTTGTCTATAACTACTGTCTAACTATTCTATTTACTGCTACATGATAAGAAACATTAGATGAAGTGAAATGGGCCAAATCGTCTCTTAAGTTCTACTGTAGGAAACAAAGCCAGGAACATCAGTTGTGATCCAATGACGTAGACTATTGTAGATAGTTCCCGTCGTAAGTCTTCACGTATGTGAGCTGAATGATGCAAGGGAAGATCCAGGTAGATTAAGATGAATATCTCCCGCATTTGATCTTATACAATATTTGCATTTTTTCTCCTGGTACGTTGCCTGGAGATAACAGATCTGCTATCTCCTGGCAACATGCCAGGAGATCTCTCCATGCCCCCAGGCAAATGGATAGCAGAGTCGCAGTGAGTGTGTGTTATCCCTTCTTTACCTATCATTAGTGATTACCGTACTACAGGTGAATGGACGGCACCCAGCAACATATCTGTACCAGGCAGCTCATGGAATTGCATTAGACAGGACTGTACGTACTAAACAGTTGACGGGAATGTGCCCGAGAGGGCTGTGCATGCTTGCATGAATCATTGATACTATCCGTCCTTCATAGTTCTCGGTAGTTGAGTAGTTCTGGCTATAGAATGTTGACATCTCCAGACGGTTTTGGTGCTGCAGTGAATTACATCTCCTCTTTTATGTGTCCCGAGGAACGGGAGAAGGGAGTGCTGTTGTCCTCAAGTTGCATTGCCTGATTGCTTAACTTTTTTCAAGACACTCATTATGGTTGTGTTATTGTAGTTGCCATCACTGTCGTGTTAATATGACTGTCGAGTGTTTGAAAGTGTGATAAGGAATATTTAAGTGTGAAATGTGTAGAAAAGGTTAATTCTTCTCTATATAGTGAAGTGTGTGTGTGTGTGTGTGTGTGTGTGTGTCTGTGTGTGTGTGTGTATTGAGTCGTAGCAAGATGGTTGGATGATTGATGGACGGAACCGCTAGTGTGTAGTAACTAATTGCTCAGAGTGAGGTTGTTGCTCCTTGAGACAATTGCTGCAGCTCTCAGATGTTGAGGGTGATACAGTTGCCTCCCTCACGCTGGTTCCTCATGGATAGTGAGGGGCGAAGACAGAGGGTGGACAGTGAAGGTGGGGGGGGGGGGAAGAGAATGAGGGGTGGATAGTGGGGAGGGAGGAAAGGAGGAGGTTGAGGATTGAAAAGGGAGGGTTAGAGCCTGTCAAGGCGCAGTTGTTATTTGTGCCACTTCGTATATATCAAATTCCGGCACATTTGCCAATATATGTTGTTTGTGTGCGAGTCGCGGGGGGGGGGAAGGGGAGAGGGAGAGAGAGGGGGAGGGTGATGGGGGAGAGGGGGAGGGGTGATGGGGGGGGGGAGAGGGGGTGGGTTAGGCTTCACTGGTCGCTGGGGCAACGAAGCCAAACACGGTAATTGCCAGCAGAGGATGTCCTGTTGCCATCACAGATCCCATTCATCGCTGCTATTATCATCATCATCAGTGCTCATCGCTGATGCCATTGTGGTATTCACTCGTATAAATTAAGCTTGAAAATAGACTGAAGTACTATACACTTTTTTTTATCTTTTTACCGCCTGTAGTAAATAAATATATATACACTATATGGTGTTTCCGTCTGATCACGATTTTCTCTCTGACTTTTTCCCCTTTCCTTTCTCTTCTCGTGTCTCTTTTCTCTTCTCTTTCTCTCTCTTCCCTTACCATCTTTCCCTTACCCTAGATCACAAGGGCATGGCTGGTACAGGCAACGGAGATAACAAACTAAGAGCAGACAAACTTCATCGCTTACGCCGGAGACACATCTAAACTGGATGACATCAGCAGCGTACAGGAAGCTATAACATTTAACGAAATTAAAATATCTAAATATTTCTTTCTAGACATTCTATACTGCCTACGTGAGGCCAGGTCTAGAATGTTCAACATCAACAGGAATTTCGCCACTTCTGAAGCACAGTTAAAATTGTATTGACAAGAAGACATAGGAGGAAGCAGGAACCGTAGATGAGGGCATAAGTATTAGGAAATACTCGTACCCTGTGTGCGTAGTCTACAAGAAGAAGGCACTGGAAGAAGAGGCTGCGGAAGCCACCTCCATCCACAAGGTAAATAGTAGGTAGGCCCAGTTAGGTTAGGTAAGCACTACCACCAACTCCGCTCTCTTCACCACCACTATAACCATCGCCACCACAACTCCCATCACCACCATAAACTCAATCCCTTCAACTAACACTATTGCAATCGCCACCATTTTCACCACCATTCCTACCACCACCACCACCACCACCACCAACACCACCACAACAATTACACCACCATCACCATTACACCACCACCCCCACCACCACCACCACCACCACCCACCAGGAATGTTACCTCAGCTCCCGGGCCCCAGAGCGCCAGTCCATTACCTCTCTACCTCGACCAATCTGCTAAGCGTTTCTCGCTCTGCTCAGACCCGCGTGTAGAGGCCAAGTTGTGTGTAGCGCGGTCCCTGCCGTGTGTGTGTGTGTGTGTGTGTGTGTGTGTGTGTGTGTGTGTGTGTGTGTGTGTGAGTGTGAGTGAGATCTAACGTACAAGTAATCGGGTTATGGTCCAGCATCTGAGACTGCTGCTTATATTGTGGAGTGCGTCCGTGGTTAATTGTGGCCCCCGGGGCCCCCTGGTGATGGGTGTCTGTGTACACTGTGGCCCCCGGGGCCCCCTGGTGGTGGGTGTCTGTGTACACTGTGGCCCCCGGGGGCCCCCTGGTGATGGGTGTCTGTGTACACTGTGGCCCCCGGGGCCCCCTGGTGGTGGGTGTCTGTGTACACTGTGGCCCCCAGGGCCCCCTGGTGGTGGGTGTCTGTGTACACTGTGGCCCCCGGGGCCCCCTGGTGGTGGGTGTCTGTGTACACTGTGGCCCCCGGGGCCCCTGGTGGTGGGTGTCTGTGTACACTGTGCCCCCGGGGCCCCCTGGTGGTGGGTGTCTGTGTACACTGTGGCCCCCGGGGCCCCCTGGTGATGGGTGTCTGTGTACACTGTGGCCCCCGGGGCCCCCTGGTGGTGGGTGTCTGTGTACACTGTGGCCCCCGGGCCCCCTGGTGGTGGGTGTCTGTGTACACTGTGGCCCCTGGGCCCCCTGGTGGTGGGTGTCTGTGTACACTGTGGCCCCCGGGGCCCCTGGTGATGGGTGTCTGTGTACACTGTGGCCCCAGGGAGCCCCCTGGTGGTGGGTGTCTGTGTACACTGTGGCCCCCGGGGGCCCCTGGTGGTGGGTGTCTGTGTACACTGTGGCCCCCAGGGCCCCCTGGTGGTGGGTGTCTGTGTACACTGTGGCCCCCGGGGCCCCCTGGTGGTGGGTGTCTGTGTACACTGTGGCCCCCAGGGCCCCCTGGTGATGGGTGTCTGTGTACACTGTGGCCCCGGGGCCCCCTGGTGGTGGGTGTCTGTGTACACTGTGGCCCCCAGGGCCCCCTGGTGGTGGGTGTCTGTGTACACTGTGGCCCCCGGGGCCCCTGGTGGTGGGTGTCTGTGTACACTGTGGCCCCCAGGCCCCCTTGGATGGGTGTCTGTGTACACTGTGGCCCCCGGGGCCCCCTGGTGGTGGGTGTCTGTGTACACTGTGGCCCCNTATAGCAAAATCTTACTGAAGCAACCATACGAGTCATAAATACTCATACTCCGCCCAGGTAAAACAGAAACAAACAACACTTAGTGGGCCAGCCAGAGGCTTAGGGACCCACGCAGGAATATCCCTGCAAAAAACAAAAAAAGATTTGTGAAGGACGGGGAGGGGGTGGAGATTAGTCGGGTCGGCGTCGGGAAAGAAAGATAGATCGACAGGGGAAAGATAGAAAGAAAGACAGACAGACAAACAAGTAGATAGATTCAGATAGACAGAAGGGAAAGACCGCCGCCGCATTTCTTTAGAAGTACAAAGAAAGGCTTTGGCGGCGGAGCCGCAGGAGCGCGGTTCTAGTACTCACAGGAGCGCGGTTCTAGTACTCACAGGAGCGCGGTTCTAGTACTCGCAGGAGCGCGGTTCTAGTACTCGCAGGAGCGCGGTTCTAGTACTCGCAGGAGCGCGGTTCTAGTACTCGCAGGAGCGCGGTTCTAGTACTCGCAGGAGCGCGGTTCTAGTACTCGCAGGAGCGCGGTTCTAGTACTCGCAGGAGCGCGGTTCTAGTACTCGCAGGAGCGCGGTTCTAGTACTCGCAGGAGCGCGGTTCTAGTACTCGCAGGAGCGCGGTTCTAGTACTCGCAGGAGCGCGGTTCTAGTACTCGCAGGAGCGCGGTTCTAGTACTCGCAGGAGCGCGGTTCTAGTACTCGCAGGAGCGCGGTTCTAGTACTCGCAGGAGCGCGGTTCTAGTACTCGCAGGAGCGCGGTTCTAGTACTCGCAGGAGCGCGGTTCTAGTACTCGCAGGAGCGCGGTTCTAGTACTCGCAGGAGCGCGGTTCTAGTACTCGCAGGAGCGCGGTTCTAGTACTCGCAGGAGCGCGGTTCTAGTAGTCGCAGGAGCGCGGTTCTAGTAGTCGCAGGAGCGCGGTTCTAGTAGTCGCAGGAGCGCGGTTCTAGTAGTCACAGGAGCGCGGTTCCAGTAGTCGCAGGAGCGCGGTTCCAGTAGTCGCAGGAGCGCGGTTCCAGTAGTCGCAGGAGCGCGGTTCCAGCAGTCGCAGGAGCGCGGTTCCAGTAGTCGCAGGAGCGCGGTTCCAGCAGTCGCAGGAGCGCGGTTCCAGCAGTCGCAGGAGCGCGGTTCCAGTAGTCGCAGGAGCGCGGTTCCAGCAGTCGCAGGAGCGCGGTTCCAGTAGTCGCAGGAGCGCGGTTCCAGCAGTCGCAGGAGCGCGGTTCCAGTAGTCGCAGGAGCGCGGTTCCAGCAGTCGCAGGAGCGCGGTTCTAGTAGTCGCAGGAGCGCGACTCTAGACACCACAGGAGCGCGACCCTAGACACCACAGGAGCGCGACCCTAGACACCACAGGAGGGCGACCCTAGACACCACAGGAGCGCGACCCTAGACACCACAGGAGGGCGACCCTAGACACCACAGGAGCGCGACCCTAGACACCACAGGAGGGCGACCCTAGACACCACAGGAGCGCGACCCTAGACACCACAGCCTAGGAGCGCGACCCTAGACACCACAGGAGCGCGACCCTAGACACCACAGGAGCGCGACCCTAGACACCACAGGAGCGCGACCCTAGACACCACAGGAGCGCGACCCTAGACACCACAGGAGCGCGACCCTAGACACCACAGGAGGGCGACCCTAGACACCACAGGAGGGCGACCCTAGACACCACAGGAGCGCGACCCTAGACACCACAGGAGGGCGACCCTAGACACCACAGGAGCGCGACCCTAGACACCACAGGAGGGCGACCCTAGACACCACAGGAGCGCGACCCTAGACACCACAGGAGCGCGACCCTAGACACCACAGGAGCGCGACCCTAGACACCACAGGAGGGCGACCCTAGACACCACAGGAGCGCGACCCTAGACACCACAGGAGCGCGACCCTAGACACCACAGGATGGCGACTCAAACAACCGCAGGAGGGCAGGGCGACTCAAGCAACCGCAGGAGGGCGACTCAAGCAACCGCAGGAGGGCGACTCAAACAACCGCAGGAGGGCGACTCAAGCAACCGCAGGAGGGCGACTCAAGCAACCGCAGGAGCGCTCCGGGTTTCATCTGCGGTCAGGCTCATTCATTGTGAGACTTGAGAGTATTCTTAACTCTAGATTTGACCGTGTCCTGAGCGTCCCACATAGCGCCCGCCATGTTGGACACGGTCTGCGTCACGGTGTCGTTTATTATGGGCAGCGTGTCTGCCAGGTTGTAGGTCAAGTCGTCGACTTTTTCCTTTAAGTCTAAAATTGGATCAGAGTAGGATATTTGCTCTACCATCTCCGGTAGGGCCTGTGTCACCCCTGCCAGGGACTCCTTTATACCACCCAGCGCATCCTTACCGACCAGTGCCTCCTTCATCCCTACCATTGAGTCTTTCATGACGCCGAGCGCATCCGTGCCAACGTGCAGCGCCTCTTTCATGCAAACCATTGAGTCCTTCATTACGTTGAGCGCATCTGTACGGACCATTGCCTTCTTCATCCCCACCATCGAATCTTTCATGACGCCGAGCGCATCTGTACCGACCAGCGCCTCTTTCACGCCCACCAGGCAATCCTTGACGCCCGTGAGCGTGACCTTCATCCCTCCTATGATGTCTGGACCGGCTGGGCCGGGCGCTGGCCTGTTGATTTGGTGGAGATGGAAATTCATTCCGGGACCAAGCGGCTCGTATCTCGAGCCACATGACCCGTTCCGCGTTCCCGATGGGGGTTTCCATGTTCCCGAGGGGGTGTTCCCTATTCCCGAGGGGTCGTTCCATGTTCCCGAGGGGGTGTTCCCCATTCCCGAGGGGGGTTTCCATGTTCCCGATGGGGTGTTCCCTATTCCCGAGGGGTCGTTCCATGTTCCCGAGGGGGGTTTCCATGTTCCCGAGGGGGTATTCCCTATTCCCGAGGGGTCGTTCCATGTTCCCGAGGGGGTGTTCCCCATTCCCGAGGGGGGTTTCCATGTTCCCGAGGGGGTGTTCCCCATTCCCGAGGGGGTGTTCCATGTCCCCGAGGGGGTGTTCCATGTTCCCGAGGAGGTGTTCCATGTCCCCGAAGGGGTGTTCCGTGTTCCCGATGGCCCGTTCCCCATTCCTGAAGGGGGATCCCGGAATGCCGATGGCAGGATTCTCGGTCCAAATGGCTCGTTCATCTCTGGGTAAGGAGGGTTCCCTATACCCTCCTCCATTTGCCTCAGGTCAATCTGAGGCGTCATCACACCGTGATGTGGGAACACGGTGCGGTTCTGGACCTCCATTTCACGGTGTCCACGCTCATGCTGCCGATGGAGCCGGTGAGCAGGGAGCCTATGACCGTGATAGGGGGTCCTGATGCCGTCCTGGACTTCTTTGTCACGGGGGAATTCGACACGGGGGACTTCGATACGGGGGACTTCGACACGGGGGACTTCAACACGGGGAACTTCAACACGGGGGACTTCGACACGGGGAACTTCGTGCTCATGTTCCCGTTGGAGTCGGTGAGAATGGCCCCACTCATAGTGATGTGGGGACCTGATGCCGTCCTGGACACGGGGGCTTCGTCACGGGGGGCTTCGTCACGGGGGGCTTCGTCACGGGGGGCTTCGTCACGGGGGGCTTCGTCACGGGGGGCTTCGTCACGGGGGGCTTCGTCACTGGGTTGCTCGGGGCTATGCTCCTTCTCCTGGGGTAGGGGCTCCTGTTCCTGCGCCTGGGGGTCTTGTTTGGACTTCGACTTTTTCGACTTAGACTTCCTCGACTTCTTTGGCTTGACTCGCTTAATCACCCACTTAGAAAATCTAATAATCTGCTCTCCAACAATACACATAATTTTTACTATTCAGAAAACCTGATTTAGTTTTTATTAATTTTAAATTAAACTTTTGCAATAAATTATCTGTAGAGGTGCAAAGGGAGATGGTTGATGGTGGATTAGGTAAAGAGTATTCATGCACACGTACTCTTCCACATGTGCTCATCCACATGTACTCTTTCACATGTGCCCATCCACATGTGACTGGCATCCCTCCCTCCCCTGGCCCACAACCCTTACACAACCACGCCCTCACAGACCTGGAGCCACACAACTATCAGTAGACCATGGTCCTCATGGTCCACACAACTAGCAGTAGCCCATGGTCCTCATGGTCCACACAACTAGCAGTAGACCATGGTCCTCATGGTCCACACAACTAGCAGTAGACCATGGTCCTCATGGTCCACACATCTAGCAGTAGACCATGGTCCTCATGGTCCACACAACTAGCAGTAGCCCATGGTCCTCATGGTCCACACATCTAGCAGTAGACCATGGTCCTCATGGTCCACACAACTAGCAGTAGCCCATGGTCCTCATGGTCCACACATCTAGCAGTAGACCATGGTCCACACAACTAGCAGTAGACCATGGTCCCCACGGTCCACACAACTAGCAGTAGACCATGGTCCTCATGGTCCACACATCTAGCAGTAGACCATGGTCCACACAACTAGCAGTAGACCATGGTCCACACAACTAGCAGTAGACCATGGTCCACACAACTAGCAGTAGACCATGGTCCACACAACTAGCAGTAGACCATGGTCCACACAACTAACAGTAGACCATGGTCCTCATGGTCCACACAACTAGCAGTAGACCATGGTCCACACAACTAGCAGTAGCCCATGGTCCTCATGGTCCACACATCTAGCAGTAGACCATGGTCCCCATGGTCCACACAACTAGCAGTAGACCATGGTCCACACAACTAGCAGTAGACCATGGTCCTCATGGTCCACACAACTAGCAGTAGACCATGGTCCACATGGTCCACACAACTAGCAGTAGACCATGGTCCTCATGGTCCACACATCTAGCAGTAGACCATGGTCCTCATGGTCCACACAACTAGCAGTAGACCATGGTCCTCATGGTCCACACAACTAGCAGTAGACCATGGTCCTCATGGTCCACACATCTAGCAGTACACCACGGTCCCCATGGTCCACACAACTAGCAGTAGACCATGGTCCACACAACTAGCAGTAGCCCATGGTCCACACAACTAGCAGTAGCCCATGGTCCTCATGGTCCACACATCTAGCAGTAGACCATGGTCCTCATGATCCACACAACTTGCAGTAGACCATGGTCCTCATGGTCCACACAACTAGCAGTAGACCATGGTCCACACAACTAGCAGTAGACCATGGTCCTCATGGTCCACACAACAAACCAACAATAATGTCCCCTATGGGTCCTTCTCATGGGTGAGAGCAGCAGTAATTACCGCCATCAGCAACTGGTGACGACCAGGTACAGGTAACTCCTTGTTACAGAGGCCCAGACACCTCCTGCTGGTGCTTAACTCTAATGTCCCACACCTTCCTGACGCGCGCGTGCGTGTGTGTGTGTGTGTGTGTGTGTGTGTGTGTGTGTGTGTGTGTGTGTGTGTGTGTGTGTGTGTGTGTAGATATGATAGAGCCCAGTAGGCTCAGGAATCTGTACACCAGTTATCCGACAGTTCAGAGAGGCGGAACCAAAGTGCCGAAGCTCAACCCCCGCAAACACAACTAGGTGAGTACAACTAAGTAAGCACACACACATACACACACACACACACACACACACACACACACACACACACACACACACACACACACACACCACACAAACAACACACACACACACACACACACACACACACACACATGAGGGTATAGACTCATTCCTCTCAATGTTTGCTGACGACGCCAAAATTATGAGAAGGATTAAGACAGAGGAGGACAGCTTGAGACTTCAAGAAGACCTGGACAAGCTGCAGGAATGGTCGAACAAATGGCTGTTAGAGTTTAACCCAAGCAAATGTATGTAATGAAGATAGGGGTAGGAAGCAGGAGACCAGATACAAGGTATCATTTGGGAGATGAAATACTTCAAGAGTCAGAGAGAGAGAAAGACCTGGGGGTTGATATCACGCCAGACCTGTCCCCTGAAGCTCATATCAAGAGGATAACATCAGCAGCATATGCCAGGTTGGCTAACATAAGAACGGCCTTTAGAAACTTGTGTAAGGAATCTTTCAGAACATTATATACCACATATGTCAGACCAATCCTGGAGTATGCGGCTCCAGCATGGAGTCCCTATCTAGTCAAGCATAAGACTAAACTGGAAAAGGTTCAAAGGTTTGCCACCAGACTAGTACCCGAGCTGAGAGGTATGAGCTACGAGGAGCGACTGCAGGAATTAAACCTCACTTCGTTGGAAGACAGAAGAGTTAGGGGGGACATGATCACCACATTCAAGATTCTCAGGGGAATCGACAGGGTTGATAAAGACAGGCTGTTTAACACAAGGGGCACACGCACTAGGGGACACAGGTGGAAACTGAGTGCCCAAATGAGCCACAGAGATATTAGAAAGAACTTTTTAGTGTCAGAGTGGTTGACAAATGGAATGCATTAGGAAGCGATGTGGTGGAGGCTGACTCCATACACAGTTTCAAGTGTAGATATGATAGAGCCCATTAGGCTCAGGAAACTGTACACCTGTTGATTGACGGTTGAGAGGCGAGACCAAAGAGCCAGAGCTCAACCCCCGCAAGCACAACTAGGTGAGTACAACTAGGTGAGTAACACACACACACACACACACACACACACACACACACACACACACACACACACTCTCCCCATCACACACAAGAGACCTTTGGCAGATAAACATAACAGCACGAGTCATGCTGGTGGCAGGAGGCCATTTTCTTAATAAAAGTTTGGCCCTTTTGACAGTTTTTCCATTACGCAAACTGTCTTCAGCCAATCAAGCGACGCTTTAGAAACTTTGAGCTTTGCTCGAGAGGAACACTGAGCCCCGTGTGTATTGGCGGAGGCCTTCCCTGCTGTCATACCTTCGCTGTAGCCTTACCTGTGACGGTAATACCTGTTAGGGAACAACTAGGCTATCGTTAATGGGGTTACAGAGGGGGAAGGTCGTCTGTGATGGGGTACAGAGGGTGTAGGTCATCTGTGATGGGGTTACAGAGGGTGAAGGTCATCTGTGATGGGGTTACAGAGGGTAGGTACTGAGGTACAGTCTGTGATGGGGTTACAGAGGGTAAGGTTCGGGGGTACAGAGGGTAAGGTCTCTGTGATGGGGTTACAGAGGGTGAGGTCTCTGTGATGGGGTTACAGAGGGTGAGGGGGTACAGAGGTGAAGGTCTCTGTGATGGGGTTACAGAGGGTGAAGGTCATCTGTGATGGGGTTACAGAGGGTGAAGGTCATCTGTGATGGGTTACAGAGGGTGAAGGTCATCTGTGATGGGGTTACAGAGGGTGAAGGTCACGTGGTGGGGTTACGGAGGGTGAAGGTCATCTGTGATGGGGTTACAGAGGGTGAGGTCATCTGTGATGGGGTTACAGAGGGTGAAGGTCATCTGTGATGGGGCTACAGAGGGTAAAGGTCATCTGTGATGGGGTTACTTAGGATGACGAATACCTGTGATAATTCAATGTTATTATCTCTGAGTTTACCTGGAGTGGAAAACACCCGTAAAGGGGAAAATGAAGTTACCTTTGAGAGAGGTTAAGGTTAATTGTGAGGGAGGTCAGGTTAATTTTGAGGTCAGCCTTTTCCTAATTGCTGATGCAACAATGCCATACTCTTGGTGCAACATTGGAACTAAGGAGAAGAGGAATGACTCACTTTTATGTCTCGTGCGGGATTTGTTTACGGGGTCAGCTGCTACCCCGCAGAGGTAGCTAAACCACGGGAAGCTCTTGGTCACATACAGTCTATAGGCGGAACGTTCTGGTGCCAGTGATTCCGGGTGCTTACACGTGAAAGCTTTTTTTGATATGACTCTCCACGTTAACCGAGAGCAAGGTAATTCATTTAGCTGTTCCTAACTCTTAACGAAGTCCGTCAGCTCCTCTCTCCCATAGTCAGTGTTGTGCGAGGTGATCCCTACTTCGATCTGGGATATGATGAGATAATGTATCGCAAAGCCGATAAGTAGCAATGCTTGCAGATAGATCACCGATCAGGAATTTTATGCGAGTTGTGATGGACACACAATTCTCTCCCTCTCTCTCTCTCTCTCGCTTCTCTCTCTCTCTGCCCCCTCCCCCCCCCGCCGTCTCTCTTCTCCTCTCTCTCTCTCTCCTCCCCCCCCCCGTCTCTCTCTCTCTCCTCTCTCCTCTCTCTCTGCTCTCTCTCCCCTCTCTCTCCTCTCTCTCTCCTCTCCTCTTCCTCTCTCTCGATAACAGTTTTTGTCAGACATTGGATTCTTCCCTCTGTTCGGAAGCCTTCTTTATATTCATGTTTTTTTTAGTATTATTCCTAAACCTGCCCGGAATAAAGGGGGAAAAAATCCTCTTTTGAGTTAGTCGTGTCCAGATTTATTTCGCATCTGTCTCGCTCCTCTGTAATATTATACGAACATGAATACAAATATGAATTTTTCTGCCAACATAAAGTTGGTTTCCTCAGATGAATTCATTTGTGGGAGTTATTTGACGGTGTGTGTGTGATGAGTTTAGTATGTATTCACTAGTTGTTATCACCTATTGTGTGCAGCGGGGGTTGATCTCTGTTTTTTCGGCCC
>WNGS01003388.1:14708358-14734325 GCA_020271785.1 Procambarus virginalis | reverse complement strand
CAAAAAGCACAAACCACATTCCCCACAAGCACAAACACACGCTCCCACAGCCAGAAACACACGCTCACAGAAGCACAAACACGCTCTCACAAGCATAAACACGCTCCAGAAAGCACAAACACACGCTCCCGCAAGCACAAATGCTCCTAACACAAACACACACATAACCACCACCAATCAAAAATTGAAGCTCTCTCAGGCACACGTAGGTACATATAGATGAGTATATGTAGGTGAATACACGCAGATGCGAACACACACATCTGTGAGTGAGTAAGTATATATCCCTTGAGGGACAGGAGGGGTGATGGTCCGTCTATTGAAGGAAATTTAAATTATACAATTTTTTTTTTTATCAAAAACAGATTTTTACTCTACATAATAAATTCAAATTCAGACCAAAAAATGCCACCAAAATTTCCCCCATTTTTCTCATTTTGTACCATGAGAAATTGGCAGAAATTTATTAGAAATTTCCTCTGCAAGAGTGTGAGGCAAGATGAATTAAATTCTGAAGTTTCTTTAGTCGTTGAAAAGTTACAGAAAAGTCAGTATTAGCCGAGAAACGCGTCTGGTGTTTAACTGGATTTATTTTACATATTCCAGAGCTTTGTGCCACAGTTTCTGGAAAATGAACGGAAGGAGCCGCCAAGATGTTGATAGAACTAGCGGTCAAGGACCCGCGGAGATCTGGAATAGATGTTAAACTAGTGGCAATATAGTCGAACTATCAGGACACAGACAAGTACACACCCAGGCACCTACCCAAACGCACACACCACTCACACACACACACACACACACACACACACACACACACACACACACACACACACACACACATGGGGGCCTAGGTAGCCTGGTGGATAGCGTGCAGGATTCGTAATTCTGTGGCGCGGGTTCGATTCCCGCACCCGGCAGAAACAAATGGGCAAAGTTTCTTTCACCCTGTATGCCCTGTTACCTAGCAGTAAATAGGTACCTGGGAGTTAGTCAGCTGTCACGGGCTGCTTCCTGGGGTGTGTGTGTGTGTGTGGTGTGAAAAAAAAAAAAAAGTAGTTAGTGTAGTTAGTAAACAGTTGATTGATAGTTGAGAGGCGGGCCGAAAGAGCAAAGCTCAACCCCCGTAAAATACAACTAAGTGAATACACACACACACACACACACACACACACACACACACACACACACACACACACACACACACACACACACACACACACCTGTTGATTGACAGTTGAGAGGCGGGACCAAAGAGCCAAAGCTCAACCCCCGCAAGCACAATTAGGTGAGTACAATTAGGTGAGTACACACACACACACACACACACACACGCACGCGCGTGTCAGGAAGGTGTGGGACATTAGAGTTAAGCACCAGCAGGAGGTGTCTGGGCCTCTGTAACAAGGAGTTACCTGTACCTGATCGTCACCAGTTGCTGATGGCGGTAATTACTGCTGCTCTCACCCATGAGAAGGACCCATAGGGGACATTATTGTTGGTTTGTTGTGTGGACCATGAGGACCATGGTCTACTGCTAGTTGTGTGGACCATGGTCTACTGCTAGTTGTGTGGACCATGGTCTACTGCTAGTTGTGTGGACCATGGTCTACTGCTAGTTGTGTGGACCATGGTCTACTGCTAGTTGTGTGGACCATGGTCTACTGCTAGTTGTGTGGACCATGGTCTACTGCTAGTTGTGTGGACCACGGGGACCATGGTCTACTGCTAGATGTGTGGACCATGAGGACCATGGGCTACTGCTAGTTGTGAGGACCATGGTCTACTGCTAGTTGTGTGGACCACGAGGACCATGGTCTACTGCTAGATGTGTGGACCATGTGGACCATGGGCTACTGCTAGTTGTGTGGACCATGAGGACCATGGTCTACTGCTAGTTGTGTGGACCATGGTCTACTGCTAGTTGTGTGGACCATGGTCTACTGCTAGTTGTGAGGACCATGGTCTACTGCTAGTTGTGTGGACCATGGTCTACTGCTAGTTGTGTGGACCATGGTCTACTGCTAGTTGTGTGGACCATGGTCTACTGCTAGTTGTGTGGACCATGGTCTACTGCTAGTTGTGAGGACCATGGTCTACTGCTAGTTGTGAGGACCATGGTCTACTGCTAGTTGTGAGGACCATGGTCTACTGCTAGTTGTGTGGACCATGGTCTACTGCTAGTTGTGTGGACCACGGGGACCATGGTCTACTGCTAGTTGTGTGGACCATGAGGACCATGGTCTACTGCTAGTTGTGAGGACCATGGTCTACTGCTAGTTGTGTGGACCATGGTCTACTGCTAGTTGTGTGGACCATGAGGACCATGGTCTACTGCTAGTTGTGTGGACCACGGGGACCATGGTCTACTGCTAGATGTGTGGACCATGAGGACCATGGGCTACTGCTAGTTGTGTGGACCATGGGCTACTGCTAGTTGTGTGAACCATGGTCTACTGCTAGTTATGTGGACCATGAGGACCATGGTCTACTGCTAGTTGTGTGGACCATGGTCTACTGCTAGTTGTGTGGACCATGGTCTACTGCTAGTTGTGTGGACCATGGTCTACTGCTAGTTGTGTGGACCATGGTCTACTGCTAGTTGTGTGGGCCATGGTCTACTGCTAGTTATGTGGACCATGAGGACCATGGTCTACTGGTAGTTGTGTGGACCATGGTCTACTGCTAGTTGTGAGGACCATGGTCTACTGCTAGTTGTGTGGACCATGGTCTACTGCTAGTTGTGTGGACCATGGTCTACTGCTAGTTGTGTGGGCCATGGTCTACTGCTAGTTGTGTGGACCATGGTCTACTGCTAGTTGTGTGGGCCATGGTCTACTGCTAGTTGTGTGGACCATGGTCTACTGCTAGTTGTGTGGGCCATGGTCTACTGCTAGTTGTGTGGACCATGGTCTACTGCTAGTTGTGTGGGCCATGGTCTACTGCTAGTTGTGTGGACCATGGTCTACTGCTAGTTGTGTGGACCATGGTCTACTGCTAGTTGTGTGGGCCATGGTCTACTGCTAGTTGTGTGGACCATGGTCTACTGCTAGTTGTGTGGACCATGGTCTACTGGTAGTTGTGTGGACCATGGTCTACTGTGTGACGGTGTTCCCACCCTTCTAATTCTCCCACGCCTGCTGTAAGAGTCATGTCCACCATTCCCGAGCGTTCTCTACATTGCAGGCAACAATTGAACATATGTGGGAGAGAACAGTATTCTCGAAGAGCCGAGAAATTTGCGAAAATGGAACATTTTGTCCTGTGGGATAGGCCCTTTAGGGAGCCAATATGGCGCTGGCAAGTCTGTTCTCCCGCCAAAACTGTGTGACGTCAGTGGCGCCAGATTGGTCACCGTCAGCGACATGGCACTGGGAGCCAATGAAAACCAACTTTGGAAAAGTGACGTCACATAGGCATAGGGGGTCCGCCCGTGTTGGCGCCAGACGACATCAGTCTTTCACGACACGTACGAGAGGTAGGACGCGCGATCGGTCGTCCTGTCAGAGTGACGGATTTACCGAACTCCGGTGGATTTAAGCGTCTCCAGTTGTTGGCACGCACTCTGTGAGGTCTTCCTGCAACCCAGTAGTGGCTCAGATAAGGAATTGACAGAATATTGAGCAACAAGTGCTCAGGGGACAGGTGCGTTGCAAGAAGTGGGCCGGGCATCGACGTGTGTCGTCGTTGGCAGTTCACCAATATAAGAGACAGCTTAGTGGCCGGGCCACCCACCGTGAGTGAACCGGGTTGACAGCCTTGTCAACCAGGTTGAACGTGTGATCGACGATCCTGTCAAGTTTGACAGTAACCCCACCATCGTGGAACCCTACGAGTCAACAGTTGGATGCAAGCACGTCGAGAAGTCTTCCCAAATACCTAGCGATATATCTAGACGACGAGGGAATTGACAGTGTTGTGAGCTTCAAGTGCTCTGAAGTCGGGTGCTGTGCGTGTGAAGCTTAAGCAGCATCGTCCGGTACGGCTGGTAACTTCACCGTGACTTCGTAGTGGTGAGAGACAGTTACTCTGGGAGCACAGTGACAAGAACTAATTGGGAAACGTACGACGACCGCCGAGACGTAGGCTGGCTGCCGTAGTTGGGAGGAAAGTTGACGGCCAGGAGACCGACTTCGACCCTGCGACGCACTGTAGAGGAAGAAGCACGGACCTGCTGTGTACAGAAGCGGCGAGACGCGACATCCTAAGGCGTAGGGCTTGTGTTTCTGGATGGTGAACGAGGCGAGAGCCTGGACCAGGAGCTACAACCCAACTGTCATCCTAGGATAGGTGAAGTAGGTGTTTACAGTTACCCTCCCATTTCCCCTTTAGTTAGCTAATATATTCTTGTCAGGATATTTTATATGTCGTGAGCAGGTCTCACCTGAGTTTAAGTCACAGAGAGCACAGTGTGCGGTGAGCCTGCCCAGAGCGCTCACAATATCAGTTTACATATATATCTATGTGTGGGTGTGTGCAAGCACCAAGATTCATCAGAGAATTTACTGTGACTATTATTATTGATCTGTGATTATTATTATTATATATATTGGTAGTGAACCAGATATTGGTGTATTGAACTCTATATAATCTATTGATATAAATGCCTGTGGATTGATCTATATAAACTATTGATATAAATGCCTGTGGATTGATCTCTATAATCTATCAATATAAATGCCCGTGTGTTGATCTCCATAATCTATCGATATATATGCCTGTGTGTTGATCTCTATGATCTATTGATATATATATGCCTGAAGTTTGATTACTGATTTATATATGACATGATTGCGTGCTGAATAATATCATATACGCGAAGTGATTGCCAGTGATGTCTCTTTAAGAGGAAGTATAAATATAAAGAAGAGTTCAGCGATCAAGTGAGTGCATTCATAGTAAATATTATTAAGAATAGAGTAATCTTTTGGTACAGTGAAAAGTCACTGTGAGAGTATTGTGAATATAGATGTTGATCGTGAGGCCAGTGAAATCATAAGTAAGCCATGTGAACGTTGAATAGTGTTTTGGGAAAAGTTAAATAAACGGTGATCGTGACAATTAGAAAACAAGTACTAGTCTGTTCCCACGATCGCGAGGGCCCGGTCAGCTGGCATTCTGACAGGTGACACGTGCCGATGTTGCCATATGGTGCGCTCTAGAATATTATGCTATGAATGGAGCGATTGTCATATATTAATTCTGATACATTGATGCATATATATTTCTCGTTGTCTTTTAAGTAAAATACCAAAACTCTTTGGTGTTTGATATCATCCCCTCCATTTATCTTGTGACCGTGTAATGATATAAAGTAGAGTGACCTGCCTGATACTATATCACTGGAATTTGCTCTTGCCACAATTACACCTAACCACTGCAGTGTTACTGGACATCTAAAAAACCAGTTGGCGACCTTGAAGGCTGTGTAAGAGTTCGGTGTCGGGAGGGCCACAGATTGAGGGAACGATCTGTGCTCCCACTCATCTTATTATCTAAAGGCCGGTTGTGAGATCGACTGGGATACTCTCCGAGGCCAGCAGTGGAGCCTAAGGGATTGAGGGAAGACCCGCCGAACGACGGTGAGTAAGGGTTATTGTTGGAGCAACCACCTGGAAAGGAGATCCAGTCTACTGTTGCTTTAACCCTTCTCTAACGAGAACACCGTGAAACCCCGACAACTGGTAGTTGTGTGGACCATGGTCTACTGCTAGTTGTGTGGACCATGGTCTACTGGTAGTTGTGTGGACCATGGTCTACTGCTAGATGTGTGGACCATGAGGACCATGGTCTACTGCTAGTTGTGTGGACCATGGTCTACTGCTAGTTGTGTGGACCATGGTCTACTGGTAGTTGTGTGGACCATGGTCTACTGCTAGTTGTGAGGACCATGGTTTACTGCTAGTTGTGTGGGCCATGGTCTACTGCTAGTTGTGTGGACCATGGTCTACTGCTAGTTGTGTGGACCATGGGGGACCATGGTCTACTGCTAGATGTGTGGACCATGGGCTACTGCTAGTTGTGTGGACCATGGGCTACTGCTAGTTGTGTGGACCATGAGGACCATGGGCTACTGCTAGTTGTGTGGACCATGGGCTACTGCTAGTTGTGTGGACCATGAGGACCATGGTCTACTGCTAGATGTGTGGACCATGAGGACCATGGTCTACTGCTAGTTGTGTGGACCATGAGGACCATGGTCTACTGCTAGTTGTGTGGCTCCAGGTCTGTGAGGGCGTGGTTGTGTAAGGGTTGTGGGCCAGGGGAGGGAGGGATGCCAGTCACATGTGGATGAGCACATGTGAAAGAGTACATGTGGATGAGCACATGTGGAAGAGTACGTGTGCATGAATACTCTTTACCTAATCCACTATCAACCATCTCCCTTTGCACCTCTACAGATAATTTATTGCAAAAGTTTAATTTAAAATTAATAAAAACTAAATCAGGTTTTCTGAATAGTAAAAATTATGTGTATTGTTGGAGAGCAGATTATTAGATTTTCTAAGTGGGTGATTAAGCGAGTCAAGCCAAAAAAGTCGAGGAAGTCTAAGTCGAAAAAGTCGAAGTCCAAACAAGACCCCCAGGCGCAGGAACAGGAGCCCCTACCCCAGGAGAAGGAGCATAGCCCCGAGCAACCCAGTGACGAAGCCCCCCGTGACGAAGCCCCCCGTGACGAAGCCCCCCGTGACGAAGCCCCCCGTGACGAAGCCCCCCGTGACGAAGCCCCCCGTGACGAAGCCCCCCATGACGAAGCAGTCCAGGAAGGCATCGTGTCCCCACATCACGGTATGAAGAGTCCTGCTCCAAAGCTTCCACGGAAGCATGACCACGAAGTGCCCTGTGACGAAGTGCCCTGTGACGAAGCAGTCCAGGACGGCATCAGGTCCCCACATCACTATGAGTGGGGCCATTCTCACCGACTCCAACGGGAACATGAGCACGAAGTTCCCCGTGTCGAATTCCCCCGTGACAAAGAAGTCCAGGACGGCATCAGGACCCCCTATCACGGTCATAGGCTCCCTGCTCACCGGCTCCATCGGCAGCATGAGCGTGGACACCGTGAAATGGAGGTCCAGAACCGCACCGTGTTCCCACATCACGGTGTGATGACGCCTCAGATTGACCAGAGGCAAATGGAGGAGGGTATAGGGAACCCTCCTTCCCCAGAGATGAACGAGCCATTTGGACCGAGAATCCTGCCATCGGCATTCCGGGATCCCCCTTCAGGAATGGGGAACGGGCCATCGGAAACACGGAACACCTCCTCGGGGACATGGAACACCTCCTCGGGGACATGGAACACCCCCTCGGGAATGGGGAACACCCCCTCGGGAATGGGGAACACCCCCTCGGGAACTTGGAGACCCCCCTCGGGAACATGGAACGACCCCTCGGTAATAGGGAACACCCCCTCGGGAACATGGAAACCCCCCTCGGGAATGGGGAACACCCCCTCGGGAACATGGAACGACCCCTCGGGAATAGGGAACACCCCCTCGGGAACATGGAAACCCCCCTCGGGAACGCGGAACGGGTCATGTGGCTCGAGATACGAGCCGCTTGGTCCCGGAATGAATTTCCATCTCCACCAAATCAACAGGCCAGCGCCCGGCCCAGCCGGTCCAGACATCATAGGAGGGATGAAGGTCACGCTCACGGGCGTCAAGGATTGCCTGGTGGGCGTGAAAGAGGCGCTGGTCGGTACAGATGCGCTCGGCGTCATGAAAGATTCGATGGTGGGGATGAAGAAGGCAATGGTCCGTACAGATGCGCTCAACGTAATGAAGGACTCAATGGTTTGCATGAAAGAGGCGCTGCACGTTGGCACGGATGCGCTCGGCGTCATGAAAGACTCAATGGTAGGGATGAAGGAGGCACTGGTCGGTAAGGATGCGCTGGGTGGTATAAAGGAGTCCCTGGCAGGGGTGACACAGGCCCTACCGGAGATGGTAGAGCGAATATCCTACTCTGATCCAATTTTACACTTAAAGGAAAAAGTCGACGACTTGACCTACAACCTGGCGGAAAAAGGAGTCCCTGGCAGGGGTGACACAGGCCCTACCGGAGATGGTAGAGCAAATAACCTACTCGATCCAATTTTAGACTTAAAGGAAAAAGTCGACGACTTGCCCAACAACCTGGCAGACACGCTGCCCATAATAAACGACACCGTGACGCAGACCGAGTCCAACATGGCGGGCGCTATGTGGGACGCTCAGGACACGGTCAAATCTAGAGTTAAGAATACTCTCAAGTCTCACAATGAATGAGCCTGACCGCAGATGAAACCCGGAGCGCTCCTGCGGTTGCTTGAGTCGCCCTCCTGCGGTTGCTTGAGTCGCCCTCCTGCGGTTGCTTGAGTCGCCCTCCTGTGGTGGCTAGAGTCGCGCTCCTGTGGTGTCTAGGGTCGCGCTCCTGTGGTGTCTAGGGTCGCGCTCCTGTGGTGTCTAGGGTCGCGCTCCTGTGGTGTCTAGGGTCGCGCTCCTGTGGTGTCTAGGGTCGCCCTCCTGTGGTGTCTAGGGTCGCCCTCCTGTGGTGTCTAGGGTCGCCCTCCTGTGGTGTCTAGGGTCGCGCTCCTGTGGTGTCTAGGGTCGCCCTCCTGTGGTGTCTAGGGTCGCCCTCCTGTGGTGTCTAGGGTCGCCCTCCTGTGGTGTCTAGGGTCGCCCTCCTGTGGTGTCTAGGGTCGCCCTCCTGTGGTGTCTAGGGTCGCGCTCCTGTGGTGTCTAGGGTCGCGCTCCTGTGGTGTCTAGGGTCGCCCTCCTGTGGTGTCTAGGGTCGCCCTCCTGTGGTGTCTAGGGTCGCGCTCCTGTGGTGTCTAGGGTCGCGCTCCTGTGGTGTCTAGGGTCGCGCTCCTGTGGTGTCTAGGGTCGCGCTCCTGTGGTGTCTAGGGTCGCCCTCCTGTGGTGTCTAGGGTCGCGTTCCTGTGGTGTCTAGAGTCGCGCTCCTGCGACTACTAGAACCGCGCTCCTGCGACTACTGGAACCGCGCTCCTGCGACTGCTGGAACCGCGCTCCTGCGACTGCTGGAACCGCGCTCCTGCGACTACTGGAACCGCGCTCCTGCGACTGCTGGAACCGCGCTCCTGCGACTACTGGAACCGCGCTCCTGCGACTACTGGAACCCCGCTCCTGCGACTACTGGAACCGCGCTCCTGCGACTACTGGAACCCCGCTCCTGCGACTACTGGAACCGCGCTCCTGCGACTACTGGAACCGCGCTCCTGCGACTACTGGAACTGCGCTCCTGCGACTACTAGAACCGCGCTCCTGCGAGTACTAGAACCGCGCTCCTGCGAGTACTAGAACCGCGCTCCTGCGAGTACTAGAACCGCGCTCCTGCGAGTACTAGAACCGCGCTCCTGCGAGTACTAGAACCGCGCTCCTGCGAGTACTAGAACCGCGCTCCTGCGAGTACTAGAACCGCGCTCCTGCGAGTACTAGAACCGCGCTCCTGCGAGTACTAGAACCGCGCTCCTGCGGCTCCGCCGCCAAAGCCTTTCTTTGTACTTCTAAACAAATGCGGCGGCGGTCTTTCCCTTCTGTCTATCTGAATCTATCTACTTGTTTGTCTGTCTGTCTTTCTTTCTATCTTTCCCCTGTCGATCTATCTTTCTTTCCCGACGCCGACCCGACTAATCTCCACCCCCTCCCCGTCCTTTCACAAATCTTTGTCCTTTTTTTTTTTTTTTTTTTTGCAGGGATATTCCTGCGTGGGCCCCTAAGCCTCTGGCTGGCCCACTAAGTGTTGTTTGTTTCTGTTTTACCTGGGCGGAGTATGAGTATTTATGACTCCCTCGGTAATAGGGAACACCCCCTCGGGAACATGGAAACCCCCCTCGGGAATGGGGAACACCCCTCGGGAACATGGAACGACCCCTCGGGAATAGGGAACACCCCCTCGGGAACATGGAAACCCCCTCGGGAACGCGGAACGGGTCATGTGGCTCGAGATACGAGCCGCTTGGTCCCGGAATGAATTTCCATCTCCACCAAATCAACAAGCCAGCGCCCGGCCCAGCCGGTCCAGACATCATAGGAGGGATGAAGGTCACGCTCACGGGCGTCAAGGATTGCCTGGTGGGCGTGAAAGAGGCGCTGGTCGGTACAGATGCGCTCGGCGTCATGAAAGATTCGATGGTGGGGATGAAGAAGGCAATGGTCCGTACAGATGCGCTCAACGTAATGAAGGACTCAATGGTTTGCATGAAGGAGGCGCTGGTTGGCACGGATGCGCTCGGCGTCATGAAAGACTCAATGGTAGGGATGAAGGAGGCACTGGTCGGTAAGGATGCGCTGGGTGGTATAAAGGAGTCCCTGGCAGGGGTGACACAGGCCCTACCGGAGATGGTAGAGCAAATAACCTACTCGATCCAATTTTAGACTTATAGGAAAAAGTCGACGACTTGCCCAACAACCTGGCAGACACGCTGCCCATAATAAACGACACCGTGACGCAGACCGTGTCCAACATGGCGGGCGCTATGTGGGACGCTCAGGACACGGTCAAATCTAGAGTTAAGAATACTCTCAAGTCTCACAATGAATGAGCCTGACCGCAGATGAAACCCGGAGCGCTCCTGCGGTTGCTTGAGTCGCCCTCCTGCGGTTGCTTGAGTCGCCCTCCTGCGGTTGCTTGAGTCGCCCTCCTGCGGTTGCTTGAGTAGCCCTACTGTGGTGGCTAGAGTCGCGCTCCTGTGGTGTCTAGGGTCGCGCTCCTGTGGTGTCTAGGGTCGCTCTCCTGTGGTGTCTAGGGTCGCGCTCCTGTGGTGTCTAGGGTCGCGCTCCTGTGGTGTCTAGGGTCGCGCTCCTGTGGTGTCTAGGGTCGCGCTCCTGTGGTGTCTAGGATCGCCCTCCTGTGGTGTCTAGGGTCGCCCTCCTGTGGTGTCTAGGGTCGCGCTCCTGTGGTGTCTAGGGTCGCGCTCCTGTGGTGTCTAGGGTCGCGCTCCTGTGGTGTCTAGGTTCGCGCTCCTGTGGTGTCTAGGGTCGCGCTCCTGTGGTGTCTAGGGTCGCGCTCCTGTGGTGTCTAGGGTCGCGCTCCTGTGGTGTCTAGGGTCGCGCTCCTGTGGTGTCTAGGGTCGCGCTCCTGTGGTGTCTAGGGTCGCGCTCCTGTGGTGTCTAGGGTCGCGCTCCTGTGGTGTCTAGGGTCGCGCTCCTGTGGTGTCTAGGGTCGCGCTCCTGTGGTGTCTAGGGTCGCGCTCCTGTGGTGTCTAGGGTCCCGCTCCTGTGGTGTCTAGGGTCGCGCTCCTGTGGTGTCTAGGGTCGCGCTCCTGTGGTGTCTAGGGTCGCGCTCCTGTGGTGTCTAGGGTCGCCCTCCTGTGGTGTCTAGAGTCGCGCTCCTGCGACTACTAGAACCGCGCTCCTGCGACTACTGGAACCGCGCTCCTGCGACTGCTGGAACCGCGCTCCTGCGACTACTGGAACCGCGCTCCTGCGACTGCTGGAACCGCGCTCCTGCGACTGCTGGAACCGCGCTCCTGCGACTACTGGAACCGCGCTCCTGCGACTACTGGAACTGCGCTCCTGCGACTACTGGAACCGCGCTCCTGCGACTACTGGAACCGCGCTCCTGCGACTACTGGAACCGCGCTCCTGCGACTACTGGAACCGCGCTCCTGCGACTACTGGAACCGCGCTCCTGCGAGTACTAGAACCGCGCTCCTGCGAGTACTAGAACCGCGCTCCTGCGAGTACTAGAACCGCGCTCCTGCGAGTACTAGAACCGCGCTCCTGCGAGTACTAGAACCGCGCTCCTGCGAGTACTAGAACCGCGCTCCTGCGAGTACTAGAACCGCGCTCCTGCGAGTACTAGAACCGCGCTCCTGCGAGTACTAGAACCGCGCTCCTGCGAGTACTAGAACCGCGCTCCTGTGAGTACTAGAACCGCGCTCCTGTGAGTACTAGAACCGCGCTCCTGTGAGTACTAGAACCGCGCTCCTGCGGCTCCGCCGCCAAAGCCTTTCTTTGTACTTCTAAAGAAATGCGGCGGCGGTCTTTCCCTTCTGTCTATCTGAATCTATCTACTTGTTTGTCTGTCTGTCTTTCTTTCTATCTTTCCCTGTCGATCTATCTTTCTTTCCCGACGCCGACCCGACTAATCTCCACCCCCTCCCCGTCCTTTCACAAATCTTTGTCCTTTTTTTTTTTTTTTTTTTGCAGGGATATTCCTGCGTGGGCCCCTAAGCCTCTGGCTGGCCCACTAAGTGTTGTTTGTTTCTGTTTTACCTGGGCGGAGTATGAGTATTTATGACTCGTATGGTTGCTTCAGTAAGATTTTGCTATATGTGTTTAACAACTTCTTCTGCTCTGTTGAATCAAAGTTGAAATCTTAATGGGTTTGTAAATGTGCACTGTGTTAGATAATGTTCCAGTGGTTTCTCCACAGTGCATCCGTGTCCTGATCCAGTCCAGGTGCTATGAGTCGTAATGGCTTGGTGCTTTCCCCTGATAGTTCAGGTCAATTAGTTCAATCTCTCTCTGTCTGTGTCTCTCTCTCTCTTGGTCTCTCCTTCTCTCTGTGCTGCGAATGTGTGAGTGTGTGTCTACATGAGGCGAATGTGTGTGTGTGTGTGTGTGTGTGTGTACTCACCTAGTTGTGCTTGCGAGGGTTGAGCTTTGGCTCTTTGGTCCCGCCTCTCAACTGTCATTCAACTGGTGTACAGGTTCCTGAGCCTACTGGGCTCTATAATATCTACTTTTGAAACTTAAATTTGAAAGTTTTGAATCTAAATTATGAACTGCATAATCTAAATTTGAAAGGCCACATTTAGATTATGCATTTCAGTTTGGGTCGCCGTACTATAGAATGGATATATATTCCCTTGAACGTGTCCAGCGTAGGATGACTAAGTTAATTCCCCAAATTAGAAATATTTTTACTCTACCTAATAAATTCAAATTCAGACTAAAAAATTCCCACCAAAATTTCACCCCCCCATGTTTCTCATTTTGTACCTTGAGATATTCGCAGAAATTTTATTAGAAAAATCCTCTGCAAGAGTGTGAGGCAAAACGAATTAAATTCTGAAGTTTCTTTAGTCGTTGAAAAGTTACAGAAAAGTCAGTATTAGCCGAGAAACGTGTCTGGTGCTTAACTGGATTTATTTTACATATTCCAGAGCTTTGTGCCACAGTTTCTGGAAAATGAACGGAAGGAGCCTCCAATATGTTGATAGAACTAGCGGTCAAGGACCCGCGGAGATCTAGAATAGATGTTAAACTAGTGGCAATATAGTCGAACTATCAGGACACAGACAACTACACACCCAGGTACCTACCCAAACGCACACACACACATAGATGAAGATAGATGGAGACTACAGGAAAACCTGGACAAACTGGTGGAATGGTCTACAAAATGGCTACTAAAGTTCATCTCAGGAAAGTGTAAATTAAAGAAATTAGGCGAAGGGAGCACGAGGCTGAACACAAGGCACCATCTGGGAGGTGAAATCCTGCAAGAGTCAAATAGAGAGAAAGATCTGGGGGTTAATATCACACCGAACCTAACCCCAGAGGTCCATATCACAAGGATATCATCAGCGGCATATGCTAGATTGGCCAACATAAGAACTGCCTTTAGAAACGTGTGTAAGGAATCGTTCAGGATCTTGTATATCACCTATGTCAGGCCAATTCTGGAATATGCAGCTCCAGCCTGGAGTCCATACCTAATTAAACACAAGACAAAGTTAGTGAAGATTCAGAGGAATGCCACCAGGCTCGTCCTGGAACTGAGAGGTATGAGCTACGAGGAAAGGTTAAGAGAGCTAAACATCACGTCCCTGGAAAACAGAATCTGTACACCAGTTAATTGACTGTTGAGAGGCGGGAACCAAAGAGCAGAACTCAACCCCTGCAAGCATAACTAGGTACGTACACACACACACACACACACACACACAAAAACACACACACACACACACACACACACACACAGTAGTGTGTGAGGAACACAGTAGCGACGGTGGGAGACACACGCGATTAGCGAGGTCCGCGGAAATTCGTCAATTTCACGGGACATTGAAGGATTATTGAGGCTAGATCATAGTATTTGGCCTCTCGCAGTGTGTAGCTAGCAGGGTGCTGCATAGCATAGTCATATCGCTAGCGATTGTGCGAAGAAATCAAAAGTGGAGCTAGTGGATCACCGGTGCATAGTGTGGAGGACAGAGTAAGGCGACCTGACCTGACCGCAGCTGGGTCGAACCACCGTGGCCGTGGGACTGGTGATTGTGTTGTTGGGTGGTGATTGTGATCAATGATACAGTAAATTAGTGAACCGCAACACAACGATACAGTGACTGACTCCAGAGTTTTGTGTAGATAGAAGAACACCTTAGTGTCACCTAGTGGAAGCCGACGACGGAGCATCATCATCGACCATATGTCATCACTCATCTAGTTGTGTGAACGGGAGACAATCTGGTAGGTACCCGCCTTTCTGGTCAATTAATCAGGTGTACAGTGTGAGGTAATATAGTATCAAATTCTTGTTCAGGATATTATATTTCATTAAAATCTCAGCGTGGCTCATTGGGTAGAGTTACCGCTTACGAGAACTACGGACACACTCACGCCGCACGCACGCGCACACGACCCCACCCCCCACACACCGCGCCCCTGATTAACACATTTCGTGGAAAAAAGGATAAAAAACCTCCCATAATCCTCCCTCACTCTACTGCCGTAAGCTGACCTTACCTCACTCTCAACCCCCACCAAGGAAAAACACGCTCTCTCTCTCTCTCTCTCTCTCTCTCTCTCTCGTCTCTCTTCTCTCTCTCTTGCTCTCTCTCGCTTGCTCTCTCTCCTCCTCTCTTGCTGCTCTCTCTCTCTTGTTTGCTCTCTCTGGGTCTCTCCTGTTCTCTCTTTTGCTCTCTTGCTCTCTCTCTCCCTTGCTCTCTCTCTCTCTCTCTTGTTCGCTCTCTCTGGTCTCTCCTGTTCTCTCNGTAGCAGCTGTCTAGCTCTCTGGTACCTATTTACTGCTAGGTGAACAGAGGCACCAGGGTGAAAGAAACTCTGCCCCATTTGTTTCGCCATCGCCAGGGATCGATCCTCGGAACCTAGGATTACGAATCTTGAGCGCTCTTCACTCAGCCGCCAGGCCTCGAGTTGATTGAATTGTGAGTTGACTGCTGTGAGAACTGCCCCAGCGTTGTCAGAATCAGCGGAAGCAAACAGCACCAACACACAGCAAACAGCACCAACACACAGCAAACAGCACCAACACACACAGCAAACAGCACCAACACACAGCAAACAGCACCAACACACAGCAAACAGCACCAACACACAGCAAACAGCACCAACACACACAGCAAACAGCACCAACACACACAGCAAACAGCACCAACACACACAGCAAACAGCACCAACACACACAGCAAACAGCACCAACACACACAGCAAACAGCACCAACACACACAGCAAACAGCACCAACACACACAGCAAACAGCACCAAACACACAGCAAACAGCAATCATAAACAATATATTATATATATATAAATATATATATATATATATCTATTATATTATATATATATATATATATATATAATCGATATATATATATATATATAATCAGTTTAATAACGTTTTGAAGAAAAGGAGATTATACACACATGTTTTTAATGCCTTCCTTGGAGAACTCTTCAAGGAATGTAATCAAGTAATGGGTTGAGAGAGGGAATGTAATCACAAATATTCTCGCTCGCTTTCGGTGGGAAGAAAAAAAATATAAATTGAACTTCCTCAACACGAACGCCTACCAATTACTGTGAGAATATATTTTCATGTGACAACGACGACACGAAATCTATCACGTCATGTTAATAATTGTAATTACTTTTCAACACGCAGACTTGAAGTAATATATTAGAATGTTAACTTTGGGGGAGAGAAGCTTCGGTGGTGTAAGCTTGGTGTGGTTGGCCTGGGTGAAATACGTCATTTTGATCAATTGGCTTTGGTGAAATACGACATTTTGAACAGTTAGCTTGGGTGAAATACGACATTTTGAACAGTTAGCTTGGGCGAAATACGACATTTTGAACAGTTAGCTTGGGTGAATACGACATTTTGAACAGTTAGCTTGGGTGAAATACGACATTTTGAACAGTTAGCTTGGGTGAAATACGACATTTTGAACAGTTAGCTTGGGCGAAATACGAAATTTTGAACAGTTAGCTTGGGTGACATACGACATTTTGAACAGTTAGCTTGGGTGAAATACGACATTTTGAACAGTTAGCTTGGGTGAAATACGACATTTTGAACAGTTAGCTTGGGCGAAATACGACATTTTGAACAGTTAGCTTGGGCGAAATACGACATTTTGAACAGTTAGCTTGGGTGAAATAGGCATTTTGTGAGTCTTGAGGTAAACATATTTTAGTGAGAAGTACGTGGCTGAAGAAGGCTTTGGGGCTTGATTGATTGATTGAGGATGGCGGGGTGAGAATTGCTTATCTCTGTTCATGGGGCAATATTAGACCTATGACTCATAAATTAAGGAGCACCTGAAGGAGTGAATTCAGAGAGTCATGGAGACAAATGAAACGTGAGAGTGACTCAGAATAACAAGATGGTTCCCCAAGGGTCAGTCCTGGAGACCAATATATTCTCTTCCTGAGAATATATAAAAGTTACATATATTATAAACAAAATATAAATATATATATTTGCACCTCCTGCGAATGTGGAGAGCATTGGGACCACCAAAGGCACAACACCAGCACCAAACTAACCCTCAGAATGTTTGGTAATATGTTTATTGTTTGTGATGTGTGTATATGTATGTATTAACACGATGTACTGAACGGGGTGAGAATAGCTTGAGCTACCTCATCCCTTTGTGTGTATTTTACCTCAATAAACTTATTTCAATTTCAATTTCAACCCCACACCGATAGAAGTGATGTTCACATGTTTACCACAACACAGGTCTCATGAGGTAAGGGGCTGTGAACCATGAAGATATCGCACAGAAACTACACACTGTAGGCGATGTACTCGTCAAACACAACACGAAACAGGGTTTCGTTCAATTAAACCACTAAATATGAACGATAACACAAACCGCTCTCAGCCTTGCTTGGTTAAGTTAGGTTCAGTTAAATTTGGTTAAGTTAGTCTAGGTTTGGATACGTTGTTAGGTAAAGTAAGGTTAGGTTAGATTATTTTAAGTTAGGATGAGTTAACCTAGGTTAGGTTAGATTACGTTTGTTTTATAACGTTGTTAGGGTAAGTTAGGTTTCCCTTCGTTAAGTTAGGCTAGGGTATGTTAGGTTAGGTTTGTTTTTAATGAGATATTATTTTATTTTGTTAGGTTATGTCTATGTGAACTTAGGTTAAATTAGACTAGGATGGGTATAGGTTGATTAAGACCTCCGGGACCCGACCTGCAGAACTACACACACACACACAAAGAGACCTGGGAGTGGACGTAACACCTAATCTAACTCCTGAGGCACATATAAATAGGATATCGACAGCAGTGTACTCTACACTGGCAACAGTTAGAACTTCATTCAGAAACCTAAGTGAGGAGGCTTATATGGCGCTTTACACTGCCTACGTGAGGCCAGTCTTAGAGTATGCCGCCCCATCATGGAGTCCCCACCTGAAGAAACACGTAAGGAAACTGGAAAAAGTTCAGAAGTTTGCAACGAGTTCCTGAGCCCAATAGGCTCATGAATCTGTACACCAGTTGATTGACAGTTGAGAGGCGGGACCAAAGAGCCAAAGCTCAACCCCCGCAAGCACAATTAGGTGAGTACAATTAGGTGAGTACACACACACACAGGATCCAAGAGTCAATGCTCGATCCTGCAGACACATATAGGTGAGTACACACGCATGCACACACACACACACACACACACACACACACACACACACACACACACACACACACACACACACACACACACACACACACACACACAAACAGGGGCCTCATAGCCTGGTGGATAGCGCGCAGTAATTCTGTCGCGCGAGTTCGATTCCCGCACCAGGCAGAAACAAATAGGCAAAGTTTCTTTCACCCTGAATGCCCCTGTTACCTAGCAGTAAATAGGTACCTGGGAGTTAGTCAGCTGTCACGGGCTGCTTCCTGGTGTGTGTGTGTGTGTGTGTGTGGTGTGGAAAAAAGTAGTTAGTAAACAGTTGATTGACAGTTGAGAGGCGGGCCGAATGATCAAAGCTCAACCTCTGCAAAACACAACTAGGTGAATACACACACACACACACACACACAAAACACACACACACACACACACACACACACACACACACACACACACACACACACACACACACACACACAATGGTCTTCACAATAGAACATAGTGAGGTCACTGCGCTAGGAGAGGGGGCAGTAAACCAGGCGGCATTGGAAGGGTTCGAAATTACGAGAGATGAGGTCAAGAGACACCTGTTGGATCTGGATGTGAGAAAGGCTGTCGGGCCGGACGGGATCTCACCATGGGTATTGAAAGTGTGCAGAGGTACTCTACTTTCCACTCTCCATAGTGTATAGTAGGTCACTGAAGACGGGAGACCTACAAGACCAAGGTCTTGGGACCAAGACCATATTGGGACCAAGCTAATGTGGTCCCAATATACAAAAAGGGTGACAGACAAGAAGCACTGAACTACAGTCCTTAACTTGTATACCATGCAAGGTGATGGAGAAGATCGTGAGAAAAAGTCTAGTAGCACATCTGGAGAGAAGGGACTTCGTGACAAGTCGCCAACATGAGTTCAGGGAGGGTAAATCTTGCCTTACAGGCTTGATAGAATTCTACGATCAGGTAACAAAGATTAAGCAAGAAAGAGAAGGCTGGGCGGACTGCATTTTTTTAGACTGTCGGAAAGCCTTTGATACAGTCCCCCATAAAAGGCTGGTATATAAGCTGAAGAGACAGGCAGGAGTAACGGGTAAAGTGCTCCAGTGGATAAGGGAGTACCTAAGCAATAGGAAGCAAAGAGTTACAGTGAGGGGTGAGACCTCAGATTGGCGTGAAGTCACCAAAGGAGTCCCACAGGGCTCTGTACTGGGTCCTATCCTGTTTCTGATATACGTAAATGATCTCCCGGAGGGTTAGACTCATTCCTCTCAATGTTTGCTGACGATACCAAAATTATGAGAAGGATTAAGACAGAGGAGGACTGCTTGAGGCTTCAAGAAGATCTAGACAAACTAAAGGAATGGTCGAACAAATGGTTGTTAGAGTTTAACCCAAGCAAATGTAATGTAATGAAGATAGATGTAGGGAGCAGGAGGCCAGTTACAAGGTATCATTTTGGAGATGAAATTCTACACGAGTCAGAGAGAGAGAAAGAACTGGGGGTTGATATCACGCCAGACCTGTCCCCTGAAGCCCATATCAAGAGGATAACATCAGCAGCATATGCCAGATTGGCTTACATAAGAACGGCATTTAGACACTTGTGCAAGGAATCATTCCGAACTTTGTGTACCACCTATGTCAGACCAATCCTGGAGTATGCAGCCCCAGCATGGAGTCCATATCTAGTCAAGCATAAGACCAAACTGGAAAAAGTTCAAAGGTTTGCCACCAGACTTGTACCCGGGCTGAGAGGTATGAGCTACGAGGAGAGACTACGGGAATTAAACCTCACGTCGCTAGAGGACAGAAGAGTTAGGGGGATATGATCACCACGTACAAGATTCTCAGATTAATTGACAGGGTAGATAAAGACGGGCTATTTAACACAAGGGGCACACGCACTCGGGGACACAGGTGGAAACTGAGTGCCCAAATGAGCCACAGATATATTAGAAAGATTTTTTTTAGTGTCAGAGTAGTTGACAAATGGAATGCATTAGGCAGTGATGTGGTGGAGACTGATTCCATACACAGTTTCAAGTGTAGATATGATAGAGCCCAATAGGCTCAGGAACCTGTACACCAGTTGATTGACAGTTGAGAGGCGGGACCAAAGAGCCAGAGCTCAACCCCCGCAAGCACAAATAGGTGAGTACACACACACACACACACTGTGTGTGTGTGTGTGGTGTGTGTGTGTGTGTGTGTGTGTGTGTGTGTGTGTGTGTGTGTGTGTGTGTGTGTGTGTGTGTGTGTGTGTTCCAGGCTGCAGAGCATCCCGGAACACATTAAACTAATTAATAAAATTCCTAGGATGGACGAGGCGTCAGTGGCAGCATCCAAGTGTAGGGAATTAGTTGCGTGTTTAACAGCCACTATAAATGTGCACATTACGATCGTCGACGAAAATCACACACGCGTATCTGCCGCAAATGGGATCAAAGAGAGAGAGAGAGAAATGCGTAATTGGGCGATAGGGGGGAAGCTGTAAGTTCTTTTTTTTTCCAGAGCCGAAACTTGCCGTCCTAAAAGTTTTATCAGCCCAAGTTCCCTTTTCCCCTGAATTTCTGCTCCTTGCCTTCCAAAGTCTTTAGTGACTGGCGCGTTAGTTTACTGATAAATATGTTATCAACTTGGCTAAGTTAAACGGCGATGGAGTCGGGCAATACTAACGATCATGGTTTACTCTCTCCCGTGTTAGCCCAACCACTTGGGCTGGACGGTAGAGCGATGGTCTCCCTTCATGCAAGTCGGTGTTCAATCCCCGAGCGTCCAATTGGTTCGGCACCATTCCTTCCCCCAAGGTCCCATCCCAAATCCTTATACTGACCCCTTCCCTGTGCTATATAGTCGTAATGGCTTGGCGCTTTCCGCTTCACTCCCGTCATATACCCACCTGGACCTCCAACCAGGGTACAGATATTCTCCCAGTCACTTGCGGTGGACGGTAGAGCGGCGGTCTCGCTTCCTGCAGGACGGTGTTCAATCCCCGACCGTCCAAGTGGTTGGGGCACCATTCCTTTCCCCCGTCCCATCCCTAATCCTTATCCTGACCCCCTTCCCAGTGCTATTTAGTCGTAATGGCTTGGCGCTTTCTCCTGATAGTTCCTTCCTTCCCGTACAAGTTTCTCTGTGTTCGCTACTGGTATTATTATTATTATTAACACTTTTCTCTCATCCTTGTTAAGATGTATGTTAAGGATTTAATAAATAAAGGAAAATTTCATACATGTAACATGGAGTGCTAGCAACGTTTCTAAATATTGTACGACTTACATATAATTATTCCAATCATCTGGTCGTTAAAGAAACGGCTTTGCTTCGTGCAGGCCCGGCGTTCGATCCCCCGCTGGTACTAGTGAATGTGCACACTGTTCATTTACTTGGTGTTTATATCTCAGCTCCTATAGTCTTTACAAGTAGGTTTGACTCGTATAGCAACCACCAACTACTCTTATGAAGTCTGAAATGGGTTGGATTGTCCGTAGTGTGTGTTTATACCCGATTGTTGGTTCCTATCGACGTTAAACCAACGACGAGAGCGTTGATTCAAAGTTACTAGAGCATGTTTGGACCACTGGGCGAGATAAAGGTAAAAAAAGAGATCAGGATAAAAGTTGAGAGAGAATGGGAGAGATCGAGAATTACGCAGTCCCTGTGGTGAAGTGGTAAGACACTTGCCCGGCGTTTCGCTAGCACTTTGCTCAGGGTTCGTATCCTGGCCTGGGAGAATTTACTGGGCGCTAACCCTTAACTTTAGCCTCTGTTCACCCACCCTCTGTTGGTTGAAATTGAAATTGAAGTAAGTTTATTGAAGTAAAATACACACAAAGGGATGGGGTAGCTCATTCTCACCCCCGTTCAGTACATCGTGTTAATACATACATATAAACACATCACAAACAATAAACATATTACCAAACATCCTGAGAGATAAACATCTACATTTCCTCGTTGGTTGTTAAGCGATTTGGCGGGTCGTATTCCAGGGAAAATTAGGATTAAGGACCTGCCCGAAAAACTATATGCTTGCTGGTGGCTGTACAAGAATTTCATCGGCTCACAACCTAGACTCCAGGGTTCGATCCAGGTGGCAGGACAGATCAAGCGCTAGGATAGCGTTGTCTTTCACCTAATGCCTCTGTTCACCAAGCAGTAAGGTGGAACCTGGGAGTTAAGAGAGGAGTGCAGGAGGCATCCGCATGACGACTAGCGTAACTATGACAGAGAAAATGGGTTGAGAATCATGGCATTAGAGGCGGGGACCAAGAGCTCGAGGCTCGAGCTTACCACGTACAAAAGCAAGACACAAACCCACAAACACAAACGCGTGCACAAGCACACGTTTCAAGAAACACGGCGAATTATGTAAACAAAAGCTACAAGCGCGTTAAGATGGGTATAAACAAATGCAGTTACAGTAACAAACACAAGATTTAACAAGCACAAACACACACTCTCTAGCAAACACAGTTACACATACTCATAACAACAACCACACACACTCAAAACAAGTACCTCCATTAAGTACAAGACACACGCTACCACAAGCACAAACGCATGCTCCCGCAAGCCCAAACGCACATTCCAAAAAGCACAAACCCACATTCCCCACAAGCACAAACACACGCTCCCACAGCCAGAAACACACGCTCACACAAGCACAAACACGCTCTCACAAGCATAAACACGCTCCAGAAAGCACAAACACACGCTCCCGCAAGCACAAATGCTCCTAACACAAACACACACATAACCACCACCAATCAAAAATTGAAGCTCTCTCAGGCACACGTAGGTACATATAGATGAGTATATGTAGGTGAATACACGCAGATGCGAACACACACATCTGTGAGTGAGTAAGTATATATCCCTTGAGGGACAGGAGGGGTGATGGTCCGTCTATTGAAGGAAATTTAAATTATACAATTTTTTTTTATCAAAAACAGATTTTTTACTCTACATAATAAATTCAAATTCAGACCAAAAATCCCACCAAAATTTCCCCCCATTTTTCTCATTTTGTACCATGAGAAATTGGCAGAAATTTTATTAGAAAATTCCTCTGCAAGAGTGTGAGGCAAGATGAATTAAATTCTGAAGTTTCTTTAGTCGTTGAAAAGTTACAGAAAAGTCAGCATTAGTCGAGAAACGCGTCTGGTGTTTAACTGGATTTATTTTACATATTCCAGAGCTTTGTGCCACAGTTTCTGGAAAATGAACGGAAGGAGCCTCCAATAAGTTGATAGAACTAGCGGTCAAGGACCCGCGGAGATCTGGAATAGATGTTAAACTAGTGGCAATATAGTCGAACTATCAGGACACAGACAAGTACACACCCAGGCACTACCCAAACGCACACACACACTCACACACAACACACACACACACACACACACACACACACACACACACACACACACACACAACACACAGGGGGGCCAGGTAGCCTGGTGGATAGCATGCAGGATTCGAAATTCTGTGGCGCGGGTTCGATTCCCGCACCCGGCAGAAACAAATGGGCAAAGTTTCTTCACCTGTATGCCCCTGTTACCTAGCAGTAAATAGGTACCTGGGAGTTAGTCAGCTGTCACGGGCTGCTTCCTGGGGTGTGTGGGTGTGTGTGTGTGGTGTGAAAAAAAAAAAAAAAAAAAAAAAAAAAAAAAAAAAAAAAAAAAAAAAAAGTAGTTAGTGTAGTTAGTAAAACAGTTGATTGATAGTTGAGAGGCGGGCCGAAGAGCAAAGCTCAACCCCCGTAAAATACAACTAAGTGAGTACAACTAAGTGAATACACACACATGGGGCCTAGGTAGCCTGGTGGATAGCGTGCAGGATTCGTAATTCTGTGGTGCGGGTTCGATTCCCGCACCCGGCAGAAACAAATGGGCAAAGTTTCTTTCACCCTGTATGCCCCTGTTACCTAGCAGTAAATAGGTACCTGGGAGTTAGTCAGCTGTCACGGGCTGCTTCCTGGGGTGTGTGTGTGTGTGGTGTGAAAAAAAAGTAGTTAGTGTAGTTAGTAAACAGTTGATTGATAGTTGAGAGGCGGGCTGAAAGAGCAAAGCTCAACCCCCGTAAAATACAACTAAGTGAATACACACACACACACACACACACACACACACACACACACACACACACACACACACACACACACACACACACACACACACACCTGTTGATTGACAGTTGAGAGGCGGGACCAAAGAGCCAAAGCTCAACCCCCGCAAGCACAATTAGGTGAGTACAACTAGGTGAGTACACACACACACACACACACCACACACACACACACACACACACGCACGCGCGTGTCAGGAAGGTGTGGGACATTAGAGTTAAGCACCAGCAGGAGGTGTCTGGGCCTCTGTAACAGGAGTTACCTGTACCTGGTCGTCACCAGTTGCTGCTGGCGGTAATTACTGCTGCTCTCACCCATGAGAAGGACCCATAGGGGACATTATTGTTGGTTTGTTGTGTGGACCATGAGGACCATGGTCTACTGCTAGTTGTGTGGACCATGGTCTACTGCTAGTTGTGTGGACCATGGTCTACTGCTAGTTGTGTGGACCATGGGGACAATGGTCTACTGCTAGATGTGTGGACCATGAGGACCATGGGCTACTGCTAGTTGTGTGGAACATGGTCTACTGCTAGTTGTGTGGACCATGGTCTACTGCTAGTTGTGTGGACCATGGTCTACTGCTAGTTGTGTGGACCATGGTCTACTGCTAGTCGTGTGGACCATGGTCTACTGCTAGTTGTGTGGACCATGGTCTACTGCTAGTTGTGTGGACCATGGTCTACTGCTAGTTGTGTGGACCATGGTCTATTGCTAATTGTGTGGACCATGGGGACCATGGTCTACTGCTAGATGTGTGGACCATGAGGACCATGGGCTACTGCTAGATGTGTGGACCATGAGGACCATGGGCTACTGCTAGTTGTGTGGACCATGGTCTACTGCTAGTTGTGTGGACCATGAGGACCATGGTCTACTGCTAGTTGTGTGGCTCCAGGTCTGTGAGGGCGTGGTTGTGTAAGGGTTGTGGGCCAGGGGAGGGAGGGATGCCAGTCACATGTGGATGAGCACATGTGAAAGAGTACATGTGGATGAGCACATGTGGAAGAGTACGTGTGCATGAATACTCTTTACCTAATCCACCATCAACCATCTCCCTTTGCACCTCTACAGATAATTTATTGCAAAAGTTTAATTTAAAATTAATAAAAACTAAATCAGGTTTTCTGAAGAGTAAAAATTATGTGTATTGTTGGAGAGCAGATTATTAGATTTTCTAAGTGGGTGATTAAGCGAGTCAAGCCAAAGAAGTCGAGGAAGTCTAAGTCGAAAAAGTCGAAGTCCAAACAAGACCCCCAGGCGCAGGAACAGGAGCCCCTACCCCAGGAGAAGGAGCACAGCCCCGAGCATAGCCCCGAGCAAACCAGTGACGAAGCCCCCCGTGACGAAGCCCCCCGTGACGAAGCCCCCCGTGACGAAGCCCCCCGTGACGAAGCCCCCCGTGACGAAGCCCCCCGTGACGAAGCCCCCCGTGACGAAGCCCCCCGTGACGAAGCCCCCGTGACGAAGCCCCCCGTGACGAAGCCCCCCGTGACGAAGCCCCCCGTGACGAAGCCCCCCGTGACGAAGCCCCCCGTGACGAAGCCCCCCGTGACGAAGCCCCCGTGACGAAGCCCCCATGACGAAGCCGTCCAGGAAGGCATCGTGTCCCCACATCACGGTATGAAGAGTCCTGCTCCAAAGCTTCCACGGAAGCATGACCACGAAGTGCCCTGTGACGAAGCAGTCCAGGACGGCATCAGGTCCCCACATCACTATGAGTGGGGCCATTCTCACCGACTCCAACGGGAACATGAGCACGAAGTTCCCCGTGTTGAAGTCCCCCGTGTTGAAGTCCCCCGTGTTGAAGTCCCCGTGTCGAAGTCCCCGTGTCGAAGTCCCCCGTGTCGAAGTCCCCCGTGACAAAGAAGTCCAGGACGGCATCAGGACCCCCTATCACGGTCATAGGCTCCCTGCTCACCGGCTCCATCGGCAGCATGAGCGTGGACACCGTGAAATGGAGGTCCAGAACCGCACCGTGTTCC
>WNGS01003388.1:14686312-14693812 GCA_020271785.1 Procambarus virginalis | reverse complement strand
AGTATACCGTATAGGAAGTAGTTAGGTTACACAGTTTTATATAGTAACAAAAGGGGTCAAGTTTTGACACAGCTTCGTAATGCTTCTCCTTCCTCTTTCCCTTCTTCTCCTCCCCTTTCTTTCCTCTCCTTTCCCTCCCTCACCTACCTATTCCCTCCCTTTCCTTCCCCTCCCTCCCATAATGCTCCTCCCTCCCTCCCACGCCAATACCTTAACGATCTTCTCATGTAAATTTCTCCCACTTATTCTAAAAATCTTCCGTTTAAGACGCCACTGTGGGATCCCGTCCGTCCCAGCCCAATATTCCTGCCAGGAGGAGCAGTGGTTCACGGTGTTGAGTACGGGGCGGCCACGCTCCCAGCACGGAGCGGCCACGCTCCCAGCACGGGGCGGCCACGCTCCCAGCACGGGGCGGCCACGCTCCCAGCACGGGGCGGCCACGCTCCCAGCACGGGGCGGCCATGCTCCCAGCACAGGGCGGCCACGCTCCCAGCACGGGCGGCCACGCTCCCAGCACGGGGCGGCCACGCTCCCAGCACGGGGCGGCCACGCTCCCAGCACGGGGCGGCCACGCTCCCAGCACGGGGCGGCCACGCTCCCAGCACGGGGCGGCCACGCTCCCAGCACGGAGCGGCCAAGCTCCCAGCACGGGGCGGCCACGCTCCCAGCACGGGGCGGGCCAAGCTCCCAGCACACAGCACGGGGCGGGCCAAGCTCCCAGCATACAGCACGGGACGGGCCAAGCTCCCAGCATACAGCACGGGGCGGGCCAAGCTCCCGGCACGGGGCGGGCCAAGCTCCCGGCACACAGCACGGGGCGGCCAAGCTCCCAGCACACAGCACGAGGCGGGCCAAGCTCCCGGCACGGGGCGGGCCAAGCTCCCGGCACGGGGCGGGCCAAGTTCCCAGCACACAGCACCGGACGGGCCAAGTTCCCAGCACACAGCACCGGACGGGCCAAGCTCCCAGCACACAGCACGGGGCGGGCCAAGCTCCCAGCACACAGCACGGGGCGGCCACGCTCCCAGCACGGGGCGGCCACGCTCCCAGCGCGGGGCGGGCCAAGCTCCCAGCACGGGGCGGTCAAGCTCCCAGCACACAGCACGGGGCGGGCCAAGCTCCCAGCACACAGCACGGGGCGGCCAAGCTCCCAGCACACAGCACGGGGCGGCCAAGCTCCCAGCACACAGCACGGGGCGGGCCAAGCTCCCAGCACGGGGCGGTCAAGCTCCTAGCACACAGCACGGGGCGGGCCAAGCTCCCAGCACGCAAGACTGCAGGAGACAAGCCCCGTGGCAAGAAGCACCTGCGGCTCCCACCGTCTCCTCCAGACAGCGGACCCGCGGAATAAGAGCTGTGACGCCCCCAAATAGACCAGATTCATATTTTTTAGCGCGGAAAGTTGGGAATTTAGGCAGGGAAGTGTGGTGAGTTGGCGGGGGGGGGGGGAGATGGAGGGGGGGGGGGGGGTTTGGTGGTGATAGGAGACGCCGCGACCACCCACAGTGGAGGCATGACGGCTGAGTGGACAGCACTCGGTATTCGTAGTTCCAGGCCAGATTTATGAAGCAGTTACGCAAGTACATGTACATCTTTCCTCAATCTTTGACGGTTTTGATTACATTATTAAACAGTTTACAAGCATGAAAACTTGCCAATCAACTGTTGTTATTGTTATACACAGCCTGTTCATCTAGCAGTAAAACAGCTTCTATGAGCTGCTTCCTGGGTGAGTGTGTGTGAAAAAAAACCAGTCGATTGATTGACAGTTGAGAGGTGGGACCAAAGAGCCGGAGCTCAACCTCTGCAAGCACAACTAGGTGAGTACAGTCTGGCAGGTTAGATAGCCGGCAGGCAAGCTTGTTGGCTGGCATAGAGGCTGTCAAGCTGACTATAAGGTAAGCTCACACACCTCACTCAATGTCATCATTGATTCACACACCTCACTCAATGTCATCATTGACACACACACACCTCACTCAATGTCATCACTGACACACACACACCTCACTCAATGTCATCACTGACACACACACACCTCACTCAATGTCATCATTGACACACACACACCTCACTCAATGTCATCATTGACACACACACACCTCACTCAATGTCATCATTGACACACACACACCTCACTCAAAGTCATCATTGACACACACACACCTCACTCAATGTCATCATTGACACACACACACCTCACTCAATGTCATCATTGACACACACACACCTCACTCAATGTCATCACTGACACACACACCTCACTCAATGTCATCACTGACACACACACCTCACTCAATGTCATCACTGACACACACACACCTCACTCAATGTCATCATTGACACACACACACCTCACTCAATGTCATCATTGACACACACACACCTCACTCAATGTCATCATTGACACACACACACACCTCACTCAATGTCATCATTGACACACACACACCTCACTCAATGTCATCGTTGACACACACACCTCACTCAATGTCATCATTGACACACACACACACCTCACTCAATGTCATCACTGACACACACACACCTCACTCAATGTCATCATTGACACACACACACCTCACTCAATGTCATCATTGACACACACACACCTCACTCAATGTCATCATTGACCACACACACACCTCACTCAATGTCATCACTGACACACACACCTCACTCAATGTCATCATTGACACACACACCTCACTCAATGTCATCATTGACACACACACACCTCACTCAAAGTCATCATTGACACACACACCTCACTCAATGTCATCATTGACACACACACCTCACTCAATGTCATCATTGACACACACACCTCACTCAATGTCATCACTGACACACACACCTAACTCAATGTCATCACTGACACACACACACCTCACTCAATGTCATCATTGACACACACACCTCACTCAATGTCATCATTGACACACACACACCTCACTCAATGTCATCATTGACACACACACACCTCACTCAATGTCATCATTGACACACACACACCTCACTCAATGTCATCATTGACACACACACACCTCACTCAATGTCATCATTGACACACACACCTCACTCAATGTCATCATTGACACACACACCTCACTTTGAAAGACCTTGAATCAGATGTTGAGTTACCCAATGAAATGCTGATTAATTAGTCAATTGACTTCAGAATTAAGTTGCTGTTAAGGACGAGTGTGTTCGCAAAGAGCTTAAACACGGCCAGTCAGTGACTTATAGACCCGAATTTTAAAACACAAACAGAACTCGAAACGATTAACATACATTTAAGAAGTTTAGATTCAGGAAAGACCTGGGTAAATACTGGTTGGGTAACAGCGTTGCTGATTAATGGAACAAGATATCGGGTAAAAATATATGTGACAACGCTGGCTTGTTTCCAGGGGTAAATTAAACCTATGAATGAGTTTGTGTGGATATAAATAGGTACAGCCTCGTATGGGCCAATAGGAGTTGCCTCATATAAGCTAATAAGAACAGACTCGTATGGGCCAATAGGAGCTGCCTCGTAGGGGCCAATAGTTATAGCCTCGTATGGACCAATAGGAGCTGCCTCGTAGGGGCCAATAGGTACAGCCTCGCATGGGCCAATAGGAGCTGCCTCGTAGGGGCCAATATTAGCTGCCTCGTATGGACCAATAGGAGCAGCCTCCCCTCCCCTCCATCCCACTCTCCATTTCCTTCTGCAAAAGCAGTGCCGTGGGGAGTGGAGGGGTTAAGGGGGGGGTAGGGGGTAAAAGGCCAGTGAAGGCATTCGACCTTTATCCCCCCTTACATACAACAAAAATAAATTTACCCCCTCGTATACCACGTATATTAGGGGGGAGGGGGGGAGCAGGAGGGAAGGTGGGAGAGTGAGATGGAGAGATGAGGTGAATAATGAGTCACCTTCCAGGGGGGGGTGAATTATGAGTCACCACCATGGGGTGAATAGTCACTACCAGGGGGTAAATATTGACTCACTATTAGAGGTGAATAACGGGCTACTTCAGGGGTGAATAATGAGACACTACCACTGATGTGTAATGAGTCGCTACCAGGGATGAAAAATGAGTTACCCCCCTGGCGGTGAGTGCCAGGGGGAGCGGGCAGGTGAATAATGAGTGACCCCCTGGCAGTGAGTGCCAGGGGGAGCGTGGCAGGTGAATAATGAGTGACCCCCTGGCAGTGAGTGCCAGGGGAAGCGGGGCAGGTGAATAATGAGTAACTCCCTGGCAGTGAGTGCCAGAGGGAGCGAGGCTCCAGGTAAATAATGAGTAACCAGTAGGAGAAAGTTGTGGATAAATGGCAGGGGTCGGATGGCCAAAAAGGAAGTTACAATAAAAGCTGGACCATTACGGGTCTGGTTTGTTTGGGGGGAAGAGGGGTGTGGGAGGGGAGTGAAGGAGGGTGTTTGAGAGGGGTGTGGGGGAGTGAAGGAGGGAGGTGTGGGGAGGGTGTAGAGAGGTGTGGGAGGGTGTGGGGGGAGTGAAGGAGGGACGTTGGGAGGTGTGGGAGGGTGTAGAGAGGTGTGGGAGGGTGTGGGGGGAGTGAAGGAGGGACGTTGGGAGGTGTGGGAGGGTGTGGAGAGGTGTGGGAGGGTGTGGAGAGGTGTGGAAGGGTGTGAGAGGGTGTGGAGAGGTGTGGGAGGGTGTGGAGAGGTGGGAGAGGCGTGTGGAGTGTGGGTGGAAAGGTTTCTTCTCTTCCCAGCAGTGCCAGGTAAGATCCCCCACTCACTACATACTTCACCTACACAATAAAAACCTAATCCACCCTATCCTAGGCCCTAACTATAAATAAATACCAAATTATATTCGAGAAAATGTATTTTTATACTCAGAACGTAAAAAAATGTTAAAGTTCGTGTTTGATGTGGGCGTGAGCTTGAACGAGCCGAGCCCGAGGCTGCGGTGTTGGGCGCTCACTGTAAAGTGATTTGTATTCATAAACAAAGAGCAGCTAATGGATTAGTGAGCACTTGGCTGTATTCACGACGACGGCCAATCTTAAGAGATGCACTTAAAAAAAGAGAGTGAAGCACTTCTCAAGGAAGGCTTTGAATAAGACTATTGAAGCAAATAATTATAGCTAAAGGCAGGTCCCAAGAGCTGAACTCATTACTAAAGAAAAAACTGACCATTATGCTCATGATCTTCCTTTTGATTCCATTACGTTACACACCAGGTTTAGTGCCTCTGGATCAAACATGTTGACGTGTATTGGGGAAAAGACAAACCACTCAAAAAATGTATATATATATATATATATATATGTATATGCGAAGTGTCAAAGGTGTGACGAACACACACATTTTTCGCATGATAATAGAAATACCCATTGGACAGGGGAAATTATCAGGAGAAAGCACCAAACTACCAAGACTCTAATAAGATGTATAAAGATTAAGGCCACTAGCCATGACCAAGAGAGAGAGGTGTCGGTACTCACCGTAGAAGCCGACGGACTGGAAGCTGTGTCTTCGGATGTACTCGGAGCACACCGGCTTCCTCAGGTGCTTGCCAGGTGGCATGCTGCTGGTGGCGCCCCTCTCCTGAAGCAAGCGGAGGTTCTGACTCTTCCTCCTGGGGGCACTTCCCGACCTCACACACTCCAACAGGAGCCTCTACACACTCTCCTGGACCACTAACCAACGAGTCGCACTCCGCCGAAGAGACTCGCTCTTCTGTGGTTCACTCACCAAGAGGGGGCAGGTTGATGGTGCCCCGTTTGGACGTACTGTGGGTGTGTTTTAGTTCGTAAATGGCTGCTTGACTTGCGTTTGGGTAATTAATGAGGTCGTTCTCTCCACAGAATAGCGGATACGTGGACGTGTGTGTGGATGTCCTTATGGTTCCCGCGTGACGGCTGGTCGACGACCTTGCTGGCCACAACCACGCCCTCTACACTACGAAGTCTCTTTCATACCAACAATGTCGCCACTTAGCACAGTTGTAAACATAAGATTGCGTATTCTAAGAAGCTTTTAAAAGCATTATTTCACTAGTAAAGCAAAATATTGTAAAATGCACCTGCGAACTTTTTTCATTCACTTGTTTTCACCGGTCGAACACTGCACTGCGTATGTCACTGTTCCATGGCTGGCCCGTGCCTCTGGTGGAGGCCTCGCTGCCTCACGGGACCTGCTACCCTCGCCTCGGGCTCCCCATAGATAGCACCAGCTCAGCACCGCTCCCTCACCGTTGGTGCCTCTATAAATGACCTCTCACTAAATATATATATTTCACACAGTCACGTTATCTGAAATGAAAGATGCTTATCATTATAATCGTCACTAATAAGACATGTCTGGCGTTATATCGTCAATCACAGTCGTCGCCTAATCATTCCAAAGCGCTGGGAAGGAATGGACTTGAAGCCCAATATGGGTTGGGAGGTGATGGTGGAGTCTGAAGGTACAGGCCAGGACGCTGCCGTGTCAGTGTCAGTGACTGGTACTGACACTGACACCCACCTGGTGCCTGGTACTGACACTGACACCCTCCTGGTGCCTGGTACTGACACTGACACCCACCTGGTGCCTGGTACCGACACTGACACCTCCTGGTGCCTGGTACTGACACTGACACCCTCCTGGTGCCTGTTTGACACTGACACCCACCTGTGCCTGGTACGACACTGACACCCACCTGGTGCCTGTACTGACACTGACACCCTCCTGGTGCCTGGTACTGACACTGACACCCACCTGGTGCCTGGTACGACACTGACACCCTCCTGGTGCCTGGTACTGACACTGACACCCTCCTGGTGCCTGGTACTGACACTGACCACCTCCTGGTGCCTGGTACTGACACTGACACCCTCCTGGTGCCTGGTACCGACACTCAGCTGGAATACTTACTCCGTCTCTTATATCGTTGTGAGCTTGCGTCTTAACTCTCATTCAAACATTTTAAGATGTGTGATGTTAGTACTATTGCTGTCAAAAATGTCTCCTTACGACCCACGATGTTGAGTGGCGCGATCTCTGATGTTTTAAGCAAGTCGGGGATACTCCTGAATTTCGGCTCCTCCAAATAATGTCTCGGGTCTGTGATAGTGTTTTTTGTAATTCTTGATGAATATAGAATTACAGGAGTCTGGGCCTGATGTGGAGTGCACGGGTACGCTGAATATGGCTACCTTAAACCCAAGTGAGGTTAGGGTGACGTCCCACATGTTAATGGAGGTTGGTATCACATTTATGACGTTATTTGTAATTGTTAATCATTAATGTATTCAGGGGTTCACTATAAAACAAAGTCATATGTCCCTAGTTTTCACTAATTTCTTCGTTGTCATCATAATAGATGCAAATTTTATTCTTGACTTTGCATAGCAGAAGTAGTACTTTAGTTTCTTCAAGATTTTACTAAAGGGCTTTTGCTCTCTTTATCTCTCCTCGATTTTATATGATTCTTGTAGCTTTGGTTGGCTCGCTTGTGTTCCTCTACACGGCCTTTCTTGTCGTTCTTGGGAGAGCCTAGGGGG
>WNGS01003388.1:14660561-14674769 GCA_020271785.1 Procambarus virginalis | reverse complement strand
GGGGGGGGAGTCGAGAAGTTCTGTTGTTTGTTTTCTTCGCCAACAGAGAGAACGCCGTTCTCGTTCCAACTTTTTTTTTTGTATTTTCACAGTGGTATGCCCTTTAGCAAATTGTCTCATGCACACGTACACATACAGTGGATACGATGTGCTTTATAGTACAACTGTCTAGTACACACGACGTTCTCTCATTTATCTTGTGTTGGGGACACACACATGGTCTGCACATATTATCAGTTACTGGGGACATAATGTGGGGCAGACCTACCAGTATCAAGTGGTGGGACACACAAGGTGCGCCCCATCACTGTACTACACATATGGGTGTGAATAAAGTGCTAAACAAGGGGGGGGGAGGGGGAGGGGCCACCAGGATGGAGGCGCCAGTTTTATGCTCCATAACCCGATGTGTGTGTACTCACCTAGTGGTGCTTGCGGGGGGGTTGAGCTTCGGCTCTTTGGTCCCGCCTCTCAACTGTCAATCAACTGATGTAGAGATTCCTGGGCCTGATGGCCTCTATCATATCTACAATTTAAACTGTACTGAATCAGCCTCCACCACGTCACTGTCCAATGGAGTCCATTTGATAAACTACTTCTGACTCAACATTTATTAATTATAATCTCTCTGTGACTCATTTTGGTACTAATTTTCAACCTGTGTCTCTTGTTCTTGTTCTGATCATGCTAAATAGTTTGTCTTTGTCCACCCTGTAAATTCCTCTGAGAATTTGGTAGGTGTTGATCATGTCTCCCCTTACTCGTCTGTCTTACAGGGACGTGAGGTTTAATTCCCGTAGCCTTTCCTCGTAACTTGTACCTCTCAGCTCTGGGAGTAATCTGGTGGCACATATCTGAATCTTCTCTAACTTTGTGTGGTGGCTAAGTAGGTATGGACTCCAGGCTGGAGTTGCATACTCCAGGATAGGTCTGACATGTGTGAGATACAAGATTCTGAATGATTCGTTAAAGAAGCTTCTAATGACAATTCTTATGTTGATCTCTCTAGCATACGCCGCTGATGATATCCTTTTGATGTGGCCCTCTGGGGACAGGTTTGGATAGGATATCATAGGATAGGATAGACAGGATATCAACCCCCAGATCTCTCTTTCTCTACTTGACTCTTGAAGGATTTCACCTCCCATATGATACCTTGTGTTTGGCCTCCTGCTCCCTTCATCTAATTTTATTAGTTTGCACTTACCTGAGTTGAACTTTAGTAGCCATTTTCTAGACCATTCCTCCAGTTTGTCCAGGTCGTCCTGTAGTCTCTGTCTATCTTCATCTGTCTTGATTCTTCTCATAATTTTGGCATCATCAGCAAACATTGAGAGGAATGAGTCTATACCCTCTGGAAGGTCGTTTACATATATTAGAAACAGGATGGGTCCAAGTACAGAGCCCTGTGGGACTCCGCTGGTGACATCTCGCCACTCTGATGCCTCCCTCCTCACAATTACTCGCTGTTTCCTGCTGCTTAGATACTCCCTTATCCACTGGAGCACCTTACCTTTTACTCCTGCCTGCTGCTCCAACTTTTGTAGCAGCCTTTTATGGGGTACTGTGTCAAAGGCTTTCAGTCTATGGCTGCGATAGTCACTCCGTACTTGTTGGCACATGTATACTTCGAAGAGACGGAAACCCCCAAAGGATAGCAAGTGCGTCGTGGGGGCTGGCAGCCGTGCCCGGGATGGCAGCCATGCCCGGGGATGGCAGCCGTGCCCGGGGATGGCAGCCGTGCCCGGGGCTGGCAGCCGTGCCCGGGGACGGCAGCCGTGCCCGGGGATGGCAGCCGTACCCGGGCTGGTCTCGTTTTGTCATTTGATTTCGAGGGACCGAATCAGTCTGGGTGATATATTTGTGTCAGTTTTGTGTATATGCTAACATGTGTTGTAATGTTTAGGTGTGGTATAGTTGACAAGGGAGGCAGGCCAGTGAGGGAGGCAGGACAGTGAGGGAGGCAGGCCAGTGAGGGAGGCAGGACAGTGAGGGAGGCAGGCCAGTGAGGGAGGCAGGCCAGTGAGGGAGGCAGGACAGTGAGGGAGGCAGGACAGTGAGGGAGGCAGGCCAGTGAGGGAGGCAGGCCAGTGAGGGAGGCAGGACAGTGAGGGAGGCAGGACAGTGAGGGAGGCAGGCCAGTGAGGGAGGCAGGCCAGTGAGGGAGGCAGGCCAGTGAGGGAGGCAGGACAGTGAGGGAGGCAGGCCAGTGAGGGAGGCAGGACAGTGAGGGAGGCAGGCCAGTGAGGGAGGCAGGCCAGTGAGGGAGGCAGGACAGTGAGGGAGGCAGGCCAGTGAGGGAGGCAGGACAGTGAGGGAGGCAGGACAGTGAGGGAGGCAGGCCAGTGAGGGAGGCAGGACAGTGAGGGAGGCAGGACAGTGAGGGAGGCAGGCCAGTGAGGGAGGCAGGCCAGTGAGGGAGGCAGGCCAGTGAGGGAGGCAGGACAGTGAGGGAGGCAGGACAGTGAGGGAGGCAGGCCAGTGAGGGAGGCAGGACAGTGAGGGAGGCAGGACAGTGAGGGAGGCAGGACAGTGAGGGAGGCAGGCCAGTGAGGGAGGCAGGACAGTGAGGGAGGCAGGACAGTGAGGGAGGCAGGACAGTGAGGGAGGCAGGACAGTGAGGGAGGCAGGACAGTGAGGGAGGCAGGCCAGTGAGGGAGGCAGGACAGTGAGGGAGGCAGGACAGTGAGGGAGGCAGGACAGTGAGGGAGGCAGGACAGTGAGGGAGGCAGGACAGTGAGGGAGGCAGGCCAGTGAGGGAGGCAGGACACAGCATCACCACCTCCCCTGTGTGCCGTAAATGTTGGACTCCCTTTTACAGAACCCGATGCTGACCCCATCATTCCTACCTCCCTTCCTCTTCCCTCACCCTCTCTCTCTCTCTCTCTCTCTCTCTCTCTCTCTCTCTCTCTCTCTCTCTCTCTCTCTCTCTCTCTCTCTCTCTCTAAAATATTCTTTTGAATCTTTTTCATTCCATTATTTACTGTCACATGAGATTTACAGAGAAAGAAAAGGAAATGTTTGGAGCATTAAGTGAACAGGTCCAAAGTGGGTTTCTGCAAAATTAGGATTTTCCAGAACGAGACACAATACGGAAGTCAGGGAAGAGCGTAATAAGTACATACAGGTATTTTGAGAGACGAGGTAGAAGTACTCCATTGGATAAGGGAGTACCTAAGCAACAGAAGACAGCGAGTCACTGTGAGGGGTGAGGTCTCAGATTGGCGTGACGTCACCAGAGTCAGTCCTTGGACCTATACTGTTTCTGATATATGTAAATGATCTCCCAGAGGGTATAGAATCGGTCCTATCATTGTTTGTTGATGATACAAAAATTATGAGGAGGATTAAAACAGAGGAAGATAGTATGAGGCTACAAGATGACCTAGACAGACTGAATGAATGGTCCAACAAATGCCTACTAAAGTTCAACCCGAGTAAATACAAGGTAATAAATTTAGGCGGTGGTAACAGGAGGCCAGACACAGGATACAGAATAGGAGATGAGGTATTTCATGAAAAGGACAGAGAGAAAGATCTAGGAGTTGATATCACACCAAACCTGTCTCCTGAAGCCCACATAAAGAGAATAACGTCTGCGGCATATGCGAGGCTGGCTAACATCAGAACAGCTTTCAAGAACCTGTGTAAGGAATCATTCAGAATCTTGTACACCACATATGTAAGACCAATCCTGGAGTATGCGGCCCCAGCATGGAGCTCGTAACTTGTCAAGCACAAGACGAAGCTGGAAAAAGTCCAACGGTATGCCACTAGACTAGTCCCAGAAATATGAGGCATGAGTTACGAGGAAAGGCTGCGGGAAATGCACCTTACGACACTAGAAGACAAAAGAGTAAGGGAAGCCTACCTACACAATTTTCAGAGGAATTGACAGGGTAGATAATGGTAAACTGTTTAACACGGGTGGTACGCGAACAAGGGGACACAGGTGGAAACTGAGTACCCAAATGAGCCACAGAAACGTTAGAGATGTGGTGGAAGGCTGACTCCATACACAGTTTTAAATGTAGATATGATAGAGCCCAGTAGGCTCAGGAATTTGTACACCAGTTGATTGACAGTTGAGAGGCGGGACAAAAGAGCCAGAGCTCAACCCCCGCAAGCATAACTAGGTAAGTAAAACTAGGTAACTAGGTAAGTACTCACACAAGCTGGTAGCCAAAAAAAAAGCCTTTAGGAGCCTTCACAAAGAACCCACAAAGAGGCAATTATATATATAATTTAACTTTGAAATTGCATTTTGAGTTATTTCTCTTCGGAATAAAAAGCGCTCCAATCCTGCCAGCAACAATAGTTTTTCTTTACCACTTTGAAAGAAGCCCCACCTCAACCCCCGGAGTGTGTCCCAGCCTCACCTCAACCCCCGGAGTGTGTCCCAGCCTCACCTCAACCCCCGGAGTGTGTCCCAGCCTCACCTCAACCCCCTGAGTGTGTACCAGCCTCACCTCAACCCCCAGAGTGTGTACCAGCCTCACCTCAACCCCCAGAGTGTGTCCCAGCCTCACCTGAACCCCCGGAGTGTGTCCCAGCCTCACCTCAACCCCCTGAGTGTGTACCAGCCTCACCTCAACCCACGGAGTGTGTACCAGCCTCACCTCAACCCCCAGAGTGTGTCCCAGCCTCACCTCAACCCCCGGAGTGTGTACCAGCCTCACCTCAACCCCCTGAGTGTGTACCAGCCTCACCTCAACCCCGGAGTGTGTACCAGCCTCACCTCAACCCCCAGAGTGTGTACCAGCCTCACCTCAACCCCCGGAGTGTGTACCAGCCTCACCTTAACCCCCGGAGTGTGTACCAGCCTCACCTCAATCCCCAGAGTGTGTACCAGCCTCACCTCAACCCCCAGAGTGTGTACCAGCCTCACCTCAACCCCCAGAGTGTGTACCAGCCTCACCTGAACCCCGGAGTCCTCTCTACCATTCCCCACTCCCTCGTCCGATACATTCCCAAATGATCTGATGTTTCCATCAGAAAATTGGGAGCATCAAATGATCTGATGTTCAGATCACTGAAATATAAGAAAAACAGTTAAAACCGAAATAAAAAATGAAAAATTAAAAAAAAATAAACTATATTCGCAAAATGAACTGTTTGGAAAACAACAAAGCTCAATTCCAACGCAATGTCCCACAAAATAATTAAATCAAAATGAAAATAATTTGAAATCTATGATAATTAAATTTAATTTAACAATGAAATCAGAAACATTGAAATGGAATCGTAACATATTTAGAATATCACGAGTTTCTCTTACGTGCAACAGATGTCACTGTTTTTTTTTTAAACGAATCATGTTTTTACCTGTCACAGGTGTGGCATCCACACTTATACTCACGAAATGAATGGTATGGTAAACAACACAGCTCAGTTCCAACGCAATGTAACACAAAATAATTAAATCAAAATGTATGAAAATTTCATTTGTTAATGCAACCGGAAACATTGAAATGGAATTGTAAAATATTTAGTATAGCGCGAGTGGCTCTTACGTGCAACAGATGGCACTATTTCTTAAAAAACAAAAAATTATCTGTCACAGGTGTGGCATCTATACTTATACTTACGAAATGAACCGTATGGTAAAAAAACACAGCTCAATTCCAACACAATGTCACACAAAATAATTAAATAAAAATGAAAATAAATCGAAATCTATGAAAGTTAAATTTATCAATGCAATCGGAAACATTGAAATGGAATTCGTAACATATTTAGTATAGTGTGGGTGTTGCTATTACTTGCAACAGATGGCGCTGTTTAAAAAAAAAACATGGTTTTTACCTGTCACAGGTATGGCATCAATATAGTAGGTATATTAAAACATGCACATATTCGAATGGAATGTTGTGTCAGAATTTCAAAGCAATCAGTGAAGAACTTTCGGAGATTACAGTGTGTGTTGCTCTTACGTCCAACAGATGGCGCTGTTCTTCAAAAACAAACCATGTTTTTTCCTTTCACAGGTGAGGTATGTATATAGTAGGTATATAAAAACTCGCGCCTATTCGAATGCAACTTCGCGTCAAAACTTCAAAGCAATCGGTAAAGACGTTTCGAAGATTTCGCTCACGTAAAAAACACATGAAAAAAACAGTTTAAAAAACTAAAGTTTTTTCCGTCACAAGCGTGACATCAATATTGTTTGTATAAACAAACCCGCCGGATGCGAATGGGACGTTGTGTGAAAATTTCAAAGCAATCGGTGAAGAACTTTCGGAGATTAGCGATTTTGAACATTCGAACATATACATTTTTTTATATAGATATATATAGATATATAATCTAANGTGCACATGGTGGGAGAGAAGCAGAAAGGGTGGACAGGGAGTCAAGACGCTTCATTCGATAAGTAATTACGTTACAGGAGGCCAAGAGGTGAGCGAGGGAGGAAATTGGAGAGGCGAGACGTTTCCAGCAGCTGAAGGCATGGGCGGTCAGATCCCACCTGCCAGCAGGACTGCTTTACCAAGTGACTCAGCCTCAATCTTCCACAAGAGAAAAATAAACAGTACTGGGAATTCCTCCCTCGTGTTCATGCCCCATGAACATAACCCGGTGATCATGCCAGCGAGGAGTCACAATAACGTGGCTGAAGACTGTTGACCAGACCACACACAAGAAGGTGAAGGGACGACGACGTTTCGGTCCGTCCTGGACCATTCTCACAATCGACTTGAGAATGGTCCGGTGATCATGCTCCGTGAACATGCCTCGTGAACATGTCCCACGCTCACCTGAGGGTAAATCAATCAAGGGAGCGACAGCATCCAGGCAAGATCAATGTCCCATCGATGACGTCACAGACGTAATTATCTGCGAGCGGCGGCCATGATGGATTACGACCCGTGGAAGTGTTGCCTACAGCGCCACTCTCACCAGTTGGAGGTCCACAAGCCAGGCCCTGGGAGCGGCGCCATAGGCCCGAGGTCACTGGGGACCAACCCGTACTCTCACCTAATACGTCGCATTTTTTACGGAATCGAACAATCCGTTAAAAATACGACCTAATAGTAAAACATAAACCGGCGCTATATTGCCGTTTTCTATGATTCGAGAGCGAAGGTGGAGGTTGGGTTCTCACGATTTTGGTTAAATAAAACAGACATAATTTTTTAAGTGGCAAACTGAGATAAAGGCCAAGAAGGCTTAATGACCTAGTTCCGGGCACTAGTCTTCCAAGACTGAATCAAGTATATGTGATCAAGTCTGGTTCCATCTGGGGTATCCCAAGCCTCTCCACCACACACCACAACACTCCACATTGTCACCCACAAATGTTCAGCATTAAATTACAATCTTTATGAGAAAAATATAATCACATTGCCTATTTTTACTCCCTTTCGCCCTTCAGAGGTCTGGTACACTACGACCCGCGCGCCCCGTCTCCAGGCTACGACACGCGCGCCCCGTCTCCAGGCTACGACACGCGCGCCCCGTCTCCAGGCTACGACACGCGCGCCCCGTCTCCAGGCTACGACCCGCGCGCCCCATCTCCAGGCTACGACCCGCGCGCCCCATCTCCAGGCTACGACACGCGCGCCCCGTCTCCAGGCTACGACACGCGCGCCCCGTCTCCAGGCTACGACCCGCGCGCCCCGTCTCCAGTGGCCAAGGCTGGCCAGGAAGACTGCACGTCAGTCTTGTGGGAAGATTAGCCTCCCACAAGACTGCAGCAACACCCCCCTCCCCTCCCTCATCACCTATATATTGTTTAATGAACAGATGCACGAGATGTAAGGAAACCTCCCCAAACGTTCCTGCCAATCAGTTATGACTTAACTGTCCCCTAACCCATCGAGTTGTTACCTTCGTTACCTTTGTAAGCCACAACAGTCACCGCGGGCTCACGGGTACCTATTATATAACCAGTTTCTAGGTGAAGAGAAGCTTCAGGTGTAAGGAAACGTCCAAACTTCTCGTCCTGTCCTCGAATCGAACCTGTCCTCGGGCCGTCAGTTTATACCCGAAACATGAACATATATATATATATATATATATATATATATATATATATATATATATATATATATATATATATATATATATATATATATATATATATATATATATATATTATATATATATATATATCACAAGTTTTAAATAATATTAAAATGAATTTAAAACTCACACATGCTCCGTCTAGGTATCGTCGAGCGTCGCTGCTCCAGCCTTCAGGGCAGACTTACCTGGAACGAAAGGAAAGGAAATAATATATATTAGCAATTTACCTTATGAGAATCTTCAATGTTAACTTGAGACAAGAACATGAATGAATTGTGCCCATGACAGCGAGGTGAAGTAGTCGGGTCCAACACCATCACCACAATCTTTACGGATGGTGTTGGCTGTCATGATAATAGTAGTGATGTGGGTAGTGATAACGGTTGTCATCATGATCGTCATGATGATGATGATGATGACCAAAATTATGTCATGCAAATTTGTTTACAAATTATACAGCACCAAAAGTGAACAGACCGACTAAAAATACAGTAGACACCCTAGTAATACTGAGAGAAGAAAATGTTACTGAAAATGGTGTTCATAGAAAATGGTAAAATTATTTGGCACAACTAAAGTATTTTGTTCTAATTTATATCCATCATTTTCAATGCAGAATTTGATGACGATTTCACACATCTTGCTAATTACACATTCACTAAATTCAGCGTTACAAATACGTGGTACTTTAATGGACGCCAAGTAATAAATCCCGCGTAAAAATTTATCCATACCTTCGTCCCTTGACCACAAAAACAGCAGAGTACCTCGTACCATTTTGAACTCAGCTGTGCGCTAATTACCTGAATTCACTCGAAGGCTACATCTATATACAACAATTATAGTGACCAATTACGGTTCCTCAACGTCATTCTAAATTCCGAGCATTAATATTACCACAATGCACGAAATATTAATACTTATTAAAAATATTAATACTAATATATTAAAATTGGGCTTTAGGTATTGAATGTACAACCTCTATCTTTAAGTCTTACAGAATATTTGTTCTGTAACGATGCAACTATGTATGTACTGTTCCCAAATAAATTATTATTATTATTATTATTATTATTATTATTACTAATATAATAACATGATATAACATGAATAATAATAATGGCCAGATAACTTGTGTTATCTGGCCAAGTTAATAATGGCTATTACTTTTACTTTTTCCATTATTTCTGTATTATTCATCAATTTTAAGTACATCAGTTTCTAATCTTTAATATCATAAAGTAATAAAACAAGTTAGTGTATTTACAATCTTAAGAAACTACTGAATTCTTAATTTATCCTCGATCTCAGCTTCATTATCTATCTATCATTATCGACTTCATTATCTATAGCTTATCTAATTCACTTCGTTCTGTTTTTAATTATTTTTATCTGTTCACATTGCCTGTCTCACTTTTTCTTTACTCTTTATTGTTATTACGTAGATCTGTTTTTTTTTTACTTATGTACATAATTATACAGTATTAATTAATACATAGAAGAATGTGAGAACTCTTGTATATATAAATAAAATAACAAAAAATTATTATACATTATTTGTTTATTTTGGATTATATATCTGCTGATTTTTTTCAACGTTATCATCTTGCTCAATAATGTTTGCTGTCATTCCTCTACTCATATATTTGTCTTTGTAATATTGCAATGTTATTAATTATATTTAAATTTTAAGTACATTGTAACCAACTCCATATTTGTGTATTCCGGTACTATTTTATTCAACAATTTTCACCTTTTTTGCATACCTTGAGTGAGTGGATAGTGTTTCGGATTCGTAGTTCTGAGGTTCCGGGTTCGATCCCCGGTGGAGGCGGAAACAAATTGGCAGAGTTTCTTTCACCCTGATGCATCTGTTCACCTAGCAGTAAATAGGTACCTGGGAGTTAGACAGCTGCTTCCTGGGAGTGTGTAACGAAAAGGCCTGGCTGAGGACCGGGCCGCGGGGACGATAAGCCCCGAAATCATCTCAAGATAACCCCAAGTTAACCCTCGTAACTGCACTTAACAATATCAACTAGGAATGCGCGCCGAAATCCTAAGCTTCTACAACACACACTGTTCTCTCCTCAGCAAGCGGCCAAAACATTACCCAGATCCTGGCTCACACGGCATACTTATATCAATTAACAAGGAACATGAGTAGGAAAAAAACAGAGTTGAGATAGTTACAAAAGAACTAGACAAAAATACTCAACACCACAATATACTGTAATATAATAACATTGAATTAGAAGGCACTACGGGCTCACCATAGCCCGTGTGACTTGGAACTTTTTGTTCCAGGTAGCGAATCTTAAACAACATACTGGAATACGAAGAGCTAAACTATCCTATTTTGAAAACATTTAAAAGAAGCAAAAGGAAACACGAAAAACACGTGGAAAACCATCTCAAAAGTGCTAGGATCTAGATAACATTCATATAACACAAAGATAAAACTGGACACGATACAAGCAGCAGATAATGACTGTTCCACATTTTGGCGACTGGTAGTCAGGCGCGCGCGCGCACACACCTGTACCTCGTTGCTCCCTTACAGAGTACGTCTGATACCATACTACTTGTGAAGGAGGAAATGTATATGTTACCTCTCAGAATGTTTGGTAATATGTTTATGGTTTGTGATGTGTGTATATGTACTGAACGGGGTGAGAATAGCTTGAGCTACCTCATCCCTTTGTGTGTATTTTACATCAATAAACTTATTTCAATTTCAATTTCCCTTACAGAGGGCTAGACACAGACATCCTCCTCCTCTAGCCTCACCAGTGACCAGTCTCTCCAGTAATTGTAAAGTTTACTTTCGAGTGAACGTTTTTTAACCTTCATTCCCAGGTGAGGAGCACGTAGGAAAAAAAATAAGATTCATGCACAAATCATGGAGTTAACCGCGTGTGATATTCACCAACGCGGCTAAAAGAACGACCGCTTCCATGGTAAACATTGCCATGAACACACACACACTACTTGCGGTTGAAGATCACTACACGAGAGTAAGTAACAATACACAATGTTGGTGGCGTCACAGGTAACGATCTACACAATGTTAATATACTGATTTTACAGTTGTTGTTAAAGATTCGCTACCTGTAACAAGAAGTTCCAGGTAGCACGGGCTATGGTGAGCCCGTAGTGGATGTTATCTTACAGAAACACTACAATGACATATATTCATTTTTTTTTATTTATTAGCAAACCTGAAAAAAATATGAAAGCACAAAGCTTATTATATATATATTTAATACGATCATCAACTAAAAGTTTTTAAACTTAAATTTAATAATAAAATAAGTATTTAATACAAGTTATCTATATTTAATAATAGAAAAAAGAAAAACAAAGTTTTTTTTTTACATTGTGCATTCCTCCAGGTGTTAGGAGGGGAACTAAAGAAAATCAACACAGTGACTGTAACCTACCCACCGCTGCCCGCTGGATGGGGGGCGGTGTGCAGGACAAACATATCAATTATGACACTAGCTCTCCACATATGTCAGTTGCTTAATTTAGAACCTGTACTTGTGGTCGGTCTCGAACCCATTGTTGATGTGACGATCTGCATTGACTTTTGTAACTAGCTCATCAAGATTGTAACTTGTTTAGCTAAATGAATTGTGGGATTCAGTCCCTCAGCCCATTATGTGCCTCTGTAACCCTTTCCACTACCGCCCACAAGATGGGTATGGGGTGCATAATAAATGAACTAAACTAACTAGAGGTGGTCCGTATTCAACTGTATCGAGGTGCTACATTTCTGTATTAACATAGCGTGAGGGAGTCGAGCAGTGAGGAGGCGACAATGAGGAGGGAGCGTGAGGTAGCTATCAGTGATGGAGGCGACTCAGGTGATGGAGCGAGCAGTGAGGGAGGCGACAGTGAGGGGAGGCGAGCAGTGAAGGAGGCGACCAGTGAGGGAGGCGACCAGTGAGGGAGGCGACCAGTGGAGGGCGAAGGGCGAGCAGTGAAGGAGGCGACCAGTGAGGGAGGCGACCAGTGAGGAAGGCGACCAGTGAGGGAGGCGACCAGTGAGGAAGGCGACCAGTGAGGGAGGAGGGCGAACAGATGAGGGTGAGGCGGACCAGTGAGGGGAGGGAGCAGATGAGGGGACCAGTGAGGGCGCGAGCAGTGAAGGAGGCGACCAGTGAGGGAGCGAGCAGTGAAGGAGGCGACCAGTGAGGGAGGCGAGCATTTTCGACAGGATGGCGACCAGTGAGGGCGGCTGGATGCTAGTGAGGGAGGCGAGTAGTGTATGCCTCACCACTCATCAGCTTCACCAACAAATACGACAAACAGAGCAGCATGAAGGACACCGGGGCTCAAGAGCTACAGCTCACTCTCCGAAAACAATAGTTTAGCTCTGCAAGGTAGGTGCACACACTCATGCGTGCGTGTTCGCCCTCACGCACACAAGCACCCATGTACACAAACGTCCACGCCACAAGCACCCATGTACACAAACATCCACGCACACACACACACACACACACACACCCACACACACAACACACACACACACAAACACACACACAACACACACACACACACACACACATGCCCGAGTGCACAATACCCCTAACGATACTGTGGCAAACAGTTGCTCATTAGCATAATTAACAAACAAATCTCGGCAAGGATAGCAGGCTCACTGCTAACCGGGCTCAATTGGCCAATCACTTGTTTAACTAAGACATTCAGCACAAGGCGCCGAGGTAAATGGCCACGAGAGAGGCGGAACTCTTGTTCAAATGAGCTCCATCCTCACTACCTCAGCTGACGACTCGGGTCGTCACGAACGTCGGATTTATGGCCTACCGTTTTCGGGGGGGTTTAAATGTTGGTCATCATCGCTGCGCGATTAGTGGCCCGTGTCATAAAACCTGGTGGTGGTGGTGTGAGGGGGGCAGCGACCCCCCCTGTTACATGTTCTCCGCCTTATTTATGGGAGGAGGAGAGGAGGAGAGCATGGGCAGCACTCCACTTGTACCTGCTGTTGTTTTGGTTTCAGATTCAGCTACTCGGAACAAAACGTTTCCAAGTAGCACGGGCTAGGGGTGACGCCCGTAGTGGATTTACTATTTATATTAAATACGTGCAGGTATTTAAGTGCCTGCTATATATAATACTATATACTATATTAATATATATAATATAATATATATATATATACTATATATATGCAGTCATTCGCATTCGAGTCACTTCTGGGGTTGTGAGTTTTCAGTTGTATCTATCCTGGGGACCATTCAGGCGTTTTGCATATATATATATATATATATATATATATATATATATATATATATATATATATATATATATATACGTGCAAAGTTACTATATGTATTTATAAACGGGCAGAATGTATATAAATACATTCTCTTCAGAGGAGAATGAGATGTAGTGACCATCTCCCTGTAACCCAGCTCAACACCCCAGGTCTCTGGGGTCCTTGGATCTCATTCAAGGACTCGGCACACACTCGTTTGGTTAACTTTAATTTTATTATTAAGTTTAAAGTAACTATAGTTATACTGACACCTTAGGATTTATATCCTTCAGACGACCAGAGAGACAGCTTCGTCACACAAGACCCCCAGAGACAGCTTCGACACACAAGATTCCCACAGAGACCCCCGGAGAGAGCTTCAAGTGTGGATATGAGCGAGCTCAGACTCTGGGATGTATGCATCAGTCTACTAAAAGTTAGAAAGGCCGGGGCCCAAGAGCTAAGTCCACCCCCCTCCCCTCCCTAAAGCACAAATAAGTAATAACGGAGGTTTACCAGTTCTGTCCAATACAGTTTCACTAAATGTAACACAATTATCAACGTTAACCTGTTGAGAATGCTTTAGGATTGACCAGACCACACACTAGAAGGTGAAGGGACGACGACGTTTCGGTCCGTTATGGACCATTCTCAAGTCGATTGTGAGAATCTCAAGGATTTTCCCAGCCCCTCTGTCCCGGTTAAGGTCACGTGAGGTACACCGAGCGTAACACAGAGATATCAATGGTGAGTCCGTGACATCTTGACGGGTTTACGGGCTCACCATAGCCCGTGCTACATGGACACTTCGTTTCTGAGTAGCCTAAATCTGAAGCAACAACAACATGACATCTGGAGGGTGATGTAGGGTTATCGGAGGGTGATGTAGGGTTCTG
>WNGS01003388.1:14603458-14649844 GCA_020271785.1 Procambarus virginalis | reverse complement strand
ACCAGCAGCACCACCACCAGTAGCACCACCACCAGCAGCACCACCACCAGTAGCACCACCACCAGCAGCACCACCACCAGTAGCACCACCACCAGTAGCACCACCACCAGCAGCACCACCACCAGCAGCACCCCACACCAGTAGCACCACCACCAGCAGCACCCACAACAGCAGCACCACCACCAGCAGCACACCACCAGTAGCACCACCACCAGCAGCACCACCACCAGCAGCACCACCACCAGTAGCACCACCACCAGCAGCACCACACCAGTAGCACCACCACCAGTAGCACCACCACCAGCAGCACCACCACCAGCAGCACCACCACCAGTAGCACCACCACCAGCAGCACCACCACCAGCAGCACCACCACCAGTAGCACCACCACCAGCAGCACCACCACCAGCAGCACCACACCAGCAGCACCACCACCAGCAGCACCACCACCAGCAGCACCACCACCAGTAGCACCACCACCAGCAGCACCACACCAGCAGCACCACCACCAGTAGCACCACCACCAGCAGCACCACCACCAGCAGCACCACCACCAGTAGCACCACCACCAGTAGCACCACCACCAGCAGCACCACCACCAGTAGCACTACGACCAGTAGCACCACCACCAGCAGCACCACACAGTAGCACCACACCAGCAGCACCACCACCAGTAGCACCACCACCAGCAGCACCACCACCAGTAGCACCACCACCAGCAGCACCACCACCAGTAGCACCAGCAGCACACCACCACCAGCAGCACCACCACCAGAGCAAGCACCACCAGTAGCACCACCACCAGCAGCACCACCACAGCAGCACCACCACCACCAGCAGCACCACCACCACCACATAGCCTTGGTAATGGTCTGAGAAGAGAGATTGTACTCGAGAAAATTCACATTACATACCTAATTTTCACAACATTCTTGCCAGCTGGTCCAGTTCAAGCACTGCTGAGAAGTGTATATTGTCTAGAGCCTGGTATACAGCGAATCATAACATATATTATATATATATATATATATATATATATATATAATATATATATAATATATATATATAGATTATATATATATATATATATATATATATATATGGCACCTGGAACTGATAAGGAAACACACACAACTTATGTCTCGTGTACGCGGTCGAGCTGACCCACCAACACAAATGTTAATCAACAAAACGGATATGCGACAAAAATATAAGGAAACTCCATGACAGTAACTGGGAGGTAAAGGTACTGACAGACACAGATTGATTTGTTTATAATCTCTCAAGGATAACTGACTCACTCATCCATGCTTCGAAGGAGCAAACAGTTAATGACAAAAATATTTTTGTAAATCTCGTTATCGAAATCAAAATAGAGCTTTTTATATCTTACATTCTACGATAGTGGATAATTAAAGAAGATTAGAATAAATGTAATCTACAGAATGTTTATTGGTCCACATGAGGCCACTCACTTATTCTCAGTCACTCTCTCACTCGTGAAAACAAAAAAAGTGAGTTTTGTTCCAATCGTGCTATTTGGCATTTTTTCTGTACATCTGCAACTCAATCAATGATTGGCAGTCAATTTGTTGTCTAAGAATATTATCCAATTTGGACGACTTGTTACGTGTTCTATATTGGGTTGATATTTAAAGCCTTTAATGTATATCCGCTCTTTGTTAAACACTTGCATCTATTTGTCTACTCGAGTCACCTCCTCCTCACCCTACACATTCATACACAAGGTAAACATCACTTTCCAAGTCTCTCTACAATAAGAACGTCCCTAATGCCCAGGACTAACCCTGGAAACACAAACCGTGACTGTCTCTATTTTCCGCTTGTTACAACTTGTAATAAAGTTGTTACATCTTGGCTTAACGTGTTTATGACGTATTAGAACGTTGTTACAACTTGCTATATTGGTTGTTATAACTGCTTAGGAGGTGTTAAAACTTGTTCGAACGTTGTAGCAACGTCATAGTTTCGGTGTGTGTTTGGCGGAAGTTAGTTATTCTTCTCTGTATATTCTCAGGAGAATTTGCATTAATTCTTGAGTACGGAAGCCAAAACTGTAATGCATAATATTAATTAACATTAAAGCACGTATGTTTCTTTAATATGAATCCTTGTACCCTATATACTGGACCTATACATTCATGTATTGTTTTCTTGGTCTCAGAACCCTTCTAATCATCCCACATTAATTTCAAATTTGGTTTTATAAATGTATATATTTTTCTGCGGGTTATGCCGTGCCTCTGTTTTCCACATCTCTGCCTAGAAGTCCACATTTGTCAACATTAAATTGTATATTCTGATCTTCCTACAACACGTCTGATCTGATAACGTCATATTTTAATGGCATTAGTAAATTGAGAAAAGTTGCTATATACTCCAATAACTAGGTCATTTAAGTATAAGAGGAACACCAAAGGTCTCAGGACAGAGCCTTGGGAGACGCCACTTGCAACAGTTTCCTAATTACAAGTGAATCAAATAATTCCAATCTGTTATCTGTGCGATAACGATGGCTTGATACACTATCATTTCTTCATCAAAACCATCCATCTTTACCTTCATTATCAATCTCTCCTGAAACCGTACGTTAAATATTAGTATAATCAAGATATACAATATATATTAATTCTGATCTTTTTACTGTTCAAAGTGTGTGTGAAAGAATGACAGTAAATATATCAAATACGATCGGTCTTTTTGTAAAATCATGCTTTTTTGTATTTGTGCAAAGTATAATTTGCCATTATCACTTTAATTAATTTTTCTACATTTCATATGAAGGCAATAGAAGGGTGGCATCAAGCCTTGTGAGCTACCACCTTTATATTGTCTACATCACCTGCGACCCTTCACGAGTCTCATGTATTACCCAAAACTAGTGATGTATTAACTTTACTTGGCGAACTGACTTAGCTTCTCTTTACATTCATTTAGGACCTTGGCAAATATCTTTACGTGAACTTTTTTTTCCTCTTATTACTATATTTGTTCAGGAATAGGCCTTCAAATGATGAATTATTGCGGCTTTGAGTCGTTCTCACACGCTCAAGGATTGATAACAAACTTAAAAAATATTCTGGCATATCCGTAATCACCAGAACACTTTCTTCAACTGCTACTGCCTAAGAGGTTAACTATCCATGCGAGACCCGGCCGGAGGTAATCTGTTAGAGGACGTCTGGGTCTCGAGGGAGGACGAGGTGTCTGAAGGCGGCGAGTAATAGCACTACATCCTCCAGCCTCCACCGCTGGCTACTCCCGCCCCAGAGCCACACGCACCAACACCCACTGTCCCTGTACGCAGGTACGAGGGACAACACATTGAATTCCTCTAAGGAGACTAAGGCTAAACCAGACTAGGAAGGGTTAATACGGTACTAATTATATCTAAGCGTGTTTTTAATCTCTCAAGTATTATCCAGCATGCAGATGAATGTGTTAGGATGGCTCTCGGGAACACCAGAACGATCATTAAGAGAAGGCAGTTTTGGGAGAACAAGATGACCACACGGCCTCCCCGACCTGCCTTCTCCCCCATCCAACATCTTCCCCCACTCTCTGCTCCACATGATCCATCTAGGTTATGTTTGGTGTGTAGTGGAGGCATAATTACACGAGATGTGCACGTAAACTGCTGCTCATTCCTTCACAAGTGGCGGCCACAGTTAAACACACAGCCCATCAACATCCAGTTAAGAAGCAATATAATCAGCGAGTCAGTATATTCACATCAAGTGAAGAACAACATGCTCAAACTCCACAGTGTAAACCATTCCAAACATTTTAGCCTCAGCAGTTCACTGCTCAGTAACTCTCACTAAGGTAATGTATATTTATTTGTAACTTTAGACCTATGTAAGAATGGTACGAATCTTTACCATGCATAACATTAATTACCAGCTTGGACTTGGACCTTTGAAAGGAGACAAGTTTACCACACGGAAACTTTGAGGTTACCGGAGGACTGGTGTAGGCAGGTGGAGAGCCGTGTGTGACTGCCACACGGAGTACACCCACACCTTGCCCGCACAAACTCTTCCACCCGAGTGTTGGTGTAATCACCAGATGTTACCTTCGTGACGCACGTCTCAACATCGTGACAAGAGTAACGTGATCATAGCGAAGATGCGACGTTTACGGCACATTGTAATACTCGTATTTAAGATATAAGTACAAGACTCAACATAGTGACTTGGGAGGGAAGAGTGACCACGTGAAGCCCTGACGCCCGTCCCTCGGGCTGGTGGCCAGGCCGAGCCCTGACGCCCGTCCCTCGGGCTGGTAGCCAGGCCGAGCCCTGACGCCCGTCCCTCGGGCTGGTGGCCAGGCCGAGCCCTGACGCCCGTCCCTCGGGCTGGTAGCCAGGCCGAGCCCTGACGCCCGTCCCTCGGGCTGGTGGCCAGGTCGAGCCCTAACGCCCGTCCCTCGGGCTGGTGGCCAGGCCGAGCCCTGACGCCCGTCCCTCGGGCTGGTGGCCAGGTCGAGCCCTAACGCCCGTCCCTCGGGCTGGTGGCCAGGCCGAGCCCTGACGCCCGTCCCTCGGGCTGGTGGCCAGGTCGAGCCCTAACGCCCGTCCCTCGGGCTGGTGGCCAGGCCGAGCCCTGACGCCCGTCCCTCGGGCTGGTGGCCAGGTCGAGCCCTAACGCCCGTCCCTCGGGCTGGTGGCCAGGCCGAGCCCTGACGCCCGTCCCTCTAACTACACCACACGCGATGAACTAAGCTGCTGAGGAAGCTTACACAGAGTGAGGCCAGAGAGAGCAGACCCACACGGACGCACACGAGAGTCGTCACACGCATAACTGCTCGTGTCCACATGGTCCGTGCTGCAGGCCACCACTCCCTCCATGTCCTCCTCCAACAACAACAACAAAGTATAACTGGAGCGTCGCTACGCCAGCTTGCCTCACGTCTCCAAGTCTCTCCTAATATAACCTTTATCATAGTTTTTCAGCGTTTGATCCGTGTTCATAATTCAAGTGATTTACAATTTAACATTTATGGGAAACAAACATAAGTATAGAAAACAGGAATGTTTTTTTTTTTTTTACATAGAAAGCGACACATTTTCTCACGATAATGGAGCCGCCTGGCCCATTCATCACCTCAGACAACTTTGTTTACAAGATATTGATTCACTAGTCTACCAGTGACGACCTGTACACTTCACACTCCCTGCCGCCCCACACTGGTGAAGGTGGCACCAGCACAGGGGCATATATGATGGCCCCCAGGCAGTGTGGCCCACCACACCATGTGACGAACCGTGAGCGTGGCCTGGCACCGCTCGCGCACCCTACACTCCCTCCCGACACACAACCCAACACGAGACTGTCCTTCCCTCTCATGCAGACACACTCCCTCCCTCCCCTCACCTCTCCTCCCTCCCCTCTCCAGACCGGAGGGGGAGGGACGCATTCCCCCTCCCACTCACCCTCCCTCTCTCTCACACACACACCAACTAATCAACTTCATTGCAATAAGTAGTCACACTGCCTGCAGAATGTGTACTGCCAGTGTTCTGTGACTTAGTGTTGTGCCTCAAAGATATTCTCAGTTATAAACTCTGAAAGAACTGTTTGATTATAATCTGCGTGAGAGCCGCTGGAGGGAGCCCTTCCGAGACCTCTCCCAGGGAGCCTGTGAGCGACAGGCCACGCTGCTCAACACTCGGTTTTGTTCATCGTTCGCATGAGTACGAGTAATTACTGAGTAAACACATCTAGCGTTGTGATCCGTCAGTGCCACTGTGAGGCATGGCAGCTATCAGCGGGCACTGGAAGCTGTCAGGGACGCTAAGAGCTCTCAGGGGTGCCGAAAGCTGTTAGGGACTGCGAGAACTCTCAGTGACGCCGAGAGCAGTCAGTGACGCCGAGAGCTGTCAGTGACGCCGAGAGCTGTCAGTGACGCCGAGAGCTGTCAGTGACTGACGAAGAGAGCAGCCGTCAGAGGCGCTCGAGTAGAACCTTTGAATGAAACAGATCAATGAAACCTTTGTCAGAGTTGCCGCACCCGCTCTCCAAATGTCACTACGGACTAGTGGCTCTTCTCTCCCGCACCTGTAGAGTGACCAGCGGAATGAGGCACTCTACTACCTGACGCAGGCACTGCTGTGGCTCCCTGCCTGACCTCTATGACCCCCAACTGCCCTCAACACTCGGGGTCACTTGTTGAACCTTCCCTCGTACCAACACCAATGATTTTCTTGTGTTTCGTTAGAATACGAAAGGGCTCAAGGCAGATTCTTTTTTTATTTCTGTGCATTACATGCACACACCTAGAAACGTGTCTAGGTGAGTGCACGTGTACGTACACGTGCACACAAGTACTACACATACACTCACGTACGTACCAGACAGACAGACAGACAGACAGACAGACAGACACACACACACACACACACACACACACACACACACACACACACACACACACACACAGGCTACAGGGCGCTGGTGGCCGAGTGGACAGCACGCTGGATACGTAGTCCTGTGGTCCGGGGTTCGATTCCCGGCGCCGGCGGAAATAGATGGGCAGAGTTTCTTTCACCCTGATGCTTTGTTACCTAGCAGTAAATAGACACTTGGGAGTTAGACAGCTGTTACGGGCTGCTTCCTGTGTGTGTATGTGTACTCACCTATTTGCGCTTGCGGGGTTGAGGTCTGGCTCTTTGGTCCCGCCTCTCATCTGTCAATCAACAGGTCTACACGTTCCTGAGCCTATTGGGCTCTATCATATCTACACTCAAAACTGTGTATGGAGTCAGCCTCCACCAAATTACTTCCTAATGCATTCCATTTGTCAACCACTCTGACACGAAAAAAGTTCTTTCTAATATCTCTGTGGCCCATTTGGGCACTCAGTTTCCAACTGTGTCCCCTAATGCGTGTGCCCCTTGTGTTAAATAGCATGTCCTTATCTACCCCTATCAATTCCTTTGAGAATCTTGTATGTGGTGATCATGTCCCCCCTAACTGTTCTGTCTTCCAGCGAAGTGAGGTTTAATTCCCGAAGTCTCTCCTCGGTACCTCTCAGCTCGAGTACTAGTCTTGTGGCAAACCTTTGAACCTTTTCCAGTTTAGTCTTATGCTTGACTAGATATGGACTCCATGCTGGAGCTGCATACTCTAGGATTGGTCTGACATATGTGGCATACAAAGTTCTGAATGATTCCTTAAACAAGTTTCTAAATGCCATTCTTATGTTGGCCAGCCTGGCATATGCTGCTGAGTGTGTAGCGTGTGCGTAATGCGTGTGTGTGTGTGAAAAAAAAGTTAGTAGTTAGTAACAGTTGAGAGGCGGACTGAAAGAGCCAGAGCTCAATCCCCGCAAGCACAACTAGGAGAATACACACACACACACACACACACACACACACACACACACACACACACACACACACACACACACACACACACACACACACACACACACACACACGCGCGCGCGCGCGCGCGCTTCAGGCCCCATCTTGGAACCCACATCTAGAAAAACACATCAAGACGCTCGAAAAAGTGCAGAAGTTTGCAAGGAGACTCGTCCCAGAGCTGCGAGTGATGAGGTATGAAGAGAGACTGAAGGAACTAAACCCGACGACATGAGATAGGAGGAGGGAGAGGCGGGACATGATACAGACGTATAACATCCTTAGGGGGATTAACAGAGTGGAAAAAAAGGAATTGTTTACAATGAACAGAACTAGGGGACACGGATGGAAGCTTGACACTCAGATGTGTCATAGGGATCTTAGAAAGTTTTCTTTTAGCGTAAGGGTATTGAGTAAATGGAATCACCTAAAAGAGCAGGTCATAGAGGCAAACTCCATTTATAACTTTAAAAGCAGGTATAATAGGGAAATAGGCCAGGAGTCATTGCACTAGACAACCAACTACTAGAAAAGCAGAGTCCAAGAGCTAGAGCTCAATCCTGCAGGCCCAAATAGGCGAGTACACGCTGGAGGGGGGTGCCAGGGTGGTGCCAGAGTGGTGCCAGGGTGTGACTCGGTGAGTGTCAGGACACGCCAGGTACGGGTATCAGTGTATGGAGGGAGAGGCAGGTCCACACGTGGTCCCACCCTGCCACTGTGTCAGCTCCACATTAAAATACTCGTCAGTAAATTTTCTTTACTCTACTAAAGGGTTCACAGGTTCCAGATCCCCCTCCCCCCCCCCACCGCCACCGTCTCTAAACAAAACAAAACAAAACAGAGAGCCAAGTAGTCTACGTAACTTGGCGCTTTTGATGATTCACTTTAGGATACAGTATGCTGTGTAGACTATTATTTTCCAGAGATGAGTACTACCTTCACTACACTCACCATCTTCCCTACCTTCCCTAGACGTTGGGAACACTCACGAGAGCAGGCTGGCCAGACAAGTGTCTACCATCCTCCTTATAACAAGGAAGAAAGTGAAGGTCTATTCCGTGTAGTACAATAAGCACCAATGAGCTCACCGACTCGCTCACGTCCAGACAAACTTCAAAAAATATTTAAGAAATTGTTACTAATTAAAATCCTATACATTGTTTGAATGGTAGATCTGGCAAGTGCCTTGCAGGAAGAGTCATTGCAATAAACCAATTGCTAGTTCTGAAGGTAGGGATAAAGAGGTAAAAATCGACCCTGTAAGTCCATCATACGCGCGGCCACACTGGATGATACTCTAGGTTCATCCCCGGCGACGACAGGACGTCTGGTCACCTGCTCTGCCTGGGGACGACAGGACGTCTGGACACCTGCTCTGCCTGGGGACGACAGGAGGTCTGGACACCTGCTCTGCCTGGGGACGACAGGACGTCTGGACACCTGCTCTGCCTGGGGACGACAGGACGTCTGGTCACCTGCTCTGCCTGGGGACGACAGGACGTCTGGACACCTGCTCTGCCTGGGGACGACAGGACGTCTGGTCACCTGCTCTGCCTGGGGACGACAGGACGTCTGGACACCTGCTCTGCCTGGGGACGACAGGACGTCTGGATACCTGCTCTGTCTGGGGGACGACAGGACGTCTGGTCACCTGCTCTGTCCGGGGACGACAGGACGTCTGGACACCTGCTCTGTCTGGGGGACGACAGGACGTCTGGACACCTGCTCTGTCTGGGGACGACAGGACGTCTGGACACCTGCTCTGTCTGGGGACGACAGGACGTCTGGACACTTGCTCTGCCCGGGGACGACACAACACATGGCGCCATTTTCCCCACCTGGGACTTGAGTTTCTTGGGTCTTGGTCAGACCCAAGACCCAAGGTGGGTCTTGGGTCTCTTGGCAGAGGAGTACCGGACTGGCTTCCGGCACTCCTCTGCCACGGCCCGGCCTACGACGACGTCTCGCACGTGTCGTCTGGGGTCACACGGAGTTTAAACATCTTTTCCGTTTTCCGGTTGGATCTTTGGCTGGGCAAGACTGTATCGGCGCCGGCATGGTCGAGAGGTGCTGGAAGTTGGCGGGTCTTGTTAGGCTCCTGGAGAGCCTTCACGGTGTGGCAGCGTCTGACTCCTGCTCTGCTGGAGGTCAAGAAGTCATTTCTGCCGACTGGAGTTTAGGAGAGGCCATAGTGGTTCTCCCGTTAGGCCACGACTTTGTTGAGCTATCAGAGTTACGGGACGTCTGGCGCCATGGTGTCTGGGGGTCACTGGGTGTCAATAGTCTGGTTCTGTGTGTGGGGCGGTGGTCGCCACGGGTCGCCAAGCGTTCCCTTCTAGCGTAAGACCTTCTAGCGTATCTATCTACCGTAAGACGCAGTAGTAGTCTACCGACAGACGACCATTAGCCGCAAGGCTTTGTATTTTGTCCCCATCACAAGGACGCCGGGGCACATCCGGCCCTAGTGCCGTCGTGGCCCGTAAATAAACAATACCAACAATTAACTTAATGAGTGACGGAGTGACAATGTCAGGATCAGCGGAGCTTGGCGCCACACCAGCCGGGCCCCTGACGCCTGGCACCACATCACCCGGGCCCCTGACGCTTGGCGCCACACCAGCCGAGCCCCTGACGCCTGGCACCACATCACCCGGGCCCCTGACGCCTGGCACCACATCACCCGGGCCCTGACGCTTGGCGCCACACCAGCCGAGCCCCTGACGCCTGGCACCACATCACCCGGGCCCCTGACGCCTAGCACCAAATCACCCGGGCCCCTGACGCCACATCAGCCGGGCCCCTGACGCCTCGCACCACATCACTCGGGCCCCTGACGCCTGGCGCGACATCAGCCGGGTCCCTGACGCCTGGCGCCACACCAGCTGGGACCAGGAGGCTTGGCTCTACACCAGCTGGGCCCCGGAGGTTTGACACTATACCAGCTGGGCCCTGGAGGCTTGGCACTATACCAGCTGGGCCCAGGAGGCTTGGCACTACACCAGCTGGGCCCAGGAGGCTTGACACTACACCAGCTGGGCCCAGGAGGCTTGACACTACACCAGCTGGGCCCAGGAGGCTTGACACTATACCAGCTGGGCCCAGGAGGCTTGGCACTATACCAGCTAGGCCCAGGANATGATTCACTTTAGGATACAGTATGCTGTGTAGACTATTATTTTCCAGAGATAAGTACTACCTTCACTACACTCACCATCTTCCCTACCTTCCCTAGACGTTGGGAACACTCACGAGAGCAGGCTGGCCAGACAAGTGTCTCCATCCTCCTTATAAAAAGGAAGAAAGTGAAGGTCTATTCCGTGTAGTACATAAGCACCAATGAGCTCACCGACTCGCTCACGTCCCACAAACTCAAAAAATATTTATGAAATTGTTACTAATTAAAATCCTATACATTGTTTGAATGGAAGTTCTGGCAAGTGCCTTGCAGGAAGAGTCGTTGCAATAAACCAATTGCTAGTTCTGAAGGCAGGGATAAAGAGGTAAAAATCGACCCTGTAAGTCCATCATACGCGCGGCCACACTGGATGATACTCTAGGTTCATCCCCGGCGACGACAGGACGTCTGGTCACCTGCTCTGTCCGGGGACGACAGGACGTCTGGACACCTGCACTGTCCGGCGACGACAGGACGTCTGGTCACCTGCTCTGTCTGGGGACGACAGGACGTCTGGTCACCTGCTCTGTCTGGGGACGACAGGACGTCTGGACACCTGCTCTGTCTGGGGACGACAGGACGTCTGGTCACCTGCTCTGTCTGGGGACGACAGGACGTCTGGACACCTGCACTGTCCGGCGACGACAGGACGTCTGGTCACCTGCTCTGTCTGGGGACGACAGGACGTCTGGTCACCTGCTCTGTCTGGGGACGACAGGACGTCTGGACACCTGCTCTGTCCGGGGACGACAGGACGTCTGGTCACCTGCTCTGTCCGGGAACGACAGGACGTCTGGACACCTGCTCTGTCTGGGGACGACAGGACGTCTGGTCACCTGCTCTGTCCGGGGACGACAGGACGTCTGGTCACCTGCTCTGTCCGGGGACGACAGGACGTCTGGACACCTGCTCTGTCTGGGGACGACAGGACGTCTGGTCACCTGCTCTGTCTGGGGACGACAGGACGTCTGGACACCTGCTCTGTCCGGGGACGACAGGACGTCTGGTCACCTGCTCTGTCCGGGGACGACAGGACGTCTGGACACCTGCTCTGTCTGGGGGACGACAGGACGTCTGGACACCTGCTCTGTCTGGGGACGACAGGACGTCTGGACAGCTGCTCTGTCTGGGGACGACAGGACGTCTGGACACCTGCTCTGTCTGGGGACGACAGGACGTCTGGTCACCTGCTCTGTCTGAGGACGACAGGGCGTCTGGACACCTGCTCTGCCCGGGGACGACACAACACATGGCGCCATTTTCCCCACCTGGGACTTGAGTTTCTTGGGTCTTGGTCAGACCCAAGACCCAAGGTGGGTCTTGGGTCTCTTGGCAGAGGAGTGCCGGACTTGCGTCCGGCACTCCTCTGCCACGGCCCGGCCTACGACGACGTCTCGCACGTGTCGTCTGGGGTCACATGGAGTTTAAACATCTTTTCCGTTTTCCGGTTGGATCTTTGGCTGGGCAAGACTGTGTCCGGCGCCGGCATGGTCGAGAGGTGCTGGAAGTTGGCGGGTCTTGTTAGGCTCCTGGAGAGCCTTCACGGTGTGGCAGCGTCTGACTCCTGCTCTGCTGGAGGTCAAGAAGTCATTTCTGCCGACTGGAGTTTAGGAGAGGCCATAGTGGTTCTCCCGTTAGGCCACGACTTTGTTGAGCTATCAGAGTTACGGGACGTCTGGCGCCATGGTGTCTGGGGGTCACTGGGTGTCAATAGTCTGGTTCTGTGTGTCGGGTGGTGGTCGCCACGGGTCGCCAAGTGTTCCCTTCTAGCGTAAGACCTTCTAGCGTATCTATCTACCATAAGACGCAGTAGTAGTCTACCGACAGACAACCATTAGCCGCAAGGCTTTGTATTTTGTCCCCATCACAAGGACGCCATGGCACATCCGGCCCTAGTGCCGTCGTGGCCCGTAAATAAACAATACCAACAATTAACTTAATGAGTGACGGAGTGACAATGTCAGGATCAGCGGAGCTTGGCGCCACACCAGCCGGGCCCCTGACGCCTGGCACCACATCACCCGGGCCCCTGACGCCTGGCGCCACACCACCCGGGCCCCTGACGCTTGGCGCCACACCAGCCGGGCCCCTGACGCCTGGCACCACATCACCCGGGCCCCTGACGCTTGGCGCCACACCAGCCGGGCCCCTGACGCCTGGCACCACATCACCCGGGCCCCTGACGCCTAGCACCACATCACTCGGGCCCCTGACGCCTGGCGCCACACCAGCTGGGCCCAGGAGGCTTGGCACTACACCAGCTGGGCCCCGGAGGTTTGACACTATACCAGCTGGCCCCGGACGCTTGGCACTATACCAGCTGGGCCCAGGAGGCTTGGCACTACACCAGCTGGGCCCAGGAGGCTTGCACACACCAGCTGGGCCCAGGAGGCTTGGCACTACACCAGCTGGGCCCCGGAGGTTTGACACTATACCAGCTGGCCCCGGAGGCTTGGCACTATACCAGCTGGGCCCAGGAGGCTTGGCACTACACCAGCTGGGCCCAGGAGGCTTGGCACTACACCAGCTGGGCCCAGGAGGCTTGGCACTACACCAGCTGGGCCCAGGAGGCTTGGCACTACACCAGCTGGGCCCAGGAGGTTTGACACTATACCAGCTGGGCCCAGGAGGCTTGGCACTATACCAGCTGGGCCCAGGAGGCTTGGCACTACACCAGCTGGGCCCAGGAGGCTTGGCACTACACCAGCTGGGCCCAGGAGGCTTGGCACTAACCAGCTGGGCCCAGGAGGTTTGACACTATACCAGCTGGGCCCAGGAGGCTTGACACTATACCAGCTGGCCCAGGAGGCTTGGCCCTATACCAGCTGGGCCAGGAGGTTTGACACTATACCAGCTGGGCCCAGGAGGCTTGACACTATACCAGCTGGGCCCAGGAGGCTTGCCCTATACCACCAGCTGGGCCAGGAAGCTTGGCACTATACAGCTGGGCCCAGGAGGCTTGACACTACACNTTTGGAAGCAGCTAATGTAGTCCCGATATACAAGAAAGGGGATAGACAGAGGCACTGAATTACAGCCAGTGTCCCTAACCTGCATACCATGCAAGCTGATGGAGAAGATTGTGCGAAGAAAGCTAGTGGAGCACCTGGAGCGAAAGAACTTTGTAACACAGCACCAACATGGATTCAGGGATGGCAGGTCCTGCCTCACAGGGTACTTGAATTCTACGACCAGGCAACAAAAATAAGGCAAGAAAGAGAAGGGTGGGCAGACTGCATATTTTTGGATTGTCAGAAAGCCTTTGATACAGTGCCACACAAGACTAGTGAAAAAGCTGGAGATGCAGGCTGGAGTGAAAGGGAAGGTACTCCGTTGGATACAGGAGTACCTAAGCAACAGGAGACAAAGAGTCAGTGTGAGGGGTGAGGTCTCAGATTGGCGAGACGTTACGAGTGGAGTCCCGCAGGGGTCAGTCCTTGGACCTATACTGTTTCTGATATATGTAAATGATCTCCCAGAGGGTATAGAATCGTTTCTCTCAATGTTTGCCGATGATGCAAAAATTATGAGGAGGATTGAAACTGAGGACGATAGTAGGAGGCTACAAGACGACCTAGACAGACTGAGTGAATGGTCCAACAAATGGCTGTTGAAGTTCAACCCGAGTAAATGCAAAGTAATGAAACTAGGCAGTGGAAACAGGAGGCCAGACACAGGATACAGAATAGGAGATGAAGTACTTAATGAAACGGACAGAGAGAAAGATCTAGGAGTTGATATCACACCAAACCTGTCTCCTGAAGCCCACATAAAAAGGATAACATCTGCGGCATATGCGAGGCTGGCTAACATCAGAACAGCGTTCAGGAACCTGTGTAAGGAATCATTCAGAATCTTGTACACCACATATGTAAGACCAATCCTGGAGTATGCAGCCCCAGCATGGAGCCCGTACCTTGTCAAGCACAAGACGAAGCTGGAAAAGTCCAAAGGTATGCCACTAGACTAGTCCCAGAACTAAGAGGCATGAGTTACGAGGAAAGGCTGCGGGAAATGCACCTTACGACACTGGAAGACAGAAGAGTAAGGGGAGATATGATCACAACCTACAAAATCCTCAGAGGAATCGACCGGGTAGACAAGGACAAACTATTCAACACTGGGGGGACGCGAACAAGGGGACACAGGTGGAAACTGAGTACCCACATGAGCCACAGAGACGTTAGAAGGAACTTTTTCAGTGTCAGAGTAGTTAACAGATGGAATGCTTTAGGCAGTGATGTGGTGGAGGCCGACTCCATACACAGTTTCAAGGGTAGATATGATAGAGCCCAGTAGGCTCAGGAATCTGTACACCAGTTGATTGACAGTTGAGAGGCGGGACCAAAGAGCCAAAGCTCAACCCCCCAAGCACAAATAGGTGAGTACACACCACACACACACACACAGGGACACCAAGAGACAAAGCTCAACCCCCGCAAGCACACCCAGGAGAGTACACAACACACAGCATTAGAGTAAGGTTCGTGAGGTGTAGGAATGCATTATGATCAGAAGCAATGGACGGAAGCCACTCGGTTCATGAATTTCATATACTATATAACCAAGCCGATGAGGAATTGGGGGTCGTAACAAGAGGCGCCTGATGGAGAACGACAGCTCAACCACCACATACATAAACAACTACGAGAACACACACACACACACTTATACACCTGCAGGAACACACACACACACTTATACACCTGCAGGAACACACACACACACACTTATATACCTGCAGGAACACACCACACACACACACACTTATACACCTGCAGGAACACACACACACACACACACACTTATACACCTGCAGGAGAACACACACACACTTATACACCTGCAGGAACACACACACACACACTTAAACACCTGCAGGAACACACACACCCCCCCCCCCTTCCTCCTCCCCCAAGCTCGCCCTGTGGAAAATTTCCACCAAAATTAAAGTGTAACATGACTGAGTAGCATGATATATAAGAGCATGTGGACCAGGCATGGCTATTTATTGACGACGCCCAAGCTCTCCCAGGACAGTGTCTCTGGTCACCATACTTCCACCATTTTGAGAACACCATCCCAGAGAGGCATCTATAATGGTTCCATACCGGATATGTAATTCAATCTAATAGCTATAAGCATATCATGGTAATACTCCAAGATAAATGCATATATTCAGTAAATAATTGTTTAACCAAATGCGTTTGGTTAGCGATTGTTTAAATCCACCTTTAAAGCATTGAGATTAATTACCCGCCTTGAAGTGGATGCCACTAGTGACAAGACGCTGCCTCTTTAGTAAACAATACTCCACCACCACACGAAGACACACACCTCGGATGTACAAGCTGCTTAATTACAGCTGCCTTATATCCGTAGACCTTTGTATAGTGGTGTAAACTACACATAACACTGATTAAAGTACTCACACACCGTTTAAAAACAACAGGTGTGTTAAAGATCAAGAACCTGTGAGATGGATTCGTGCTACTGGACCACAGCTGAAGTCAAGAGCCGACGGAGTCCAACTGGCGTCATTACAACACCACTTTAACAACGTAGTGAACAACCCCTTCACTCTCTGGCCCAACATGAGGGGTTAAGTCTTAGCAAAATAAGACTGAGAGCTCCGTACCTGCAAATGACTAGAAAATAAGAGAGGTTGGTGGTGTGGCAGAGAGAGAGTTGGATCCAGTTTTGTGCCATTAACCCCATTTATTGCAGGTGCAGTTATGCCATGGGCTTATGAGCCCACCTCAGTAAAGCCCACCTCAGTAAGTAAAGCCCACCTCAGTAAGTAAAGCCCACCTCAGTAAGTAAAGCCTACCTCAGTAAGTAAAGCCCACCTCAGTAAGTAAAGCCCACCTCAGTAAGTAAAGCCCACCTCAGTAAGTAAAGCCCACCTCAGTAAGTAAAGCCCACCTCAGTAAGTAAAGCCCACCTCAGTAAGTAAAGCCCACCTCAGTAAGTAAAGCCCACCTCAGTAAGTAAAGCCCACCTCAGTAAGTAAAGCCCACTTCAGTAAGCAAAGCCCACCTCAGTAAGTAAAGCCCACCTCAAGAAGTAAAGCCTACTTCAGTAAGTAAAGCCCACTTCAGTAAGTAAATTACTTGCCAATTAATTAAAAATATACTAACTAGGTTAATCAATCTCCAACGAAAAATATTAGATATATTGATCTAACTACTTGAAGTTAGATAAATTAATCTAACTCCAAGTAATTAGATTAATTAAAAAAAATTTGTATACATTTGCAATAGATAAATTCATAGCAATAAAGAATTAAATAACCAATCTTGTCATTGTTTATACTATATGTCATATTTGGCAAGATAGCATGTCATATTTGGCAAGATAGCACAGTCAAAGGTTAGGATAACATAATTTATTACCGTCTCAGTGCTATCTGCATTATGCATATTTTAATTTTTACCAAGTGGTAAATTTCAATGGTACAGGTAAATGAAAGGGTGCACCATTCCTGCTGGGGAACACTGAGACTGAACCACCTGGGGGGGAACACTGAGCCACCTGGGGAACACTGAGACTGAACCACCTGTGGAACACTGAGACTGAACCACCTGGGGAAGGAACACTGAGACTGAGCCACCTGGGAACACTGAGACTGACCCACATAGGGAAGGAACACTGAGACTGAGCCACCTGGGGTAGGAACACTGAGACTGAGCCACCTGGGGAACAGTGAGACTGAGCCACCTGGGGAACAGTGAGACTGAGCCACCTGGGGAAGGAACACTGAGACTGAACCACCTGGGGAACACTGAGACTGAGCCACCTGGGGGGAACACTGAGACTGAGCCACATGGGGAACAGTGAGACTGAGCCACCTGGGGAACAGTGAGACTGAGCCACCTGGAGAACAGTGAGACTGAGCCACCTGGGGAACAGTGAGACTGAGCCACCGGGGGAACACTGAGACTGAGCCACCTGGGGAACAGTGAGACTGAGCCACCTGGGGAACACTGAGACTGAGCCACCGGGGGAACACTGAGACTGAGCCACCTGGGGAACACTGAGACTGAGCCACCTGAGGAACACTGAGACTGAGCCACCTGGGGAACAGTGAGACTGAGCCACCTGGGGAATACTGAGACTGAGCCACCTGGGGAACACTGAGACTGAGCCACCTGGGGAAGGAACACTGAGACTGAGCCACCTGGGGAACACTGAGACTGAGCCACCTGGGGAACAGTGAGACTGAGCCACCTGGGGAACAGTGAGACTGAGCCACCTGGGGAAGGAACACTGAGACTGAGCCACCTGGGGAACACTGAGACTGAGTCACCTGGGGAACACTGAGACTGAGCCACCTGGGGAAGGAACACTGAGACTGAGCCACCTGGGGAAGGAACACTGAAACTGAGCCACCTGGGGAAGGAACACTGAGACTGAACCACCTGGGGAAGGAACACTGAGACTGACCCACCTGGGGAAGGAACACTGAGACTGAGCCACCTGGGGAAGGAACACTGAGACTGAGCCACCTGGGGAACACTGAAACTGAATCACCTGGGGAACACTGAGACTGAGCCACCTGGGGAACACTGAGACTGAGCCACCTGGGGAACAGTGAGACTGAGCCACCTGGGGAAGGAACACTGAGACTGACCCACCTAGGGAAGGAACACTGAGACTGAGTCACCTGGGGAAGGAACACTGAGACTGAGCCACCTGGGGAACAGTGAGACTGAGCCACCTGGGGAAGGAACACTGAGACTGAACCACCTGGGGAACACTGAGACTGAGCCACCTGGGGGAACACTGAGACTGAGCCACATGGGGAACAGTGAGACTGAGCCACCTGGGGAACAGTGAGACTGAGCCACCTGGGGAACAGTGAGACTGAGCCACCTGGGGAACAGTGAGACTGAGCCACCGGTGAACACTGAGACTGAGCCACCTGGGGAACAGTGAGACTGAGCCACCTGGGGAACAGTGAGACTGAGCCACCTGGGGAAGGAACACTGAGACTGAGCCACCTGGGGAACACTGAGACTGAGTCACCTGGGGAACACTGAGACTGAGCCACCTGGGGAAGGAACACTGAGACTGAGCCACCTGGGGAAGGAACACTGAAACTGAGCCACCTGGGGAAGGAACACTGAGACTGAACCACCTGGGGAAGGAACACTGAGACTGACCCACCTGGGGAAGGAACACTGAGACTGAGCCACCTGGGGAAGGAACACTGAGACTGAGCCACCTGGGGAAGGAACACTAAGACTGACCCACCTGGGGAAGGAACACTGAGACTGAGCCACCTGGGGAAGGAACACTGAGACTGAGCCACCTGGGGAAGGAACACTGAGACTGACCCACCTGGGGAAGGAACACTGAGACTGAACCACCTGGGGAAGGAACACTGAGACAGTACACACAGACCATTACCCGACAAAGAAACCATCAGTTTGCTAGTGGCCGCTGGATATGTCGACTGTCACTCTTAGACAGCCAAGTTTGCTGTTAAGTTAGTAGTTAAAACTTTACTTTCGGGAGTCAGAAAATATATACACACTGTACCACACGTCCAACCAAAGCATAACTAGTTCTTGGTCAGCGCTGAAGGAGCAGGATCATGGTCTTGATAACGATTAGTGTGTTGTAAAGACCCCTTAAGTTGAGAGATGCAAGGTGGTGATACAAGCGTTTCTAGATAGCGAGGTTCGTCTTGCAATGGCATAAAACGAATATTGCAGGAGGATGAGACGACTGTTGCAAGAGGAAATGGTGAGAAGAGACACAGACAGAGGTTCAGGGCGTCTCCACAATGCCTCCCGGAGCTCGCTAAGGGAATATCGCACTTAAGGAGAGGCAATTGACGTTATGGCCGCTACAATGAGCCAATTTAAGGAGCCAGAAACACGACAATAATCCCTATGAACACCGGCCTTAAGACCCACACTAGCGGGAATCAAATGGACTCCCTCCCCCACGATACGTCGATGATAACGCCTAGTTGTAAATGTTACGTCTGGAATCGTGAATTCCAGAAGCTCTTATAACTTAACACGTGCGGCCGCTCATATTTTTAAACGCAGTCTTCCGTTACTCTGAGTGTCTGGCCTTTATGCAAGTGATGCCCGGTACTAACGGACGTGTATTGTTGAGAATACAATGAGTGTACACACACACACACACACACACACAGACACACACACACACACACCACACACACACACACACACACACACACACACACACACACACACACGCACGCACATGCTGAAAGAAAGGCAGGCAACTTCCCGTTTCTGAAAAATAGAAAGACTTTAAAGCAGATATAACTGGAGGTGTAAGACCAGAGGCACACATCAGGAGAACGAGGAGGGCACTATGCGTCATACTGGCAAACGTCTGGGTATAGTGCAGGCGATGAGTCACAATAACGTAGCTAAAGTATGTTGACCAGACCACACACTAGAAGGTGAAGGGACGACGACGTTTCGGTCCGTCCTGGACCATTCTCAAGTCGATTCACCATCGACTTGAGAATGGTCCAGGACGGACCGAAACGACGTCGTCCCTTCACCTTCTGGTGTGTGGTCTGGTGGTCTGGGAATAATCTTTAGCAACCTTGACAATGAGCCATTCCGGCCGCTGTATACCTCCTGTGAGAACCATTCTTGACTATGCTACACTGGCAAGGAACTCCTTACCTAAATAAATATAAGACTAGAGAAGATTCAAATATATGCAACAAGACTCGTTCCTGAGCTCAGAGGGACTGAAGAAAGATTGATGAAACCAGGAACTGGAGAAAAGAGGAAATAAAGTAGACATAATAACGACGTACAAGATTTTAAGGGGAAGTAACCAAGTAGATAAGAATGCAATATTCGAGGAGAGGAACAGTACGACATAATTGGAAAATATACACGCAGCTGAGCCACAAATGTGAAAGAAAATCATCTTCGGTGACGAGTCGCATATATATATAAGTCACTGGCAGACGAGGCTGTTATTGTGAATGCGAAGCAGTTTTAAATGTGAATAAGAAAAACGTGTGAAAGTTACGGCACTGAACTTCTGATGTCCAAAAGGCATAAGATGTACACCACCTCCTTCACATTAGGAGCAGATGCTGGGCCCTGCAAGCACGAACATCTAGGCAAGTTCATGTGTGAGTAGCTGGGCCACAAGCTGGGCCACAAGCTGGGCCACAAGCTGGGCCACAAGCAGAGCCAATGACATTGCTCAACAGCAGATTACACACACACACTGACTCCGTGAACACTGGGGCTGGCTACCACACACTACCACAATACCCAGTCTTAACGGGAGGGTGTAAGACCCGGTCACACCAGTCACAGCTCCGTGCTCTTCCTGCCCTCCCTCCTCTTACACCTTGCATGCTCAAGTGTACTCACTCTTGCCACGTTATTACACCTCCCTCTAGTGTACATGCACTCCACACACACACACACACACACACACACACACACACACACACACACACACACCACACACACACACACACACACACTCACAAATCCATTAGAACAGTAATTAAAGTCAATGCGGCCTTTTTTGCAAACACTGCGTCGTTTGACTCCAGGATGTTTTGTAAGGAATTCAAGAGCATGAAATGAGTTGTGAGAATGGACATGTGTCGGCAGCAAGCCAACGATCACAAGCCTGGGCAGCGAACACACGGACGAGCGGGGAGGGGAGGACACATGTACGAGTACAAAAGACTAATAATGGTAAGTAAGTAATTATCAAAGAAGGCACCAAGCCGGGAAGGCACTAATAATAAGTCCTAAACCATGATGGCCAGGTCATGGGACCAGTGACGTCAGCTGGCATCAAAGACGAGATTAAATCCAATTTCAAAGTCATTTTCGAAGTTATTCTATTATGTGCTATTGATCTCCGCCTACTTAATGTCAGTACGTACTCATAAGAGCATAAAAGTAATTACCTTTCATTACGTCACCTTTTATAAGTGCTCAAAATTACATACTGTCTTAGGAGTAAATGTGCTCTAATGGATGACGTTATGACCATCCAGGTCTCCTTATTGTCCTCCTGGAAAGACCGCCCATTACAACACCAGTCATTACCCTTGATGACCAATAACTACAGCATACCCAGCCATAAATACCAACCATCACAATCATCAAGAGTAACTGAGCGGCCGCCCAGAGGCCGGGAGAGTGGAAGAGTGCTTGGTGGGTGGAAGCCACCCACCACGCGCAGCGGTCAGGCGGCACCCACCACGCGTAGCGGTCAGGCGGCACCCTCCACGCGCAGCGGTCAGGCGGCACCCACCACGCGTAGCGGTTCAGGCGGCACCCTCCACGCGCAGCGGTCAGGGACACCACCCCACGCGCAGCGGTCAGGGGACACCCACCACACGCAGCCGTCAGGGGGCACCCACCACGCCCTGCTTCGGGCTTCGCATCTCGACTGTTTGACTCCAAACAAGTTATCTCGGGAGGATTTTCATTCTAAGAAAAATATTTAATGATTGTTTAAATAAGATAAGTTGTTGACAAATATTTTTTGTGCCTGAAGCGGTCATCTAAAATTAAGATGGTGGTGGTGAATGTGGTGGGTGGGGGTGGTGGGGGTTAGTAAATGTGGTGGATGGTGGTGGTGGTGGCGGTGGATAGTAACTCACATACGACATCTTTCCCCCCCCCCCCCCATGTCTTCCTTTCCCATTCCCCCGTCCAGTCTTCACGTAGACATCCACCAACTTTCAAAACACACCGACACCCACCACCATAATCTTATACTAGACCTGAAAGCTGCGTATTAAAGTTATGACAAGTTTTGTAATAATAGGTATTTGTATGGTCAGCACAGTAGCCGAACCAGGCAGTGTGAGTTAGTCATTGCGCGAATTCGCCTTGGCTATAGACCATCTGGCAGGTTAGTGAGGCTGAGCCACTACCAGAATACTCAGATTGTAAACTCTATGATAAACCTTTTAATGCATTCACTAGAACACTCATTGATGAATGTGAAACCGTAAAGGACTTTGACCTCCTGGCCTCTTGTACCACCAACTGTGTAACTATTTTATTGACTCAGGTATTCTGGACGACATCCTAACAATTTACCCCAATTTGCTTGTCCATTTTAAAGAATGAAGACAATTTTATATATATTACTTCTAAATGCATCACCTATGAACCCATCCCTGCCCGTGTGTGGCAGTGCACAATAGAAAGTTGTTTTCACATATTCATACATTAAAACATGATTGTAACCGTGATATATATGTGCTTCAGCCTACAGTTTAGCCCTATTGTCTTATGTATGACCCTCTGTCCTGCGTGCAGTGATACTAGCATTATCCTCACTTTAATCAGACTATCAAAATCCTCAGATTTGCAAAATTGTAATTAATTTTGTCAATAAAGATGTTTAATAATAATAAACTGCATCACCCACACCCCCGCCCCTTCACGCTCCCTCTCTCACTGACTGACGACTCACCACCTCCTCCTCTCTCTCTCTCCTCATCTCCCTCTCTCTCTCTCTCTCTCTCTCTCTCTCTCCTCTCTCTCTTCTCTCGCTCTCTCTCCTCTACTCCTCTCTTCTCTCCTCTCTCTCTCTCTCTCCTATACATCGACAGCGTCGCCTAATCAGCTCTGAGCACTCTGAAGTCAGACAGGATAATTAGAGAATTCAAATGTAGTTTGGCGAGTGAGATGACTTGGCCAGGAGCGCCCTCTCATGTTGTCACTGCCAACACTGACAGTGCTCTCTCCTGTTGCCTTTGCCAACACTGGTAGAGAAACTTCACGTTATCACTGCCAACACTGCAATGCATCTCATGTTATCACTACCAACACTGGTAGAGTACGTCACGGTTATCACTACCAACATTGGTAAGAGTACGTCACGTTATCACTACCAACACTGGTAGAAAGCAAACCATTCTAAATTGATCGTAATTAGAGTTCCAGGATGTTGAAATGCTACACTGTGTGCCTGAGTCCCGACATGCCTAACTACACTGGGTAGGGGAAGTACACTATAGACTGGTACACGGAGATGGTTATTACCAAGACGCCGGGAGGCGACAATTGTATGCCATGTTAGACCATCAACTGACTAGAAAATTTTTAGGCAGTGTGGGGGGGGAAGGTTGTGGGAGGGTGTGTTGGGGAGGGGTGTGGGGGAGAGGGGTGTGGGGAGGGGTGTGGGAGAGGGGTGTGGGGGAGGGGTGTGGGGAGGGTTGTGGGGGAGGTGTGGGGAAGAGGTCACAGTGGCATCTGGGATCACCCAGAAACACGCATTGCCGGCTAGGCCACGTGAGCCTGGCCCAGAACGCGGGTTCGAGCCTGAGAAATGCCCAAAAGATTCATTACTTGGTGATCCAATATGGTATGAAATTAAAGTAGTCTGTGTCCATAAACAAAGAGTAAAGTTCATTCCATCCACCCGCCAAACCCGCTGTTTATGAATGAAAAACGGTTTACACACGACTCACAACTGATTTCGTTTAAACACTTCCGGAACACGTGCTTCACTGACGATTTTGTTCGAACCACAACGCTATAAATGCTTCACCCACGTACTACAAATACAAATAATCGCCAACAGAACCTAAACACCTAATCTAACCTAACCTATGCCTATATATGCACAATATGCTAATATTTTATAATATTAATTTAGATTTGATAAATTCCTGTTTTGCCTGAGCAGCATGTAAACACTTATGAATGCGCCTGTGGGGTCGACCGCTGGATGTAATGGACTTGCTCTGAGAATGGGTTTGCTATAAGCCTTTCCCGGCGCCTGCAGCCCAACCACCTCTGTGTAGCAACCTGTACTTTCTATACTCCGTGTACTCACGCGTGTCGTTATCACATTGAGTTAATTGTGCGTCAATTAATACTGTGTTTTATTGCGATTTAGAGTTTCGTAGGTTAATAGTGTACAGAGAGAGAGTCGGGTAGCTTAATGATAGCTTTGTGCTGATGACCGAATTACTTGACACAAGTAATGTCGAATCCAGGAAGTGTTACAAGTGTCACATACGCCTCTATAAACATATTAGATGCTCCTAAAATTACAGTTTGATTTAGGTCAAAATTGGATGTATATTTGCTGAGATATTTGTGTGTAAATTTCAGGGGATATATCCCAGGCTGTGATTTTAAAGATGGCAACTAGTGGTGTCGTCACGCCAGCTACAGTGTCCCTGCCCACCAGGGCAGGCCCAGGACCAGGACCAAGGACAGGACCAGGACCAGGCCCAGGCCCAGGACCAGGACCAACGCCCAGCCCAGGACCAGGACCAAGGCCCAGGACCAGGACCAGGCCTAGGCACCAAGGGTTCCGGATGTGGAGGTGTGTGACCTGATTAACCAGTTTCGTATTGGCCCGCAATCAGAGCGTGACCGAAGGTCCCGTGACTCCCGAGGAGAACTACGAAAATTGCTGCTTGTCCCTGAAGAGCTTGACAAGGGTGACGTACTGCAAGGCGTTCCTTAACTGATGAAGCTCTGATACTGTACAATGAAGCCAGACCAGAAAAGAAGAGTTAAGAAGGCTCATATTGCACTGGAATGACCCAGTCCGTATCGTCAAGTTCCGTAGATTCCCATTTCCAGATTCATGCCAGGGGTGGATTGCTGGTTGGTGAATTTGGACATCTCTAGGAATGCCAGTGGGGGTGCAGCCTGCACCCAGGCTATAAAGAACTGTGATGAAGAGGGATTGAGAAGGGTTATTCTCACCAGTAAGCCTGAGAGACTCATCTAACATCGAGCGAACACGTCCGGCCAAAGGAGGATCGGCTGCAGAAGGTGGGAAGTGGAGTGCAAAGACAGTGAAGTTTATACTATAATAGGTACACTATCATTAGGGCGACTGCAATTCTTTAGTGAAGGGAGAAACTAGATGTGACAGCCTGACAGTTGAGTTTTTTCCTCCATAGACATCTAATTATCGGGCCAGACTAAAGCCAATGAATGCCACAAACTTTAGGCAGAGAATGCAGTGCATCTATACTTGTCGCCGAAGGAGTTGCAAGATTTGTTTTGACGAGTAGCAAGTTCAGAGGTGAAGAGAGAAGACGCCAGTGTCAAGAGGTGGCAGAACTGTGAGGGTACCAGGAAGCCCCCCGTCAGAACACCCACAGCGACGCCACAACCAGTATGCAACCCGTCCTCGACTCAAGTCCATTACATTCAGCGGTCAACCCCACAGACGCATTCATAAATTTTAACATGCTGTTCATTCAAAACGGGAATTTTCTCAAGTATAAATTAATATTATAATATATTAGCATATTGTGTATAAATAGGCATAGGTTAGGTTAGGTCAGGTGTTTAGGTTCTGCTGGCGATTATTTGTATTTGTAGTCGTGGGTGAAGCATTTATAGCGTTGTAATTCGAACAAAATTCGTCAGTGAAGCACTTGTTCCGGATATGTTCGAACGCCAGCAGTTGTGAGTCGTGTGTAAACCGCTTTTCATTCATAAACAGGGGGTTTGGCGGGTGGATGGAATCACTTTTGGATCTTTGTTTGGAGGACGGGCTGCAGTATGGCGCCCAAGAAGTGAACAATGCTTTTGAGCGAGAAGGACACGCCGGCCAGTCGTTATGTCGACATTCTCTTACAAATGGTGTAGCTAACCGCTACATTCCTCCCCCCCCCCCCCCACACCAGTTTATTGAGCGCCACAGATCTGAGGGGAGGGTTTGCTTGTTGGAAATATTATTATTAATGCGCAAACCCATATATATATAATGTAGAAGTAGTCACAGTACTTGTGCTACTTAATTTATATGCAAATAGTTATGCAGTGGAGAGAAGAGGCACAGCTGAGACTGTAACAGGTCTGATGAGTTCTTGTGACTACATATGTTCCTCCACCAGTATGTTGAATTATTATGTAACATTCATTAGTATTGCCAAAGTTATTTTATAAATTATCCACAAAGGCTACTGTGTTGATCGACAAGTTACGTCCGCACCACTCGACTATCTCCAATGTCTTTCATCAGGACAATAAACCAGTTTCCTGAGACCAGTTAGGACCCACCATGCCACGCTGACGTAATACTTAATATGGATCAGATAGTGAGTTACCAATAAGCCGTTAGGAGTACATAGCCTCAGCCTTCCGAAGGCCACAATTAAAAGCCCCGTGGGAGTCCAGTTATCACTTTAAACAGCGTCACTGGGTGGAGTAACCAGTGCCGTAGATAGTGTACCTTTGCTGGCGTCCTACAACCTGTTAAGGCGGCGTCGAAGAGCGTTGCCGCTCCCGAAGAGCGTTGCCGAAGCGTTGCCGAAGAGCGTTGCCGCTCCCGAAGAGCGTTGCCGAAGCGTTGCCGAAGAGCGTTGCCGCTCCCCCAACGCCGGCGTTGGGGGAGCCTGTAAGAGTTTCCCCCATGCTCTAACCCCCGTGTATATACCTATAAGAGGCAGGACAGCAGGCCGGGAGGTGGACATCGTGCGAATCTCTACTCCAGTGCTCCTGGAGGTTAAGCTGTGAGTTAGAGTCCCGTGTATATACCTGGAGTCCCTTTGCCTCTTTGTGCAAGAGTGGGCCGTGGCATGGTGCACCCAGGGACACGGTCACTGACAATAAACTCTCACACACTGCCCTCGTCTCTGGTGACCTGTGACTTTAAAGCTTGGACGGCAGAGCAAACGCGGACACAAAAATTGCATCGGGCCCCCTGGTTTGTTTGTCCTGGAAAAAACAAATACCTGTGCAATTGACGCACACACTGCGTATTGAGGTCAAGCTGACGCCTCCAGCATGTTGGGGCTCAACCCCCCCCCCCCCCCACCTGCATGTTGGGGCTGCTCCCCCCCACCTCCTGCATGTTGGGGCTTTTATGACAATGCATTAATTGCTCAAGTGATGGTGAGGATTGTGGTGATACTGGCGATACCATCTGCCCTTGTTCTAGGAGAGATGTATAGAGGGAGGGACGTAGAGATGAACAGTGTAAGGGAGGGAGGGACATAGAGATGAACAGTGTAAGGGAGGGAGGGACAGAGATGACCAGTGTAAGGAAGGGATAGACATAGAGACGGACAGTGTTAGGGAGGAACAAATAAAGGTAAAAAAAAATAACGACAGGTTCCAGATATAAATTTAAAAGTAAAAAAAAACTAAAGTTCCCGCTTTGTCAATATTTAATTAAAAAAAAACAACCTTCGACATCACAGCTTTAATAACATTCAATTAAATAATAATTGAATTTAATAATATTCAATGGACTCATGAAATATCTGTCGTTCTTAATTAACAAATTAAAGCATTACTGGAATCTGTATATTGCGAACCCAAAGCAATCCTATTGGGTCGCTTTGGGCGACGATGCCACGATAACCACGAAGCCCATGTTATCGTGGTTTCTGGCTGTGATAACACGGTCGGGAAGGCTAAAGCACACCTCAATTCTAAGGTGAAATGAGCCCACACCAATCCGGGCTATAGAGCCATGAACAATCAATGGTTCTAAAGACCGGTCGTAGGACTTGATTCATCTCCCCTCAGGCACTCCAAAGTGGGTACACGCACGCACGAGAAAACACAGACTCTGGTCTATCCTGCACGCACAAATAGGCGAATACGTACGTACACACACACACACACACACACACACACACACACACACACACACACACACACACACACACACACACACACACACACACAGTCCACAATCTCATCAAGAGGAAAACAACAGTGAAAAAACAGATGGTGAAACTTAGAACGGGTGAGGACAGGTACACAGAGAATGACAAAGTGTGTGAACAACTCAACAGGAGGTTCCAGGAGGACTTCACAATAGAACATGATGAAGTCACTCCGCTAGGAGAGGTGGCAGTAAACCAGGCGGCCTAGGAAGGGTTCGAAATTCCAAGAGATGAGGTCAAGAAGCATCTGTTGGGTCTGGACGTGAGAAAGGCTGTTGGTCTGGACGAAATCTCCATGGGTACTGAAAGTGTGTGCAGAAGCACTTTGCTTGCCACTCTCCATAGTGTAGAGTAGGTCACTGGAGACGGGACACCTATCAGAAGTATGAAAGACTGCTAATGTAGTCCCAATATACAAAAAGGGTGACAGACAAGAGGCACTGAACTACAGGCCAGTGTCTTTAATTTATATACCATGCAAGGTGATGGAGAAGATTGCGAGAAAAAACCTAGTAACACATCTGGAGAGAAGAGACTTCGTGACAGATCGCCAACATGAGTTTAGGGAGGGTAAGTTTATTTATTTATTTATTTATATACAAGAAGGTACATTGCGGGTTAACAGAGAACAGAAATTAAGTTGAATTTACATTCTTGTACAGCCACTAGCACGCATAGCGTTTCGGGCAAGTCCTTAAACTAATATAATTTTTAGATAATCTTCTTTAATATTGATTTAGATAATCGTAAATCTTGGCTTACTGGCCTAATAGAATTCTACGATCAAGTGATAAAGATTAAGCAAGAAAGAGAAGGATGGAAGGACTGCATATTTTTGGACTGTCGGAAAGCCTTTGACACAGTACCCCATAGGAGGCATAAGCTGGAAAAACAAGCAAGTGTAACTGGTAGGGCGCTCCAGTGGATAAGGGAGTACTTAAGCAATAGGAAGCAGAGAGTTGAAGTTAGGGGGTGAGACTTCAGACTGACATGAAGTCACCAGTGGAGTCCCACAGGGCTCTGTACTCGGACCTATCCAGTTTCTGATATACGTAAATGATCTCCCAGAGGGTATAGACTTATTCCTCTCAATGTTTGCTGACGACGCCAAAATTATGAGAAAGATTAAGACAGAGGAGTACAGCTTGAGGCTTCAAGAAGACCTGGACGAGCTGCAGGAATGGTCGAACAAATGGCTTTTAGAGTTTAACTCAAGCAAATGTAGTGTAATGAGTGTAATGAAGACAGGTGTAGGGAGCAGGAGACCAGATACAACGTATCATTTGGGAGATTAAATTCTTCAAGAGTCAGAGAGAGAGAGAGAGAGAGAGAAAGACCTGGGGGTTGATATCACGCCAGACCTGTCCCCTGAAGCTCATATCAAGAGGATAACATCAGCGGCATATGCCAGGTTGGCTAACGTAAGAACGGCCTTTAGAAACTTGTGTAAGGAATCAATCAGAACTCTGTATACCACACATATCAGGTCAATCCTGGAGTATGCGGCTCCAGCATGGAGTCCATCTCTAGTCAAGCATAAGACTAAACTGGAAAAGGTTCAAAGGTTTGCCACCAGACTAGTACCCGAACTGAGGGGTATGCGCTACGAGGAGAGACTACGGGAATTAAATCTCACGTCGCTGGAAGACAGAAGAGTAAGAGGGGATATGATTACCACATACAAGATTCTCAAAGGAATTGACAGGGTAGATAAAGACAAACTAATTCAAGGGGCGCAAGCACTAGGGACAATGGTGGAAACTGAGTGCCCAAATGAGCCATAGAGACATTAGAACTAACTTTTTACTGTTAAGAGTAGATGACAAATGGAATGCACTAGGAAGTGATGTGGTGGAGGCTGACTCCATACACAGTTTCAAGTGTAGATATGATAAAGCCCAATAGGCTCAGGAATCTGAACATCAGTTGACTGACAGTTGAGAGGCGAGACCAAAGAGCCAGAGCTCAACCCCCGCAAGTACAACTAGGCGAATACAGCTAGGTGAGTACACACACATCTCTATGGGAACTATAACAGTGGCACAGTCAACAGAGGTAAGCACTGATACACATCTTTAATACTGTTGAATGTCCCCTCCGACCCGACCTCGCCCTCCACCGACCATCCGAACAGCCTCGCCCTCCACCGACCACCCGAACACCCTCGGCCTCCACCGACCACCCGAACACCCTCGCCCTCCACCGACCACCCGAACACCCTCGCCCTCCACCGACCATCCGAACACCCTCGCCCTCCACCGACCATCCGAACACCCTCGCCCTCCACCGACCACCCGAACACCCTCGCCCTCCACCGACCACCCGAACACCCTCGCCCTCCACCGACCATCCGAACACCCTCGGCCTCCACCGACCACCCGAACACCCTCGGCCTCCACCGACCACCCGAACACCCTCGCCCTCCACCGACCACCCGAACACCCTCGCCCTCCACCGACCATCCGAACACCCTCGCCCTCCACCGACCATCCGAACACCCTCGCCCTCCACCGACCACCCGAACACCCTCGCCCTCCACCGACCACCCGAACACCCTCGCCCTCCACCGACCATCCGAACACCCTCGGCCTCCACCGACCACCCGAACACCCTCGCCCTCCACCGACCATCCGAACACCCTCGCCCTCCACCGACCACCCGAACACCCTCGGCCTCCACCGACCACCCGAACACCCTCGCCCTCCACCGAACATCGTCAGAAGAGCACCAAATCATGGGGTCTTCATTGTACACTGCGGCAGTGAGAGTCAGACTAAATAAGTGTAGATTACAGAGTCAGCCCCCCGTATAAATACCCCTACAACACCCGTATAATTATTGCTGCAGACCCCGTATAATTACTGCTGCAGACCCCGTATAATCATTGCTGGAGCCCCGTATAATTCCCGCTGCAGACCCCGTATAATCATTGCTGCAGACCCCGTATAATCATTGCTGCAGACCCCGTATAATTACTGCTGCACCATAAACAATTTTGTCCACGTGTATGCGGCAGTTTACAGCTCACTGGACAGGAAGCAACAAAATCCCCAAACAAATATCAGCTGATCATTACAGTAAACGGAGCTCTGGGATAAACTGTAATGAAACCTAATGGATGGGCTCGGCTCACTGCTTCCATGCTCTATTTTGTAGCAAAATTTATGTTTTTTTCCGGTTTGAAAAAGATTAAGAGATTTAAAATAATATATATATATAAATATATATATATATTATTGGTTGTCGGTCTAGACTGGCCTCACATGGGCGCAAAGCCAGGGTAGGTTGATTCGGGGGAGAAGCTGTTACCCAGGCAGCAGGTTCCCCCCTCTCCACGGCGCTGAAAGTCTCCAATGGTAAGGCATACGCCAATACGATTGGTTCCAGCGCCGTCGCAAGGAACTGTGAGTTCCGGGATTGACCTCGAAGGTGGTGAAGAAGGGCACAGGGATATATATATGAAGAAGTGAATATATATATATATATATATATATATATATATATATATATATATATATATATATATATATATATATATATATATGCGAACAAGCCTGAATAGTCCCCAGGACTATATGCAACTGAAAACTCACATCCCAGAAGTGACTCGAACCCATACTGCCAGGGGCAACGCAACTGGTATCTACAGGACGCCTTAATCAGCTTGACCATCACGATCGGACATAAGGAAGTGATAGCTGAAGCTATTTGAACCACTTCCCCGCCGGCACTCGGATGGTAATCTTGGGCATAGCATTTTATCAAATCACCTCATTCTTTGGGGCAACATTTGATAAAATGCTATGCCCAAGATTACCATCTGAGTGCCGGCGGGGAAGTGGTCCAAATAGCTTCAGCTATCACTTCCTTATGTCCGGTCGTGATGATCAAGCGGATTTAGGCGTCCTGTAGATACCAGTTGCGTTGCTCCTGGCAGTATGGGTTCGAGTCACTTCTGGGGTGTGAGTTTTCAGTTGCATATAGTCCTGGGGACTATTCAGGCTTGTTCGCATTTGTGTTCCTTACGTGTTGCCCCAAAGAATAAGGTGAGCTCCCCCAAGGCTCAGGTCCCCCTGAGGGACCTTGAGCCAAGGTCCAGGGACGGCTCAGGTCCTTGTGGACGCCTCTAAACACACAAGGGTCAGAAAACTACCAATTAAGTACCTTACATCTATAGTTAGGAAGTCCAGAAAGCCAGCCAATGTGGTAACACTTGCAAAATGAAAATAATTAAAAAATTTAATTGTGTCGGGGGACAGGCAGCCAGAGTATATTGATTCACGAAAGGTCGATCATACATCGAGGTCCCCCCCCCCAAGGTTGAACTACTAACCCCGCCTAGGAGGCAACACCCCAACAAGCTAACTAACTCCTGAGTACCTACTCACTGCTAGGTGAACAGAGACATGAGGTGATAAGAAATGCGACCAATCCTTTCTGTCCCGCTCGTGTTTCCAACCCAGAATTCTCGATTGTGAGTTGAGAACGAAGCCGACTGCACTACCGGGAGCCTCAAAATATAACCAAAGCCTCCGGCTTACCCTCCCGACAGCACTCAACATAACCAACGTAAGCATGACAATACACAACCACCAGCAATCGCTCAAGGCGAGGATTTATGAAAACTGAACTGAAATACCGATTTAGCAATTACGGTTTCGGCAGGAAGCCGGTTCCACGGGTGATCTGATGATCGAGTTCAGTTTGAACGAACATTTTGTCGTTGTTTATGTGGACAGGCTGACGAAGCGGCCAACCCGTCCACTGGCCGTGTTCCAGCCCGTCCTCATCAACAGAGGCCAAACGTCCGTTCCATGCGGCCGTCAACATGGGAGTGAGTTTAGCTTGGCAATGTTTCTGTATCGGGAAACAGGTGCGTCTGACAGAGGCGGTTCGAGCTTGGTTTATCCATTATTGATGCCCAATATGCCTCGCTCTGGGCACCCCGTCCCCCCCCCCCCCCATAAACCTTATTTATGAAGGTTCATTTTAAACCAATCTCCATGAAACCCGAGCCTCCGTGATCACCAATGGTCTAATTAGCATAATAAACAAGCCAGCACTCACAAATCAGTAGCGCGGGCGGCGTGTACCCCAAGAGCGGCAAGAGACGTGAGGGTTCAGCTTTAAAGTGTACATTACTGTGGGATCTCCCAGGCATCCCGGGCGCCGTCGCCCACGACATCAAAGCCCTCCATGGCAAACACAAGTTCTTCCTCCCTATGACGCACTTTCATTTTTCAGCGTTGCATCTCTGTTGCCGTCTGTGTCAACAGCCTGGCAGCGGTGTGACTCTAGCAACGTCAGTCAGCACAACAATGTTGGAGAAGAGTTGGAGCGTGATCAGCCGTGGGTAACAGTTCGTCTTTATCAACTTGGGTCAATGTTCACTCCACGCAGGCGCCAAACCCTCGCTCTTTATGAATGAAAAACGTTTTACACGTGACTCAACTGATGCCGTTCGAACATTTCTCAAACAGTACTTCGCTAACGACCTCTGTTCGAATCTTAACTCTAAATTCTTCACTGTTAAAACCAACCCACCCTCTAAAGACCCAAAATTGATTCCATCCACCCGCCAAACCCCCGGTTTATGAATGAAAACTGGTTTACACTCACAACTGATGACATTCGGACATTTCCCCGAACAAGTGCTTCACTGACGAATGTTGTTCGAACCACAACGCTGTATATGCTTCACCCACGTACTACAAATACAAATAATCTCCTAAACAGAACCTAAACATCTAACATATGCCTAACTATACATCTAATTTGTATGTATAATATTAATTTATATATGAGAAACCAATTTTTTATACACAGTATAATAAAATTGATGAATGCATCTAGGGAGGGCGGCCGCTGCTTTAAACAGCCTAGTGTGAGGACAGGTTAAACATTTAGTGGCAACCCGTCCTCATAGCAAGTCCATTCCATCCAGCGGTCGGCCCCAAAGACGCATTCATCAATTTTAACATGCTGTTCATCTAAAATAGAAATTTTCTCAACTATAAATAAATACTGTTAAATATTAGCATAGTGTGCATATTTAGGCATTGGTTAGGTGTTTAGGTTCTGTTGGCGATTATTTGTATTTGTAGTACGTGGGTGAAGCATTTACAGCGTTGTGATTCGAACAAAATTCGTCAGTGAAACACTTGTTCCGGATATGTTCGAATGTCAACAGTTGTGAGTCGTGTGTAAACCGCTTTTCATTCATAAACAGCTGGGGGTTTGGCGGGTGGATGGAATCACTTTTGGATCTTTGTTTGGAGGACGGGCTGTGGGAAGGCGAGGACGAACGAGACTAACATGAACGAGGCAATCGACCAATCTCCACCCGTCTTCGGTCCAAGCTCGTCCAAACGACGGCCGACTCCACAGACCCATTCATCCATTTTAACGCACCGTGTATTCAAAATAGTATTCTTGAAGTATAAATTACAAATTTTATATATTTAATTATTTATAGTTAGCTGCATGTTAGATTAGGTCTTTACATTCTGTTTGCAATTATTTGTATTGACAGTACGTAGGCAACCCGTCTTAAGTTAATGTTCAGTCCATCCAGCGGCCGACCCCACACACGTACTCGCCAACTTTAACATGCTGAGCATTAAAAACACGAATTTTCTCACGTTAAAATTATTACACACAGAAGTCACAATAACGTGATATATCAGATGAACAAACGCACAAGGGTCTTTATGAGGGTTCGAACTTATGCGCTGAGCGTTCAGCCCGTCCTCCAAACAAAGACTAAAGTTCATTCCATGCACCTGCCAAACCCCCTGTTTATGAAACAAAACGGTTTACACACGCAACCCGTCCTCGACTCAAGTCCATTACATTCAGCGGTCGACCACACAGACGCATTCATAAATTTTAACATGCTGTTCATTCAAAACGGGAATTTCTCAAGTATAAATTAATATTATAATATATTAGCATATTGTGTATAAATAGGCATAGGTTAGGTTAGGTCAGGTGTTTAGGTTCTGCTGGCGATTACTTGTATTTGTAGTACGTGGGTGAAGCATTTACAGCGTTGTGGTTCTAACAAAATTCGTCAGTGAAGCACTTGTTCCGGATATGTTCGAACGTCAGCAGTTGTGAGTCGTGTGTAAACCGCTTTTCATTCATAAACAGGGGGTTTGGCGGGTGCATGGAATCACTTTTGGATCTTTGTTTGGAGGACGGGCTGACACACGACACAACTGATTTCGTTCGAACACTTCCGGAACAAGTGCTTCACTGAATAATTTTGTTCGAACCACAACGCTGTAAATGCTTCACCCACGTACTACAAATACAAATAATCGCCAACAGAACCTAAACACCTAACGTAACCTATCCTATATATGCACAATATACTAATATATTATAATATTCATTCATATTTGAGAAAATTCCCGTTTTGAATGAATAGCATGTTAAAATTTATGAATGCGTCTGTAGGGGTCGACCGCTGGATGTAATGGACTTGAGTCGAGGACGGGTTGCAGTGTTCCCAGACGCGCCTTAGTCAACTGTACCACGACATGGTAAAAAAAAAAGCTGCAACCTTAAGCGCTACTGTCCTCACGAGGATCCCGCAAAACAGTCCTCAGAGCAAGTCCATTCCATCCAGTGGTCGACCCCAAAAGACACAATCATCAATTTTAACGCGCTAGTCATTCAAAACACAACTTTTCTTAAATATAAATTAATATTATTATATATTTAGCATATTGTGCATATTTAGGCACTGGTTAGGTTAGGTATTTAGGTTAGGTTATGTTAGGTGTTTAGGTTCTGTTGGCGATTATTTGTGTTTCAACCTGTCCTCAGGCCTGGCTTGTTAACGCTACGGCCAACCCCCCCCCCCCCCCAAGGCATTCATTGATATTAACATACTGTGTATTAAAACAGGATAGCGCTCATCTATAAATTAATACGTTATCATATATTAAGGTTCCATGGATAGTCAAGTGCAGGTTAGGTTAGGTGTTTAGGTTCTTGTTAGGACTGAATGCGTAGTATTTAATACTAACAAGGTTAGGTTCGCATTGTTATTCCATTATTATTGTTATATTATGTGTGCTTTTATGTTTTATAAATACTGCAAGTTTATACATGAAATTTATGGCGTGGAGCGAGGTGTTGGTTTGGAATAAACGGGGGGGGGGGGACTACACGTGTGTTTTCTCATGCTTAAAATGAAGCAGTTTTGTTGGTGATCATTTGCATTTGAAGTACGTGAGTGAAGCCTTTACACCTTTACCAGATACCACTCTTCTGTATCTGTATCACTGCTCAGTTGCGATTCGAGCAACGGTCGTCAGCGAAGTACAGAAATACGCGATCATCATTAGTTACGAGTCATGTGTCAAATGTTCATCACTCGGGGGGTTTGGTTGCTAGATTAACGCAACCCATCCTCGACTCAAGTCCATTACATCCAGCGGTCGACCCCACAGACGCATTCATAAATTTTAACATGCTGTTCATTCAAAACGGGAATTTTCTCAAGTATAAATTAATATTATAATATATTAGCATATTGTGTATATATAGGCATAGGTTAGGTTAGGTGTTTAGGTTCTGTTGGCGATTATTTGTATTTGTAGTACGTGGGTGAAGCATTTACAGCGTTGTGATTCGAACAAAATTCGTCAGTGAAGCACGTGTTCCGGATATGTTCGAACGTCAGCAGTTGTGAGTCGCGTGTAAACCGTTTTTCATTCATAAACAGTTGGGGGTTTGGCGGGTGGATGGAATCACTTTTGGATCTTTGTTTGGAGGACGGGCTGATTAACGACCATTTAACCTTTGTTTATGAGGACGGGCCGACGAATCTATAGCGAATTCTTCTACATTTTATAGACCACGAATGGGATGATGCGCTTTTATTGGTAATCCTGACGGCTTCGGATTTACTTTCGAAGCGAGAGCGTAAGAGGTATTTGTAGTGAACATCTTATGAGTGAGGGACAGTGTTATTAGGTGAATAACATTGCATAAAGTTAGGAATTTTGTGTCTTCACTATTATCTATTATGAGAAGTGAGTTACTGGAGTTGTGTCTGACAGTTACTCATTTATGAGGGTTAGGAGTGATTGTTATACAGAGACAAATATTTGTATACAATTTGGTGAGCAATATGGGAGATGTTGGAAGACCCGAACATAGGGACAGACAGTCATCTCCTCACATCTCAGAGTGTTGACATTCATCAGACTATTATGGTTGAAGGGGGGGAGAGTGAGTATAATGAGAACATCTGTGACCTTCATCTTCTCATTTGTGGAGAGTCGAACATCACTCACGCATGAGTTAATGAGCAAAGCAGCACTCAATGAGCTTCTGTATTATTTAACGATGCAGTGGGCTAAACGGCATATATTCAGTGAGTTAAATTAGTGGGAAAACAGTCTGGGATGTGAGTGGGAGGAATTAACGAGGAGACGCGCAAAGCTGCGACTGTGCGCAGACGAGTGGTCGTGGCACTCAGCACTGGAAACGATTCCAGCTTGCTAGGTCACCCAAGCTCTCATAGGTGCAGACATATAAGAGAGAATCACTGTTGACCAATCCACACACTAGAAAATGAAGGGACGACGACATTCGGTCCGTCCTGAACCATTCACAATCAACTTGAGAATGGTCCAGAATGGACCGAAGCGTCGTCGTCTCTTCATTTTCTAGTAGTGGATTGGTCAACATACTTCAGCCACGTTATGTGACTCATCGCCGCAGAGAATCTCTGTCCAAAGTTAGAGGCCAGACGCTTGCGGATAGGCTCACCCAAATTTGTTTGGGAATGGCCCTGGGGTACGGGAGGCACACAGGCCCACCCTCACCAGACTAAGTTAAATGTTTTTAGAAATATTAGTAATTATCCACAGCCCCAGGCCATGTTAATGGACTCTTTGGTTAACGTGTGAAATATGTGATTAACGTAGAGTTGTCACTGCCAAACAATTCATAATGAAGAGAAGGAAAAAAAGTATCTGAGACCCATACATGTGTTTTAGTGCTTCTTGAGGGAAGAAGCAGCGAGGAAGGGGGGGGGGAGAACAAGGGAAGGGACGAAGTGGAGGGAGACAGACAGCTAAAGAGATAACTAGAGAGATAATATAGATACAGATAAACAGATGAGGGTAACTCCAGGTACCCGCTTAGTATATCTATAAGAGAATGTGTGTGTGTTGTGTGTGTGTGTGTGTGTGTGTGTGTTGTGTGTGTGGTGTGGTGTGTGTGTGTGGTGTGTGTGTGTACTCACCTAGTTGTACTCACCTAGTTGTGCTTGCTGCTGGGGTTGAGCTCTGGCTCTTTGGTCCCGCCTCTCAACCGTCAATCAAAGGATGTGTGTGTGTGTGTACTCTCACCTATTTGTACTCACCTATTTGTGCTTGCAGGATCGAGCATTGACTCTTGGATCCCGCCTTGTGTGCGTGTGTGTGTGTGTTGTGTGTGTGTGTGTGTCAGGTGCTTGGACCCTACCCTAACCCGCCTATGTTAAATGCTTAAAGAAATATCAGCCTGAAACACAACCCTACACATGCGATTTTCATTGTCTGAAATGAAATTGAGACGTGATTTCCTTAGAGTTTACCACACACGCGTGAGTTACTGGAATTAAGCACTGAATCATATTAATAGGTTACAATGATAAAATAATGAGTAGTAAAGATGTTGTGAAACTGAAGACAGTAACAGAGTGAAGATGTAACACGAGACGAAGAGGGGGCAAACTGGATGAGAGAAACTTATTTATAATACAAAAATACGTTAAAATTGATTAACGAGTCATGGGAATCGGCCGCCTCTTAACGAGCCTAGCCTGAGGAGAGGTTGATTCAAATCAATCCCCCCCCCCAAAGGAGTCATTCACGTTAAAAAAAAACAAGTAATTGCCAACATAATCAAATACTTAACCCTAACTTAATGCAGGCCTAACTACACCCCCCAACTGTATAAACTTTACATATGAAAAATACAGATTTTGAATATACACAGAACATTTACACTGAAGACTGCATCTTGGGGTGTACCGCCACCTGGACCAACACAGCCTGTGGGCGAGTATAATTTAATACTGATAATCAAGCCGAATTATTTTGAAATGTGACAGGCACGAAAGTGCTCGAACCACGACTCCGCCTTGTACCCGAAGGTGAGGTTGTGTATACTAGAGGTGGTGATGTTGTCGGCAGCTGTGTCAGCCCTCATGNTGACAGTGAATACTAGCATTATCCTCACTTAATCAGACTATCAAAATCCTCAGATTAGGCAAAATTGTAATTAATTTTGTCAATAAAGATGTTAATAATAATAAACTGCATCACCCACAACCCCCGCCCATTCACGCTCCCTCTCTCACTGACTGACTGACTGACTCACACACTCTCTCTCTCTCTCTCTCTCCTCTCTCTCTCTCTCTCTCTCTCTCTCTCTCTCTCCTACATCGACAGCGTCGCTATCAGCTCTGAGCACTCTAGAAGTCAGACAGGATAATTAGAGAATTCAAATGTAGTTTGGCGAGAGTGAGATGACTTGGCCAGGGAGCGCCCTTCTCATGTTGTCACTGCCAACAGTGGCAGTGCATCTCCTGTTGCCTTTGCCAACACTGGTAGAGAACTTCACGTTATCACTGCCAACACTGGCAGTGCATCTCATGTTATCACTACCAACACTGGTAGAGTACGTCACTTTATCACTGCCAACACTGGTAGAAAGCAACCATTCTAAATTGATCGTAATTAGAGTGCCAAGGATGTTGAAATGCTACACTGTGTGCGTGCCTGAGAGTCCCGACATGCCTAACTACACTGGGTATGGGAAGTACACTATAGACTGGTACACGGAGATGGTTATTACCGAGACGCCGGGAAGCGACAATTGTATGCCATGTTAGACCATCAACTGACTAGAAAATTATTTAGGCAGTGTGGGGGGGAGGGTGTGTGGGGGAGGGGTGCGGGGGAGGGGTGTGGGGGAGGGGTGTGGGAGAGGGGTGTGGGGGAGGGGTGTGGGGGAAGGTTGTGGGGGAGGGGTGTGGGGGAGGTCACAGTGGCATCCTGAGATCACCCAGACACACGCATTGCCGGCTAGGCCACGTGAGCCTGGCCCAGAACGCGGGTTCGAGCCTGAGAAATGCCCAAAGATTCATTACTTGGTGATCCAATATGGTATTCAATTAAAGTAGTCTGTGTCCATAAACAAAGAGTAAAGTTCATTCCATCCACCCGCCAAACCCGCTGTTTATGAATGAAAAACGGTTTACACACGACTCACAACTGATTTCGTTTAAACACTTCCGGAACACGTGCTTCACTGACGGATTTTGTTCGAACCACAACGCTATAAATGCTTCACCCACGTACTACAAATACAAATAATCGCCAACAGAACCTAAACACCTAATCTAACCTAACCTATGCCTATATATGCACAATATGCTAATATTTTATAATATTAATTTAGATTTTATAAAATTCCTGTTTTGACTGAGCAGCATGTAAACACTTATGAATGCGCCTGTGGGGTCGACCGCTGGATGTAATGGACTTGCTCTGAGAATGGGTTTGTTATAGCCTTTCCCGGCGCCTGCAGCCCAACCACCTCTGTGTAGCAACCTGTACTTTCTATACTCCGTGTACTCACGCGTGTCATTATCACATTGAGTTAATTGTGCGTCAATTAATACTGTGTTTTATTGCGATTTAGAGTTTCGTAGGTTAATAGTGTACAGAGAGAGAGTCGGGTAGCTTAATGATGGCCTTGTGGTGATGACCGAATTACTTGACACAAGTAATGTCGAATCCAGGAAGTGTTACAAGTGTCACATACGCCTCTATAAACATATTAGATGCTCCTAAAATTACAGTTTGATTTAGGTCAAAATTGGATGTATATTTGCTGAGATATTTGTGTGTAAATTTCAGGGGATATATCCCAGGCTGTGATTTTAAAGATGGCAACTAGTGGTGTCGTCACGCCAGCTACAGTGTCCCTGCCCACCAGGGCAGGCCCAGGACCAGGACCAAGGACCAGGACCAGGACCAGGCCCAGGCCCAGGCCCAGGCCCAGGCCCAGGCCCAGGACCAAGGCCCAGGACCAGGACCAGGCCAAGGCCCAGGCCCAGGCCCAGGCCCAGGCCCAGGACCAAGGCCCAGGCCCAGGACCAGGACCCAGGACCAGGACCAAGGCCCAGGCCCAGGCCCAGGACCAAGGCCCAGGACCAGGACCAGGCCCAGGCCCAGGCCCAGGCCCAGGACCAAGGCCCAGGCCCAGGACCAGGACCCAGGACCAGGACCAAGGCCCAGGACCAGGACCAGGCCCAGGCCCAGGACCAAGGCACAGGCACAGGACCAAGACCCAGGACCAGGACCAAGCCCAGGCCCAGGCCCAGGACCAAGGCCCAGGCCCAGGACCAGGACCAAGGCCCAGGACCAGGACCAGGCCCAGGACCAAGGCCCAGGACCAGGACCAGGACCAAGGCCCAGGCCCAGGACCAGGACCAAGGCCCAGGACCAGGACCAGGCCCAGGCCCAGGACCAGGACCAAGGCCCAGGCCCAGGACCAAGGCCCAGGCCCAGGACGAAGGCCCAGGCCCAGGCCCAGGCCCAGGACCAGGACCAAGGCCCAGGACCAGGACCAGGCCCAGGCCCAGGACCAGGACCAATGCCCAGGCCCAGGACCAGGACCAGGCCCAGGACCAGGACCAGGCCCAGGCCCAGGACCAGGACCAAGGCCCAGGCCCAGGACCAGGACCAAGGCCCAGGACCAGGACCAGGACCAGGCCCAGGCCCAGGCACCAAGGGTTCCGGATGTGGAGGTGTGTGACCTGATTAACCAAGTTTCGTATTGGCCCGCCAATCAGAGCGTGACCGAAGGTCCCGTGACTCCCGAGGGAGAACTACGAAATTGCTGCTTGTCCCTGAAGAGCTTGACAAGGGTGGACGTACTGCAAGGCGTTCCTTAACTGATGAAGATCTGATACTGTACAATGAAGCCAGACCAGAAAAGAAGAGTTAAGAAGGCTCATATTGCACTGGAATGACCCAGTCCGTATCGTCAAGTTCTGTAGATTCCCATTTCCAGATTCATGCCAGGGGTGGATTGCTGGTTGGGGAATTTGGACATCTCTAGGAATGCCAGTGGTGGGTGCAGCCTGCACCCAGGCTGTAAAGAACTGTGATGAAGAGGGATTGAGAAGGGTTATTCTCACCAGTAAGCCTGAGAGACTCATCTAACATCGAGTGAACACTTTCGGCCAAAGGAGGATCGGCTGCAGAAGGTGGGAAGTGGAGTGCAAAGACAGTGAAGTTTATACTATAATAGGTACACTATCATTAGGGCGACTGCAATTCTCCAGTGAAGGGAGAAATTAGATGTGACAGTCTGACAATTGAGTTTTCCCTCCATAGACATCTAATTATCGGGCCAGACTAAAGCCAATGAATGCCACAAACTTTAGGCAGAGAATGCAGTGCATCTATGCTGGTCGCCGAAGGAGTTGCAAGACTTGCTTGACGAGTAGGAAGTTCAGAGGTGAAGAGAGACGACGCCAGTGTCAAGAGGTGGCAGAACTGTGAGGGGACCAGGAAGCCCCCGTCGGAACACCACAGCGACGCCACAACCATTATGGCGCCCAAGAAAGTGAACAATGCTTCTGAGCGAGAAGGACACGCCGGCCAGTCGTTATGTCAACATTCTCTTACAAATGGTGTAGCTAACCGCTACATTCCTCCCCCCCCCCCACCCCCACTAGTTTATTGAGCGCCACAGATCTGAGGGGAGGGTTTGCTTGTTGGAAATATTATTATTAATGCGCAAACCATATATATATAATGTAGAAGTAGTCACAGTACTTGTGCTACTTAATTTATATGCAAATAGTTATGCAGTGGAGAGAAGAGGCACAGCAGAGACTGTAACAGGTCTGATGAGTTCTTGTGACTACATATGTTCCTCCACCAGTATGTTGAATTATTATGTAACATTCATTAGTATTTCCAAAGTTATTTTTAAATTATCCACAAAGGCTACTGTGTTGATCGACAAGTTACGTCCGCACCACTGGACTATCTCCAATGTCTTTCATCAGGACAATAAACCAGTTTCCTGAGACCACTTAGGACCCACCATGCCACGCTGACGTAATACTTAATATGGATCACATGGTGAGTTACCAATAAGCCGTTAGGAGTACATAGCCTCAGCCTTCCGAAGGCCACAATTAAAAGCCCGTGGGAGTCCAGTTATCACTTTATACAGCGTCACTGGGTGGAGTAACCAGTGCCGCTAGATAGTGTGCGTTTGCTGCGTCCTACAACCTGTTAAGGCGGCGTCGAAGAGCGTTGCCGCTCCGAAGAGCGTTGCCGCTCCGAAGAGCGTTGCCGAAGCGTTGCCGAAGAGCGTTGCCGAAGAGCGTTGCCGAAGCGTTGCCGAAGAGCGTTGCCGAAGCGTTGCCGAAGAGCGTTGCCGAAGCGTTGCCGAAGAGCGTTGCCGCTCCCCAACGCCGGCGTTGGGGGAGCCTGTAAGAGTTTCCCCCATGCTCTAACCCCCGTGTATATACCTATAAGAGGCAGGACAGCAGGCCGGGAGGTGGACATCGTGGGAATCTCTACTCCAGTGCTCCTGGAGGTCCAGCTGTGAGTTAGAGTCCCCCGTGTATATACCTGGAGTCCCTTTGCCTCTTTGTGCAAGAGTGGACCGTGGCATGGTGCACCCAGGACACGGACACCGACAATAAACTCTCACACACTGCCCTCGTCTCTGGTGACCTGTGACTTTAAAGCTTGGACGGCAGAGCAAACGCGGACACAAAAATTGCATCGGGCCCCCTGGTTTGTTTGTCCTGGAAAAAACAAATACCTGTGCAATTGACGCACACACTGCGTATTGAGGTCAAGCTGACGCCTCCAGCATGTTGGGGCTCAACCCCCCCCCCCCTGCATGTTGGGGCTCCCCCCACCTCCTGCATGTTGGGGCTTTTATGACAATGCATTAATTGCTCAAGTGATGGTGAGGATTGTGGTGATACTGGCGATACCATCTGCCCTTGTTCTAGGAGAGATGTATAGAGGGAGGGACGTAGAGATGAACAGTGTAAGGGAGGGAGGGACATAGAGATGAACAGTGTAAGGGAGGGAGGGACAGAGATGACCAGTGTAAGGAAGGGATAGACATAGAGACGGACAGTGTTAGGGAGGAACAAATAAAGGTAAAAAAAAATAACGACAGGTTCCAGATATAAATTTAAAAGTAAAAAAAAAACTAAAGTTCCCGCTTTGTCAATATTTAATTAAAAAAAAACAACCTTCGACATCACAGCTTTAATAACATTCAATTAAATAATAATTGAATTTAATAATATTCAATGGACTCATGAAATATCTGTCGTTCTTAATTAACAAATTAAAGCATTACTGGAATCTGTATATTGCGAACCCAAAGCAATCCATATTGGGTCGCTTTGGGCGACGATGCCACGATAACCACGAAGTCCATGTTATCGTGGTTTCTGGCTGTGATAACACGGTCGGGAAGGCTAAAGCACACCTCAATTCTAAGGTGAAATGAGCCCACACCAATCCGGGCTATAGAGCCATGAACAATCAATGGTTCTAAAGACCGGTCGTAGGACTTGATTCATCTCCCCTCAGGCACTCCAAAGTGGGTACTCGCACGCACGAGAAAACACATACTCTGGTCTATCCTGCACGAACAAATAGGCGAGTACGTACACACACACACACACACACACACACACACACACACACACTGCCTACGTGAGGCCAGTCTTAGAGTATGCCGCCTCATCATGGAGTCCCATCTAAAGAAGCACATAATGAAACTGGAAAAGGTTCAGAGGTTTGCAACGAGACTCGTCCCAGAGCTACGAGGGATGGGTATGAGGAGCGCCTGGGGGAACTATGCCTTACGACACTAGAAAGAAGAAGGGAGAGGGGGGACATGATAGGAACGTATAAAATACTCAGAGGGATTGACAGAGTGGACGTAGACGAAATGTTCACACGGAATAGTAACAGAACGAGGGGACATGGATGGAAGTTAGAAACTCAGATGAGTCACAGAGATGTTAGGAAGTTTTCTTTTAGCGTGAGAGTAGTGGGAAAATGGAATGCACTTAAGGAACAGGTTGTGGAAGCCAATACTATTCATAATTTTAAAACCAGGTTATGAGGGAAATGGGATAGGAGTCATTGCTGTAAACAACTGATGCTCGAAAGGCGGGATCCAAGAGTCAATGCTCGATCCTGCAGACACATATAGGTGAGTACATATAGGTGAGTACACACACACACACACACACACACACACACACACACACACTCTCACTCACTCACACACTCACTCACACAACTCACTCACACACTCACTCACACACTCACACACTCACACACTCACACACTCACCACACACTCACACACTCACACACTCACACACTCACACACACTCACAACACACTCACACACTCACACACACACTCACACACTCACACACACACTCACACACTCACACACACACTCACACACTCACACACACACTCACACACTCACACACACACAGTCCACAATCTCATCAAGAGGAAAACAACAGTGAAAAAACAGATGGTGAAACTTAGAACGGGTGAGGACAGGTACACAGAGAATGATAAAGAGGTGTGTGAACAACTCAACAGGAGGTTCTAGGAGGACTTCACAATAGAACATGCTAAAGTCACGGCGCTAGGAAAGGTGGCAGTAAACAGGCGGCCTTGAAGGGTTCGAAATTACAAGAGATGAGGTCAAGAAGCATCTGTTGGGTCTGGACGTGAGATAGGCTGTTGGTCGGACAAAATCTCCATAGATACTGAAGTGTGTGCAGAAGCACTTACTTGCCACTCTCCATAGGTAGAGTAGGTCACTGGAGACGGGACACCTATCAGAAATATGAAAGACGGCTAATGTAGTCCCAATATACAAAAAAGGTGACAGACAAGAGGCACTGAACTTCAGGCCAGTGTCCTTAACTTATATACCATGCGAGGTAATGGAGAAGATCTTAGGAAAAAAACTAGTAACACATCTGGAGAGAAGAGACTTCGTGACAGATCGCCAACATGGGTTTAGGGAGGGTGCTCAAGTTTTTGAATACTCTCAATACTTGTGGAAT
>WNGS01003388.1:14574729-14589937 GCA_020271785.1 Procambarus virginalis | reverse complement strand
AAAATGTGCGAGGGAAAAATTGAAATTCAGTTTTAACAATGAGATAAAATTTTCGTTCCTTCAGTGCCCCGGACAAAGAGGAGCTCTGGAAGTATGTTAGTATGTTACAGTATATCAGAAGAGTGCACCGCCATCCCCACCACCAGGAATGTATACACAGACGAAATACAAAACCAAAGTATAGTGTTAGAGAAGCACTAGAACCAATCGTATTGGCGTATGCCTTTCCATGGAGACTTTCAGCGCCGTGGAGAGGGGGGGGGGGACCTGCTGCCTGGGTAACAGCTTCTCCCCCGAATCAACCTACCCTGGCTTGGCCCTGGTGAGGCCACTCCAGAACGACAACCAGAGCGCAACTCCATAGTCTCCTGAGACTGATGGATGCCTACTACTACTAGTCCATCCCAAAAGGAAGTGACTGAGCAACATTAGGAATCTTTAGGATTTTCATCTAAAATTACCAGCAATGAGCCAACAGTGTATTACACAGACCAAGAGAAACAAACAGAGCTCCAGCTTGAAACCTGTTAATATTATCTATGGGGGTATATGTAAGTAGAGACTATGAGGAGGAACTGAGGGAACATGCACCATGACCGCCTCTGCCTCTCACAATACTTTGATCACTATCACATGGCCTTAGATGCCATGAAAGACGAGCAAAACGCCGATCTAACACACATTTCGACAACGTTGTCGACAAATATGACCATGATGTTATTGCACACAAAAATGCGCACACAAAAGGCCTTACTGGCAAAGTAGAAAAATGGATCATTAATTTCCTTACGAACAGAACCCAAAGAGTAAGTCAAAATAAACAGACGAGGAGTCACAATAACGTGGCTGAAATATGTTGACCAAACCACACACACTAGAAAGTTAAAGGACGACGACGTTTCGGTCCGTCCTGGACCATATTCAAGTCGATTGTGTGAATGGTCCAGGACGGACCGAAAAGTCGGCGTCCCTTCACTTTCTAGTGTGTGGTCTGGTCAACATAAGTCAAAATAAAATCTGGACCATCCAGCGTGAGAGGTTAAGTCCTCCCACGGTACTGTACTTGCTCCAGTGGCTTGTCTTGTCCTCATAACAGACTAAGAACACAAACTATAGTACTGTATCATCCTTTGCAGATGTCAAGGATGTTTTGAGTTGACAATATATAGGACACAGCACACCTCCAATCTGATGTAAATGAGGCTTTCCAATGGGCCACAGGAAACGTGATATTCAATGAAGACCAATTTCAGCTGCTCGGCTGGAACTCGTCTTATAAATTATTATAATACAATATATATCACACCAGAGAGAAAAGGGTAACAAAAGATTTAGGAGTAATCATGTCGGAAGACGTTACTTTAAGTACTCCCAATACAGGAGGATGGGCTGCACCCTATCCTCCTGTTTTGGGAGTACTTATAGTAACGATGAGGATATATATATATATATATATATATATATCCAGAGGGGGAATGCTCGCTGCATCCTCGGTTCCTGCCCAACGTCGGAGGAGTTCGAGGAAATCTACAGCCTCTAGGAAGCGAACTATTTTTGTGTCCTCTTAATGCTCATTTTTTGTATACAATCAGATATGTAACTGTATAACCTTGCTTAATAAAGTGTACACCATAAAAAAGGGGGGTGGTAGGAGAAGCGAACACCCTCATGTATTCAGAGTTAAATGGCAAGTTTTTCCCGGAATGCTCTGTGATCCCTTCTCTGAGGCTGTGGGTCCCTATAATTGCCCCAGAGGTGGTACCCCCCTATATTATATATATATATATATATATATATATATATATATATATATATATATATATATATATATATATATATATATACCGATCTACAATGCAATTATATCGTAGAAATCTGAACTATTGAGTTGGACAAATCGAAAAACTATTTTTTACTTGTGTTCCTTTGACAAACTAAACTATCCTAACCTCCCTAGGCCTAATACATGATATCTGAGGCCTAATATAGTACATATGTGAGCTATATAGGCCTAGGAATATTTAAGTTTGTGTTTTAACTTAATTTATTTTAAAATAATTCCATACTAGTCAGTTTACTACACTCTAAAAGCTGAGAACGTGCGAATTGTGACTATTAACGATCGTCATAATAATTAGTATCTAAATAGGTGGATATTTTGTGGTCACACACAAGGAATGGTTACTGTGTCACTGTCAGACGTGTCATGGTTATTGTGTCACTGTTATATGGTGCAGAGGTCCCGAGTTCCTCCTCCTCCGTGCACCCTTCACCCTGGAGCCTCCTCCCTGGAGCCTCCTCCCTGGAGCCTCCTCCCTGGAGCCTCCTCCCTGGAGCCTCCTCCCTGGAGCCTCCTCCCTGGAGCCACCTCCCTGGAGCCTCCTCCCTGGAGCCTCCTCCCTGGAGCCTCCTCCCTGGAGCCTCCTCCCTGGAGCCACCTCCCTGGAGCCACCTCCCTGGAGCCTCCTCCCTGTAGCCTCCTCCCTGGAGCCTCCTCCCTGGAGCCTCCTCCCTGGAGCCTCCTCCCTGGAGCCTCCTCCCTGGAGCCTCCTCCCTGTAGCCTCCTCCCTGGAGCCTCCTCCCTGGAGCCTCCTCCCTGTAGCCTCCTCCCTGTAGCCTCCTCCCTGGAGCCTCCTCCCTGGAGCCTCCTCCCTGGAGCCTCCTCCCTGTAGCCTCCTCCCTGTAGCCTCCTCCCTGGAGCCTCCTCCCTGTAGCCTCCTCCCTGGAGCCTCCTCCCTGGAGCCTCCTCCCTGGAGCCTCCTCCCTGGAGCCTCCTCCCTGGAGCCTCCTCCCTGGAGCCTCCTCCCTGTAGCCTCCTCCCTGGAGCCTCCTCCCTGCAGCCTCCTCCCTGGAGCCTCCTCCCTGGAGCCTCCTCCCTGTAGCCTCCTCCCTGGAGCCTCCTCCCTGGAGCCTCCTCCCTGTAGCCTCCTCCCTGTAGCCTCCTCCCTGGAGCCTCCTCCCTGGAGCCTCCTCCCTGTAGCCTCCTCCCTGGAGCCTCCTCCCTGGAGCCTCCTCCCTGTAGCCTCCTCCCTGGAGCCTCCTCCCTGGAGCCTCCTCCCTGGAGCCTCCTCCCTGGAGCCTCCTCCCTGGAGCCTCCTCCCTGTAGCCTCCTCCCTGGAGCCTCCTCCCTGGAGCCTCCTCCCTGTAGCCTCCTCCCTGGAGCCTCCTCCCTGGAGCCTCCTCCCTGGAGCCTCCTCCCTGGAGCCTCCTCCCTGGAGCCTCCTCCCTGTAGCCTCCTCCCTGGAGCCTCCTCCCTGGAGCCTCCTCCCTGGAGCCTCCTCCCTGGAGCCTCCTCCCTGGAGCCTCCACCCGGCGCCTTCTCTCACTTCTTCAGACAACAAAATCATAAATAAAGTTTTAAGGCCACTTTGGGTCAGGATAACTTGTTTGTCTTTCTTTGAGGAATATTTATTGGTTTGTTGTGTTCTTTGAATAAGTATGATGGTGGTGGTGGAAGTGTGTGGTGGTGGTAGTGGTGTGTGGTGGTGGTGGTGGTGGTGGTAGTGTGTGGTGGTGGTAGTGTGTAGTGGTGGTGCTATCCTTGTCCACTTTATGTACAAGATAGTGAGGGGGAAATATATAGTGATAATTTCCCCTCATCCTTCTGTCATACAGTGTTGACAGATTTAGTTTCCTTAACCTGTATGTGTAGCTTAGTCCCATTAACTATATAACCAGCTTTGTTACAAATCTCTGCATGTGTTTACAGTGTTGGTCTTACATAGGCTGTACAGTCTTAGAAGGCTCCTTATACAGATCTTAAATTTTGTTTTAATGTTTGGCAGCTTCCCATGTATTGCCGGTGTTGCTACATTCATATGTTATTATGATGCTGGTTCAGGAATTATTTCCATTCCTAAGCTATTGTTTGCTCACTGCCTACAATTGCATTCACTTTGTGGTGTAGCTGCCACTACACTTTATGATGTAGCTGCCACTACACCATAAAGTCAGAGTGTAGTCTAAACTTCTTATCTCTCCGGTCTCGTATTTCCCATTCCTGATTTCATTACCTTACACTTGTTTTGGTTAAATTCTAACTGCCAACTCCATGCCTGGAAGTTGTCAACGTCTTCCTCGTATCTCAGAATGCTTTACAATTACATCACGTGCACACACTGACGTGTACGAGGTCACACTCTCGCGCTAGACACGTGCACACACTGACGTGTACGAGGTCACACTCTCGCGCTGGACAGTCATATAAGTTAGAAACATTACAGTCAAGAAGCGATCCTTGAGGGACTAATCTTTACATCCTTAAAGTTCGAAAACAATCTTAATATGACCGTTTGTGTTGAGTGTGTCAGACACTCCGTAGCCCAGTTGCCTGAGCTCATCTGCCCACCTTGTTCACCAGAACTTTACCAAGTACACTAAAATATTTGTTAACAAACAATGACAATTATCGCCTTTATCCCCCGTATCATTTCAGTTAGCTTGTCACAGGACGATATCCCCCTTTGTCAGGCCTGACTGTCACCACTGTAACTCTCGCTTGTTCCATTCCGTTACAAAGAAGGGTTCGAATCTACCTGTCCCTTTCTGGGAAAGGGCCTTTCTACCCTTTCCAAATGATTCACTAGTTTCATGGCGATTACCATGAGAGGCTGTGGTGGTGCCCTCGTAACAGTGACTACCTCGCTATGACTATGGCCACCTGCAGTTCGTTATGTCGAGTCTACCGGTCTTATTGTGCCTGGTTCCTCATACTTTAACCTGGGAGAGGGAGGAAGATGACCTGTAACAGGTCTCTCTTCCTTATAACCTGGCTGCTTGAGTGGAGTAAACTAATTTTTTTTTCCTCAAATGAGTGCGGTATCGTGTGCCAGATAGAACCCTTGAGAACCCTTGTCCCCCCTCCCCCCCATTCTGCGGCCTTTGCAGACTTCTTATTGGCGGACTAATTACAGGTGGGCGGGGCTTAGCGGAGCCTTCCCTTCATTTGGTCAGGGACGTGACTCCTCGGACATCCGCACAACGGAATTTAATCACTCAGTCTCTGAGCTGGAGCCTTTCTCACCGTCTTGGAGCACCTCATGTCCCCACCCCTGGTGAGGCTCCACCAGGTGGTGTGTGTGTGGGTCACCACTGGGGCTCCACCAGGTGGTGTAGGGGGGGAGGAACTCACCACTGGGGCTCCACCAGGTGGTGGGGGGGGGGAGTCACCACCAGCGCCACTGGGAAAATGAATACATGAGAGACAATGGCTTTCTGGTCTTAATGAGCAATGGTGCTCGGGTCCCTCCAGCGGTAGTCAGAGCACCGCTACCACCACTACCACAGCCACCACTANTGAGGTGCACAGTCGGGTCCGGTACACAGTGAGGTGCACAGTCGGGTACGGTACACAGTGAGGTGCACAGTCGGGTCCGGTACACAGTGAGGTGCACAGTCGGGTACGGTAGACAGTGAGGTGCACAGTCGGTTCCGGTAGACAGTGAGGTGCACAGTCGGGTACGGTAGACAGTGAGGTGCACAGTTGGGTCCGGTAGACAGTGAGGTGCACAGTCGGGTACGGTAGACAGTGAGGTGCACAGTCGGGTACGGTAGACAGTGAGGTGCACAGTCGGGTACGGTAGACAGTGAGGTGCACAGTCGGGTACGGTAGACAGTGAGGTGCACAGTCGAGTACGGTAGACAGTGAGGTGCACAGTTGGGTACGGTAGACAGTGAGGTGCACAGTCGGGCACGGTAGACAGTGAGGTGCACAGTCGGGTCCGGTAGACAGTGAGGTGCACAGTTGGGTACGGTAGACAGTGAGGTGCACAGTCGGGTACGGTAGACAGTGAGGTGCACAGTCGGGTACGGTAGACAGTGAGGTGCACAGTCGGGTACGGTAGACAGTGAGGTGCACAGTCGGGTACGGTAGACAGTGAGGTGCACAGTCGGGTACGGTAGACAGTGAGGTGCACAGTCGGGTACGGTACACAGTCAGGTGCACAGTCGAGTACGGTACACAGCCAGGTGCACAGTCGAGTACGGTACACAGCCAGGTGCACAGTCGAGTACGGTACACAGCCAGGGGTGCACAGTCGGGTACAGTACAGAGTCTACGATGGTCTCCATTGTGAACGAGCGGCTTTAACAAACTTCTCTCCCTCTCTCTCCCTCCTCTCCCTCTCCCTCTCTCCCTCCCTCTCCCTCCCTCTTACCATCGTCTCCTTCTCCTGCTGCTGCTCCTCCTCTTCCTGCTCCTCCTCCCCCTCCTGGTACTGTGAGGAGGAGTGTGTGGTCCAGTGTAGCAGCTCTGCACTCTTTGTTCACCCCACACACGGAGGCGGTGACCAAGAGCCACAGCACGTCCTTCAGGCGAGCATCGACTCACAGCACCAAAGACTGGAAAGCTCTCCTGGTGATCAATGTGAGATAATAGAGTAAGAAAATTTCTTTAAACCAAGCAATATTCTTCAAGAAACAACCAGGCTAACATTAAAAGGAAATGTTTAGTAATGTAGTGAACAGACTGACCAAGGGTCACTCAGGTCGCTGATGTTCCTCACTGTCTGAGCAGGGAACAGGGAACACCACCACAGAACTGGACACCTCTAAATGAACAGCATGTTCAGAAGAACGGCACCCAAGTGATGAACAGGTAACAAGTGGAGAGTACCATCAACTGTTCATGTAACTCTACGGCCATACACAGCCAGGTTTAAATACAAACACCCACCCCCCCCAACCCCTCCCCCTACTAAAAAAAAAACAATCAAAATGTTTATTTAGGTAAGGTACATACATAAAAGTGATTGTACAGAGTGATGGAGTTATAGATAAGAGCTAGTACATACAATGCCTAAAGCCACTATTACGCAAAGCGTTTCGGGCATGATCTACCAATCCCAGCGAAAACAATATCAGAAACGTGATATACAAAACAATATTTCTTGTAAATAACAACAGAAAACAATCGAGTCAAAATACTATAGTTGAGTGTAAAGTGAATGGTGTTCTTTGTTCTTTGAACATAAGAACACAAGGTTTTAAGAACGTCAGAATATAAGACACTACAGAAGAATTATTGACAAATACGAGGCAGCTCCTATTTATATCCACTCACACTGATATTTATGCATGTCTAACCTTAGCTGGAAACAACCCAGAACTCCCACGTCTATTTAGATACTCGGCAATTCGTTCCATAAAACGACAACCATTTCCAAACCAGTATTTACCCAGGACTTTCCTGTCTCTAAGTTACCCCCCCAAGGAATAGGTTGGTTTTCATATAGACAAGAAGTTGAATGTTCTCATCTTGGATTGGAGCTGCACAAACAACCCTCCTTCACACAGTGTGTAGTCTCTGCCTCATTGTGCTTGTCCACAATCTTAATTTATATAACCGATCCAGTTTGGTCTAGGGCCGTATCCCCCGTGTCTTATTCCAGCGTCTTACCATACTCATAACAGTGTGAAATTACCACAAAAAAACTCAATTACCACAAAACGCCACAAATAAAAAATCACTAAGGCGGAACAAAACAAATATTTGCATTCAGGGGTTTTATATTTAATAATTTTTATGCAAAGTATAAAATACAGTTATTCAAACGTTGCAAGCTTCATACACCTCGATGCAGCTGAATACACGGTGCAAAAGCATTGACAAATATTAGAAGCAAAATCCCTTTAATAAGAATTAATAAATTCATATCTCACACACACACACACACACACACACACACACACACACACACACACACACACACACACACACACACACACACACACACACACACACACACACACACACACACACACACACACACACACACACACACACACACACAGTACACACCCTGACCACATGCATCTGACTGGGGGACAGTTAGCACTGTCTACTGTTATCTTCCCCTAGCACTCCTGTCAACACTTCGGTAAGAGCAAGAGAAAGCGGAACTCTATACCATTGTATCACATTTCATGGGTTTGAAAAGTATGGTCTCATTGTTTCGGGTCCGCTCGTGTTCGTATTCCTGTCGAGGCGAGGTATAGTGTCAAGTATTACACGGAGGCCGAGCAAAACTGGTACACTCTCTGAAGTGAGGCGAGTCCGACGCCTCATTGTTGGAGAGGTGTGTGTTGCTGGACTGACAAACACCTCAACAAAACAATGCTTGTATTCGCCACACACACACACACACACACACACACACACACACACACACACACACACACACACACACACACACACACACACACACACACACACACACACACACACACACACACACAGGTGACTGCATCACTCCAACACACCTTAAACCTAGTTGGTGAGTGGAACGGGGGGAAGAGGAATGAGGTAAGAGAGAAACAGATAGAGAGAATGTATTGTAAAAATAAGGGAGGAAGAAATAAAAGACATGGGGAAAGAGGGAGATAGGAACGAAGAAGGGGGAATAAAAGAACGATTGAGGGAGAGGGGGGGGGGACTGAGGCAATGGAGGGAAAATGTGCGGTGCGGGTAAAAGTTTGCAAATGATTGATTGCAATTGTTTAAGAGATTTCCTAAATGGACTAACCCCCTTGGTACTCACCTAACTGTACTTGCGGAAATTGAGCTTCAGCTCTTCAGTCCAACTGATCAATCTGTCCAGGTTTCAAGATCATACTGGCCTTGGTAATATCTATATACATCAAGCTGTGCATCGAGTCTGCCTCCACGACGGCACTTCTTAGCGTTCTCCTCTCCACACCATGCAGACGCTTAAACGCTTGCTTGCTAATGTTTCTGTGGCTCATTTGTATATGTGTATCACCCATTCTTAACATCTGCTCTCTTTATTTCCTCGAGAGATTTGCATCGAGTGATCATGTCTCCCCTGACTCCTATATATCCCCCCCCCCCTTCCACACACGCAGTTCAGTGGACAAGCCCAACAGGCTATAACGGATAGAAGGAGGGATTGGACAAAGCAGGAGAAACCGGTAATATATGAGAGCTGGAAACGAATACAAACGTAAGAACAGTACCCACAAACATTAAATTACATTATATCTAAAGGAAAGGAATAACGGAAGTTATTACAAAGTGATATTAGATGAGCAAACCCGGCGGAGTAAATGACCAAGTGACTTGATTATGCCAGAGAAGAGGACAACATAGAGAAAATGACAAGGAAACTTGTGAGGTGTGAAATGTCAGTTGCCACGATGTGTTCTTGGTTCACCCAGAACAGCTTCCGGTGCTAGGAGAGGAAGTAACCCGAGACGAGTGACAAATATTGAGATAACAGCAGAGGAAATAATGAGCCATCATTAGAGGAAAATAGAGCTATGGGACCAGATAATATTTCCCCATATTAAGAAAAGCGACAGGGGGGGGGGGCCTCAGCATACCTCTAGCGCAGGTCTTACCCACCTGTATGGAAGGTGGCAGAGGTCATGCCAGTATATAAGACAGTAGATAAGCTTGTAAGATACTACAAGATGACTTAAACACGTTGTGAAGTTGACTCTAGAAATGGCGGATACTAGAGTTCAACACAAAAACGTGTAAGGTGGAAGAAATAGGAACAGGATGCAGGAGGCCAGAAGAACGGTACACAATGAAGGGGGGAACTCCCTCCCTGTATCGGTTAAAGAAAATGACCTGGGGAATGGCTATAACACCAAGCCTAACTCTAGAGGCACATTTTGACCAGACCACACACTAGAAGGTGAAGGGACGACGACGTTTAGGTCCGTCCTGGACCATTCTCAATCGACTTGAGAATGGTCCAGGACGGACCGAAACGTCGTCGTCCCGTCACCTTCTAGTGTGTGGTCTGGTCAACATACTTGAGCCACGTTAATGTGACTCATCGCCTGCATCTAGGAGGCAAATAGAAACAGAACAACAACTGCACAATACTCTACAATAACAAATATCAGAGCATCATTCAGGAACCAAAGTAAGGAGATATTTAGATCGCTGTGCAACACATACGTGAGACCTTTCTAAGATTATGCCGCTCCATCGCGGAGCCCCTATCTCAAAGAACACATAAGAAAACTATAAAGGGTTCAAAAGTTTGCAAGGAAGCTGGTCCCGGAAGTGCGAGGGATGTGGGGATGAAGAAATACAAGAAGAAGCAGGTTTGACGGCACGAGAGAAAGGGAGAGAGAAAGAACTTAATTGACATAAGATACTGAGGAGGATTGTGAGGTGATATTTAAAATGAATACCAATAAAAAGTGAGACCATGAGAGGCTTCCATCTCAAGCTTCCACGGGTGGAAGCCTGAGAATCAGACGTGCCATACAAACGAGAATTTAGTTTTAGGGTAAGAGTAGTGGGAATGATATAAGCTAAATGAGCAGGTTGTTGAAGCGTACGCCATTCATAATTTCACGCGAAGAATTGATAGTGGAATAGGGCAGGAGTCATTACAATAGATAACAATAGATAACCAGCGGCTGGAAATGCGGGGACCAAGATCTAATGCTCAATCCTATAGGCACAAATATTCTAATAACAATGCGTGCTCGCACACACACACACACACACACAAGCACGCAGAATGATAGCAACTTATGAGAGAAACTCTAGAGATTCCAAGATTCTTCACAACAGAGAGAAGTGAATGACCTGAAACCGTGTTAAGCCAAGTGGCCCTGGAGAACCTCTGAGGTGTGTGGCAACCTCTGAGGTTACCACACACGAACAAGGGCACGGCAATCTGTTGGAATCAGACATGAAAGTTGGTGGATCAGACAAAATCTCACCGTTGATAAAAAACAATGGAGCCAAAGTGATATGCTTGCCACTCTCTATGGTGTACAATTAATCACTGGGGACACAAGATCTGTCAGGAAGTTAGAAGACAACCAAATTAGTCAATATATGAAGGGAGACAGAAGGAACTAAACTACAGACCCAAACCCTGGAAACACAAACCGTAACTGTCTCTTTTTTCCGCTTGTTACAACTTGTAATAAAGTTGTTACATCTTGGCTTAACGTGTTTATGACGTATTTGAACTTTGTTACAAGTTGATATACTGGTTGTTATAACTGGTTAGGAGGTGTTAAAACTTGTTCGAACGTTGTACCAACGTCGTAGTTATAGTGTGTGTTTGGCGGGAACTTGCACATCATGCAAGGTGACGGAGAAGATCTTGATACAGAGGAAGAGAGTGGACTTTGTAACGCACAAATGACTCAGGGATTGCTGGTTCAGGGATTGCTAATATTACCTCAATTTGGTGAGAACAAGTAGGCGAGGACACGGACACACAAACTTACCTCATACACACACACACACACACACACACATACACACACACACACACACACACACACACACACACACACACACTCACTTACTTTACATCATACTAAAACGAGCAACGTAGATTTGACGAAAACTATATATATTACACATAAAATATTGCAAAAATAAATGAAAATTACATATTGTAATTTACATTACTTAATAGTGCATTTTGCAGTGCAATCAGTAGTTGATTCATGACCACGGGACCCCAGTGGGGGGTGGGGAGGTACCTGGGTGTACCCGTGTAACACAGCCTCGCTGCTATAGACACGCTCCCTGCTGTCGAGTCTACTGTCCCTTGTAGCGGATAGACACACTGTTAAGAGCATGTTTGGAGATCCCTGGAGTGACCCGGGAGGCGAAGAAAAAGATAGTCGAGAAACAATGACCTAGACGATAATAAGTCAGTTGTGCTGTGAACTCTGAGTAGACGAATAAAGTCGTTGCCGAGTGACAGAATCGCCATAGTTCCTACTAAACTCTACTTCAATTTGGGCAAAAGCGCGAAAACTTCTCCCCGTGTACGACAAGCACACGGCCCAAAGTGCACAGCAGGAGCCCGCCAACTCCCAGTCAAGCCGGCGCCAGACACCGTCTCTCTATCCGAAGGGAGGCGGTCTCTGTTCTGACAGCCGCAAGTCAGAACAATGTATCAGGTTCCCTGTGACCCAGGCGATACGTGACCCCAGGCGATACGTGACCCCATAGACCAGCATCGTGACAACAATCAATCAATCCGGACCGTTGAAGAGGAGTACCTGACCCCCAGGATTCGAGGCCCAATGGTAGGCCAGGTGTTCAGACGTCCCAATCAATTAAATAATAAAGAGTTTCTCTCTCTGCTGAAGAACAGTTCAGACTCTCGGTTGACCCTGCTTCCCGATGATGATAGATGATGGGATGATGACTTCACACTATGCAAAGGAGTGTTGCCGTTACTGAATAAACAAACACGAGTAAATGTGCACAATGTAAATGAAAGAAGAGAGAAACGTAACAAAAACTTGGGGATAAAGAAGATTAAAAAAACACCGAGTAAACTTAAGTCCGGTCACGGCTTCCTGGGCGACGCCTCGCGGAAACTTTCCCAGCTTCTTCCCGGGGCCCAGGTAAGTTGGGAGTAACTTGGGCTTAAGTTTAACCGAGCTTTCCCTAGTACGTTCCCCCCCCCATGCCCCCTGCACGTGCTCCTTGACCACGACCCGCACCACCGTTGTCCCACTCCTGTCCTCCTTTTTCCCCCCTCAAGGACTCGCCAAGTCTCTAAACCAGACGTTTTGCCGGTAAAGGGTCGGGACCCAATGGTTGTAGTCAGCCTCCCTTAAGAATATCTGTTCGAATTCAAGCGCTTGGTTGCTTACTCTCTCTCTCCTCATCTCTCTCTCATCTCTCTCTCTCTCTCGCTCTCTCTCCCTCTATCTCTCTCTCTCTCTCTCTCATCCTCTCTCTCTCTCACTCTCTCTTCTCTCTCTCTCTCGTCTCTCTCCATTCTTCACACACAAATTTAACGCCCAACTAATCCACACAATTATCCCGCCTTCTCTGGAGAGTGACGAGAGAATGCTACACACGCATCTACCCCCAGCACGACTCCGGTGTCCTCGTCACACAGTGGTGCCGAGGGCCGGCAGTGGGCCGAGGGGCAGACATGTGGGCCAAGACCCACATGCCGGAGGTAGAAGAGACAGGTTGGGCCGGGGGGGGCAGGCAGGTGGGCCGAGAGCCAGCTGCCTGGAAGCAGGAGGAGGGTGAGATGGTGGAGGGGTTCATAGGTCATATCTCACAGAGCACAGACCATGTTTGTGGTCTGGGGTCCGAGAGTGGAGGGGAAAGGGGGGGGGGTAGTTGGGGGGATAGTAGGTGGGTGCAGTTAGGGGTCGGGAGAGGGGGGGAGGGTTTGTGAGATGGGGGGTAGGAGCAGGTGGTCTTAAAGCTCACCCACAGTGTATATTACTCGTTCATCAACCTTGTGGGCTAGGCGGTAGAGCGACGGTCTCGCTTCATGGCAGGTCGGCGTTCAATCACACCCGACCGTCCAAGTGGTTGGACCTAGTCCCTCCCCCGCCCCGGCCCTCGTCCCATTCCAAATGCTTATCCTGACCACAAGTGTGTATGTGTGGTTGTGGAGTTGGTGTGTGTGTGGTAGTGGTGTGTGTGTGGTTGTGTGTAGTGTGTGTGTGGTGGTGGAGTGTGGTGTGGTAGTGGTGTGTGGTGGTGTGTGTGGTTGGTGGTTGTGAGTTGTGGTGGGTGTAGTGTGTGTGTTGTGGTTTGCGGTGGTGGTAGTGTGTGTTGTTGTGTTGTGTTTTTGTTAGTGTGTGTGGTGGGGTTTATGTGTTGTTGTTTTGTGTGGTGGGTTGTGTTGTGTGGTGGTGTTATGTGGTGGTGGTGTGTTTGGTGGTAGTGTGTTGGTGTGGTGGTCGGTAGTGTTGGTGGTGTGGTGTTGTGTGTGTAGGTTTGGGTGGTCGTGGTGGTGTTGTGGTCGTGTGTGGTGGTAGTGTGTGTGGTAGGTTGTGCGGTGGAGTTGGTGGTGTGTGTAGGTTGGTGGTAGGTGGTTGGTCAGTGTCGCGTGGTGGATGTGGCTTGTGTGGTGTGGATTGTGCTAGGTGGTGGTGGTAGTGTGTGCGTGGTGGTAGGGTGTGTGTGTGGTGGTGGTAGTGTGTGATTTGTGGTGGTGGTAGTTTATGTGGTGGTGGTGGTAGTGTGGTGTGTGGTGGTAGTGTGTGTGTGGTGGTGGTGTGTAGTGGTGTGTGGGGGGTGGTGGTAAGTGTGGTGGTGGGTGGGTGGTGTAGTGTGTCGTGTGTGTGGTGGGTATGTGCTGGGGGTGGTCGTGTGCGCTTGGTGGCTGGTAGGTGAGGGTGGTGGTAGTTGGTGGGGTAGGTATTGTGGTGGTGGTGGTGGATGGTGTGGTAGGTGTAGTGTGTGTGGTGGTAGTGTGTGGGTGGTGTAGTAGTGTGTGTGGTGGGGGTTGTAAGTGTTGTGGTGGTGGTGGTGGTGGTAGGGTGTGTGTGGTGGTGGTAGTGTGTGTGGTGGTAGTAGTGTGTGTGGTTGGTGGTGGGTGGTAGGGTGTGTGGATGGTGGTGGTAGGGTGTGTGGTGGTAGTGTTGGTGTGGTAGGGTAGTAGTGTGTGTGGGGTGGTGGGTAGTGTGTGTGTGGTGGTGGTAGGTGTGTGGGGTGGTGGTGGTAGTGTGTGGTGTGGTGGTGGTAGTGTGTGTGGTGTTAGTAGTGTGTGTGTTGGTGGTGGTAGTGGTGTTGGTGGTGGTGGTATGTGTGTTGTGGGGGTGGTAGTGTGCTGTGGTGGTAGTAGTGTGTGTGGCTGGTGGTGGTACGTGTGTGTGGTGGTGGTGGTAGTGTGTGTGTGGTGGTGGTATGTGTGTGTTGGTGGTGGGTAGTAAGTGTGTGGTGGGTAGTGGTGTCCGGTGGTGGTGGTGGTAGTGTGGTGTGTGGTGGTGGTAGGGTGTGTGGTGGTTAGTTAAGTGTGGGTGGTGTTGTGTGAGTGGTGCGTGGTGGTGGTGCGGTGTGTGGTGTTAGTAGTGTGTCGTGGGTGGTGGTGGGAGTGTGTGGTGTGGTGGTGGTCGTGTGTGGGTGGTAGTAGTGCGTTGTGGTGGTGGTGGTACGTGTGCGTAGGTGGTGGTGGTGATAGTGTGAGTGCTTGGTGGTGGTGGGGTTGTGTTTGTTTTTTATTTTTAGTTTTTTTTTATTTTTCTTTTTTGTTGTGTGGTGGTGGGTAGTTGGTCCTGTGTGTGTGGTGTGGGTAGTGGTGTGGTAGGTAGTAGTGTTATGTGGTGGTGGTACGTGTGTTGTGGTGGTGGTGGTAGTGTGTGTGGTGTGTAGTTAGTGTGTGTGGTGGTGGTTTGTAGTAGTGTGGTGTGGTGGTGGTGGTAGTGTGTGTTGGTGGTGGTAGTCGTGTGTTGGTGGTAGTCGTGTGTGTGGGTGGTGGTGGTAGTGTGGGTG
>WNGS01003388.1:14548518-14566018 GCA_020271785.1 Procambarus virginalis | reverse complement strand
CTCTCCCTCTCTCCCTCCCTCTCCCTCCCTCTTACCATCGTCTCCTTCTCCTGCTGCTGCTCCTCCTCTTCCTGCTCCTCCTCCCCCTCCTGGTACTGTGAGGAGGAGTGTGTGGTCCAGTGTAGCAGCTCTGCACTCTTTGTTCACCCCCACACACGGAGGCGGTGACCAAGAGCCACAGCACGTCCTTCAGGCGAGCATCGACTCACAGCACCAAAGACTGGAAAGCTCTCCTGGTGATCAATGTGAGATAATAGAGTAAGAAAGTTTCTTTAAACCAAGCAATATTCTTCAAGAAACAACCAGGCTAACATTAAAAGGAAATGTTTAGTAATGTAGTGAACAGACTGACCAAGGGTCACTCAGGTCGCTGATGTTCCTCACTGTCTGAGCAGGGAACAGGGAACACCACCACAGAACTGGACACCTCTAAATGAACAGCATGTTCAGAAGAACGGCACCCAAGTGATGAACAGGTAACAAGTGGAGAGTACCATCAACTGTTCATGTAACTCTACGGCCATACACAGCCAGGTTTAAATACAAACACCCCCCCCCAACCCCTCCCCCTACTAAAAAAAAACAATCAAAATGTTTATTTAGGTAAGGTACATACATAAAAGTGATTGTACAGAGTGATGGAGTTATAGATAGAGCTAGTACATACAATGCCTAAAGCCACTATTACGCAAAGCGTTTCGGGCATGATCTACCAATCCCAGCGAAAACAATATCAGAAACGTGATATACAAAACAATATTTCTTGTAAATAACAACAGAAGACAATCGAGTCAAAATACTATAGTTGAGTGTAAAGTGAATGGTGTTCTTTGTTCTTTGAACATAAGAACACAAGGTTTTAAGAACGTCAGAATATAAGACACTACAGAAGAATTATTGACAAATACGAGGCAGCTCCTATTTATATCCACTCACACTGATATTTATGCATGTCTAACCTTAGCTGGAAAGAACCCAGAACTCCCACGTCTATTTAGATACTCGGCAATTCGTTCCATAAAACGACAACCATTTCCAAACCAGTATTTACCCAGGACTTTCCTGTCTCTAAGTTACCCCCCCCCCAAGGAATAGCTTGGTTTTCATACAGATAAGAAGTTGAATGTTCTCATCTTGGATTGGAGCTGCACAAACAACCCTCCTTCACACAGTGTGTAGTCTCTGCCTCATTGTGCTTGTCCACAATCTTAATTTATATAACCGATCCAGTTTGGTCTAGGGCCGTATCCCCCGTGTCTTATTCCAGAGTCTTACCATACTCATAACAGTGTGAAATTATCACAAAAAAAAACTCAATTACCAGAAAACGCCACAAATATAAAAATCACTAAGGCGGAACAAAACAAATATTTGCATTCAGGGGTTTTATATTTAATAATTTTTATGCAAAGTATAAAATACAGTTATTCAAACGATGCAAGCTTCATACACCTCGATGCAGCTGAATACACGGTGCAAAAGCATTGACAAATATTAGAAGCAAAATTTCCTTTAATAACAATTAATAAATTCATATCTCACACACACACACACACACACACACACACACACACACACACACACACACACACACACACACACACACACACACACAGTACACACCCTGACCACATGCATCTGACTGGGGGACAGTTAGCACTGTCTACTGTTATCTTCCCCTAGCTCTCCTGTCAACACTTCGGTAAGAGCAAGAGAAAGCGGAACTCTATACCATTGTATCACATTTCATGGGTTTGAAAAGTATGGTCTCATTGTTTCGGGTCCGCTCCGCTCCGCTCGTGTCCGTATTCCTGTCGAGGCGAGGTATAGTGTCAAGTATTACACGGAGGCCGAGCAAAGCCGGTACACTCTCTGAAGTGAGGCGAGTCCGACGCCTCATTGTTGGAGAGGTGTGTGTTGCTGGCCTGACAAACACCTCAACAAAACAATGTTTTTATTCGCCACACACACACACACACACACACACACACACACACACACACACACACACACACACACACACACACACACACAGGTGACTGCATCAGTCCAACACACTTTAAACCAAGTTGGTGAGTGGAACGGGGAGAAGAGGAATGAGGTAAGAGAGAAACAGATAGAGAGAATGTATTGTAAAAATAAGGGAGGAAGAAATAAAAGACATGGGGAAAGAGGGAGATAGGAACGAAGAAGGGGGAATAAAAGAACGATTGAGGGAGAGGGGGGGGGGACTGAGGCAATGGAGGAGGGAAAATGTGCGGTGCGGGTAAAAGTTTGCAAATGATTGATTGCAATTGTTCAAGAGATTTCCTAAATGGACTAACCCCCTTGGTACTCACCTAACTGTACTTGCGGAAATTGAGCTTCAGCTCTTCAGTCCAACTGATCAATTTTTAAATCAAAGATGTCCAGGTTCAAGATCCTACTGGCCTTGGTAATATCTATATACATCAAGCTGTGCATCGAGTCTGCCTCCACGACAGCACTTCTTAGCCTTCTCCTCTCCACACCATGCAGACGCTTAAACGCTTGCTTGCTAATGTTTCTGTGGCTCATTTGTATATGTGTATCACCCATTCTTAACATCTGCTCTCTTTATTTCCTCGAGAGATTTGCATCGAGTGATCATGTCTCCCCTGACTCCTATATATTCCCCCCCCCCTTCCACACACGCAGTTCAGTGGACAAGCCCAACAGGCTATAACGGATAGAAGGAGGGATTGGACAAAGCAGGAGAAACCGGTAATATATGAGAGCTGGAAACGAATACAAACGTAAGAACAGTACCCACAAACATTAAATTACATTATATCTAAAGGAAAGGAATAACGGAAGTTATTACAAAGTGATATTAGATGAGCAAACCCGGCGGAGTAAATGACCAAGTGACTTGATTATGCCAGAGAAGAGGACAACATAGAGAAAATGACAAGGAAACTTGTGAGGTGTGAAATGTCAGTTGCCACGATGTGTTCTTGGTTCACCCAGAACAGCTTCCGGTGCTAGGAGAGGAAGTAACCCGAGACGAGTGACAAATATTGAGATAACAGCAGAGGAAATAATGAGCCATCATTAGAGGAAAATAGAGCTATGGGACCAGATAATATTTCCCCATATTAAGAGAAGCGACAGGGGGCCTCAGCATACCTCTAGCGCAGGTCTTACCCACCTGTATGGAAGGTGGCAGAGGTCATGCCAGTATATAAGACAGTAGATAAGCTTGTAAGATACTACAAGATGACTTAAACACGTTGTGAAGTTGACTCTAGAAATGGCGGATACTAGAGTTCAACACAAAAACGTGTAAGGTGGAAGAAATAGGAACAGGATGCAGGAGGCCAGAAGAACGGTACACAATGAAGGGGGGAACTCCCTCCCTGTATCGGTTAAAGAAAATGACCTGGGGAATGGCTATAACACCAAGCCTAACTCTAGAGGCACATTTTGACCAGACCACACACTAGAAGGTGAAGGGACGACGACGTTTAGGTCCGTCCTGGACCATTCTCAATCGACTTGAGAATGGTCCAGGACGGACCGAAACGTCGTCGTCCCGTCACCTTCTAGTGTGTGGTCTGGTCAACATACTTGAGCCACGTTAATGTGACTCATCGCCTGCATCTAGGAGGCAAATAGAAACAGAACAACAACTGCACAATACTCTACAATAACAAATATCAGAGCATCATTCAGGAACCAAAGTAAGGAGATATTTAGATCGCTGTGCAACACATACGTGAGACCTTTCTAAGATTATGCCGCTCCATCGCGGAGCCCCTATCTCAAAGAACACATAAGAAAACTATAAAGGGTTCAAAAGTTTGCAAGGAAGCTGGTCCCGGAAGTGCGAGGGATGTGGGGATGAAGAAATACAAGAAGAAGCAGGTTTGACGGCACGAGAGAAAGGGAGAGAGAAAGAACTTAATTGACATAAGATACTGAGGAGGATTGTGAGGTGATATTTAAAATGAATACCAATAAAAAGTGAGACCATGAGAGGCTTCCATCTCAAGCTTCCACGGGTGGAAGCCTGAGAATCAGACGTGCCATACAAACGAGAATTTAGTTTTAGGGTAAGAGTAGTGGGAATGATATAAGCTAAATGAGCAGGTTGTTGAAGCGTACGCCATTCATAATTTCACGCGAAGAATTGATAGTGGAATAGGGCAGGAGTCATTACAATAGATAACAATAGATAACCAGCGGCTGGAAATGCGGGGACCAAGATCTAATGCTCAATCCTATAGGCACAAATATTCTAATAACAATGCGTGCTCGCACACACACACACACACACANATACACACACACACACACACGCTCCTGCAACAACCAACACCACTTAGCAACAGTACCACCCCAACCACTCCACATATTCACAACCATCTACAACACTACCAATTACACCCCCCACACCCCCTCCACACTACACACCTCCCACACCACACCCACCACACTACACCCACACCCTCCCCCCCCCCCACACTCCCCCCCTTCCACATCACACTGTGTATAACGACCTGTCGTCTTTAAAGTTGTCCCAACACGTACAACTACACCTCTACACTGCTACACAGACCACGACTAAAAAGTCAACACACACACACACCACACACACACACACCCACACACACACACCCACACACACACACGCACACACACACACGCAGAAAATGGCACCCCTCCCATGTCGTGTCCTCGCTGCAGGCCCAGGTCATTTTTTCCACGTCTCGACAATGGCGAGGCTCCCCGGGCCCCTGAGCGAGCGTGAGACGTAAACAAGGGCCGGGAGAGAGCGCATGACTGCCCGTTGCCATTCACCTGAGAGGCAGCAGCAGCGGAGACGAAAGGGGGGGGGGGGCGAGTGCCAGCTGGAGGTGGTGGAGCTGGTGGCTCTGCTGTGGGCACTGTGCCACCTGCTGGCGGCTCGTGCCTCTATTACATGCCTTCCTGCCCTCAATGGCGCATTGAATACTCTCACCTTTCTCAGATGGTCTTTTGCTGTCGAAAAAATGGTGTGTGTGTGTGTGGTGTGTGTGTGTGTCTATATGAACATAATAACTGCCACGGCAGAAGGCCTATTATCCAGTGCATGGCAGTTCCTATTTATATTCACCCAAACTCACCTATAACAAAAATGTTTATCTGTCTGTCCGAGATTGGAGGCCAGATGCTTAGGGCTAGCCTCACCCAACTTTCCAAGACGAATTATGTTCAGTAAGGGAGTGCCATAGGCCAGTCGGTGTCGCCCCAAGTGAAATGTTTTCAGAAATATCGGCATTTAGACAGACCCCCCCCCCCCACTCATGCAATTTTCATGAAGTCAAGTCTGAAATATTGTCTGTTTTCCCTATAGAGTTATTCAGTAGTTACAGTGCTTCGCAACACAGTAATATCTTTTTCCGAGAGAGGAGGTGAGGGAGGGAAGATACTACCACAGCCGGGGTACCCCTTTCTAGTTCAAAATATATGACAAACCAATGCTTGAAACATTCAAGCCTGTATTTATCCAGGTCTTTCCTGAATCTAGACATAGATTTTATATTCGCCGCTCCCTGTTATCCACACTATAAACTCCGACGTATGTTGGGTCAAGTACAGAAGAGCAAGTCCACGAGTCTGCACGCTGGTACAAGACAGTCGCAACCGGCCACCGCATTATAGACCAAAACCAGGTGGCCGAAGGTGGTATAATCTGTAACTGCAAGAATTCGACTTGGACATAAGTACCCATGGAGCTTCGGGTATGGAAAACAACGAAGTTGTACAATTTGCAGTACGATTGATGGACACTACCTGAGTGGCGCTGCCCAATACTGTCACTATGGCGGTGTGTCCACTCACAGGATGAGTGGCGCTGCCCAATACTGTCACTATGGCGGTGTGTCCACTCACAGGATGAGTGGCGCTGCCCAATACTGTCACTATGTCGGTGAGTCCACTCACAGGATGAGTGACGCTGCTCAATACTGTCACTATGGCGGTGTGTCCACTCACAGGATGAGTGACGCTGCCCAATACTGTCACTATGGCGGTGTGTCCACTCACAGGATGAGTGACGCTGCCCAATACTGTCACTATGTCGGTGAGTCCACTCACAGGATGAGTGACGCTGCTCAATACTGTCACTATGGCGGTGTGTCCACTCACAGGATGAGTGACGCTGCCCAATACTGTCACTATGGCGGTGTGTCCACTCACAGGATGAGTGACGCTGCCCAATACTGTCACTATGTCGGTGAGTCCACTCACAGGATGATTGACGCTGCTCAATACTGTCACTATGGCGGTGTGTCCACTCACAGGATGAGTGACGCTGCCCAATACTGTCACTATGGCGGTGTGTCCACTCACAGGATGAGTGGCGCTGTCCAATACTGTCACTATGGTGGTGTGTCCACTCACAGGATGAGTGGCGCTGCCCATTACTGTCACTATGGCGGTGTGTCCACTCACAGGATGAGTGGCGCTGCCCAATACTGTCACTATGGCGGTGTGTCCACTCACAGGATGAGTGGCGCTGCCCAATACTGTCACTATGGCGGTGTGTCCACTCACAGGATGAGTGACGCTGCCCAATACTGTCACTATGGCTGTGTGTCCACTCACAGGATGGGTGGCGGTGCCCAATACTGTCACTATGGCGGTGTGTCCACTCACAGGATGGGTGGCGCTGCCCAATATTAACAATCTCTCCGGGGCAAAATTAAAATTAATAAATGATCCGTGTTGGACACATGGTGAAGGACTTTGAAGTATTAATAATACACTATATGGTTTATGATGTTAATTATTATTATCACTATTACCTTGTATACCTAACATTTCTTTACTTGAAAATATATACCTTTTGTTCTTACGAAAACAACATGGAACAGATTGGCATACCCAAATTTGTTGAGTTGCGGGTTGATATTATATATTTCAATGTCTTACATTTGTGCCCCTAGCATACCCTGGTGCCCCCAGCATACCCTGGTGCCCCCAGCATACCCTGGTGCCCCGGGCATACCCCGGTGCCCCGATAATACGGATCAGAGTTTAGAATGCTCCAAGAAAAAGCGCCCCCTAGATCAGGTCAGGGTAATCTAGCGTGGACAGTTACTCTCACAGCCAAGAAGAGCCCTTCCCCACGCCCCCAGCGTTGACAGATACCAACACCCCCAGACTCAGCCAACCTGTCAACCCGTCAACCCGTCAACCCGCCAACCCGTCAACCCGTCAACCCGTCTCTTAACTGTCTCTCCTGAGACTGAGTCAGTGGGTCCACCACACTAATATTTGTCACCCTTGGGTAAACTATTGCTTGGGGGAGGAGCGGAGGCTTAACTATGGCGCAGTTTAACAGCTGCTGCTGCTCTCTTTGTCTCCCCCCCCCCTCCAGCTGCACCCACAAGCTGCGGGGGGGGGGGGGGGGGGAGCGCGCAGGCGCAGTACTGGCAAGTCACCTTCACTGTCTGCCACACGATAAACCTAATTTCCTCCCGTCGTCTCTGTCTCTCTCATGAGTGCTAGTTCCCTCCACCACTGGTCCTTCACCACTGGTCCTCCACTACTGGGTCTCCACCACTGGTCCTCCACCACTGGTCCTCCACTACTGGGTCTCCACCACTGGTCCTCCACTACTGGTCCTCCACCATTGGTCCTCCACCACTGGTCCTCCACCACTGGTCCTCCACCACTGGTCCTCCACTACTGGGTCTCCACCACTGGTCCTCCACCACTGGTCCTCCACCATTGGTCCTCCACCACTGGTCCTCCACCACTGGTCCTCCACCACTGGGTCTCCACCACTGGTCCTCCACCACTGGGTCTCCACCACTGGTCCTCCACTACTGGTCCTCCACCACTGGTCCTCCACCACTAGGCCTCCACCACTGGTTCTCCACCACTGGTCCTCCACCACTGGTCCTCCACCACTGGGCCTCCACCACTGGTCCTCCACCACTGGTCCTCCACCACTGGTCCTCCACCACTGGTCCTCCACCACTGATCCTCCACCACTGGTCCTCCACCACTGGGCCTCCACCACTGGTCCTCCACCACTAGGCCTCCACCACTGGTCCTCCACCACTAGGCCTCCACCACTGGTTCTCCACCACTGGTCCTCCACCACTGGTCCTCCACCAATGGGCCTCCACCACTGGTCCTCCACCACTGGTCCTCCACCACTGGTCCTCCACCACTGGTCCTCCACCACTGATCCTCCACCACTGATCCTCCACCACTGGTCCTCCACCACTGGTCCTCCACCACTGGTCCTCCACCACTGGTCCTCCACCACTGATCCTCCACCACTGATCCTCCACCACTGGTCCTCCACCACTGGTCCTCCACCACTGGTCCTCCACCACTGATCCTCCACCACTGATCCTCCACCACTGGTCCTCCACCACTGGTCCTCCACCAATGGTCCTCCACCACTGGGCCTCCACCGACCATTCCCCCTCCCCCCCCATTGTCCCTATGCAGTAAAAACCTAAATATTGTAGACAAAACATTTTTAGGTGAACCTAACACTGGGGGGCACAATCCTCGCCTCACAATCCACCAGACACCAAGGGGAAGGAGCCCAGACCCGAGGCAAGAAACACGTCCCTTAACACAAAGCTTCTCACAATGTCTTGTAAAATCTCTCCCTTATGTTCTTTTAAGTGGCAGTAAATAGTGTTGTGGAGGAAAGAGTCATTACACAGTAAAATATTTGCATAAGCTGGCCACTTAAGCTAACAGACTGGGCACTGGAGCTGGATTTAGAGTCCAGCGGTTGAGATGGACGGCGGAGATAGAGGTAATTGCTACTATGATAGCACTAGGATAGCCAACTTTGGCACACCTGGTACGAGGGAGTTTACCTGGCTTTACCTGAAGTAGGTCGTTTTGTTGAGCACATTTGGGACCTGGATTTCCGGGATCTTGTGTGTATATATGATACATGTCTCGATACATATGGGTGATACATATACACCCAGCTGGCGCCTGACAGCTGAGTGGACAGTGCATCGGATTCGTAGTCCTGAGGTTCCGGGTTCGATCCCCGGTGGAGGCGGAAACAAATGGGCAAAATGTTTCTTTCACCCTGATGCTCCAGTTACCTAGCACTAAATAGGTACCTGGGATATAGACAGCTGCTACGGGCTACTTCCTAGGGGGTGTGTGTAACAAAAATTTCGAATGATTTCGGGGGCTTTGCGTCCCCCGCCGCCTGGTCGAGGACCGGGTCGCGGGGACGCTAAACCCCGAAATCATATCAAGATAACCTCAAGATATCATATATATATACACGCAGCACATACAAGAGTGTATGCCACACGCAGACATACTCCAGGAGTTCACCATGGAGTGCAAAACGGTCTCTAGCAATATCAGGAAAACGTGAGACAATGTTTAACACAATATTTTCCTCGCCTGTTCTGCCGCCTACGGTCACACGCGCTAAATTATTCAAATGAGCTTCATTTTCCTCGCTGGAGGGGCGTGAGGACCTGTAATTTAGTCCCTTATATCATGATGAAGGTGTCCTGGTCTGGCCAAGCTGGTGGCCAGGCCACACGGGCCACCTGTCCGGCCGTAACCCGCAGTTAGCGCCAACAATTAATGTCAAAAGTATTCCAAAATGTTCCAGTACCTCGAAGATTATATATCATTGAATATATAATATATATGAATATTATACTGGTTAGGAATGTTTACGAGGCGAGGAAGGGGCAGGGCAGGGGTGCCAGAGACAGGTGTGGACTGTGTGGGGGGTGCCAGAGACAGGTGTGGACTGTGTAGGGGGTACCAGAGACAGGTGTGGACTGTGTAGGGGTACCAGAGACAGGTGTGGACTGTGTGGGGGGTGCCAGAGACAGGTGTGGACTGTGTAGGGGGTACCAGAGACAGGTGTGGACTGTGTAGGGGGTACCAGAGACAGGTGTGGACTGTGTAGGGGGTGCCAGAGGCAGGTGTGGACTGTGTGGGGGAGTGCCAGAGACAGGTGTGGACTGTGTAGGGGGTGCCAGAGACAGGTGTGGACTGTGTAGGGGTGCCAGAGGCAGGTGTGGACTGTGGAGGAGGTGCCAGAGACAGGTGTGGACTGTGGGGGGTGCCAGAGACAGGTGTGGACTGTGTAGGGGTGCCAGAGACAGGTGTGGACTGTGTAGGGGGTGCCAGAGACAGGTGTGGAATGTGTGAGGGGGTGCCAGAGACAGGTGTGGACTGAGGGGCCCGCCAGTGTGGGAGGAACAAGCAGCAGGAGGGGCAAATGTTTGCTGTCACAGCCTGGTGGATCCACACATTATTATACCAGCTGGTAAACTGTTTGTGGGAGAGGCAGGTGGTGAGGTAGTGAGAGCAGGTGGATAGGAGGAACAGGAGGAGAATGAAGATAAAAACCTGATGCAAGAGACGAAAGGATCAAATCCTCTAAGAAACCTTGTAATTCAATAATTATCCAAGGCATCCTCTGAATTGACAGGACGGTTTAATAAGTACAATTCGTGACTGTTAGGAATAGTACATAATTACACTTACTTGTGCCTTTTACGTTGACCTCCTCATATATTCTCCTCGTTTTCTGTTCAACACTCAGAATGTTAGGATGAAGTTTTCATGTTCAATTCTATATACACGAGTTTTAAATATAAAGAATTTATTTTTCAGTTTTATTAAACACTGAAAAGAATGGTTCTGAGCCGAGCGGACAGCACACTGGACTTGTGATCCTGTGGTCCTGGGTTCGATCCCAGGCGCCGGCGAGAAACAATGGGCAGAGTTTCTTTCACCCTATACCCCTGTTACCTAGCAGTAAAATAGGTACCTGGGTGTTAGTCAGCTGTCACGGGCTGCTTCCTGGGGGTGGAGGCCTGGTCGAGGACCGGGCCGCGGGGACACTAAAGCCCCGAAATCATCTCAAGATAACCTCAAGATATAACAATAGAGATTTTATACAAAATGTGAACATATCCTGAGTTACTTTATAATTTATTGAAAGATTTTAGTTTTGTTTGATTAGTTTTATAAAACTGTAATATCAGTATAGCTATAGGCTAAGTACTAATTGTAATTAAGAAACAATTAAATGCTTGTCCTCATACACTAAGAAGGTTAGGTTAGGTCATGACTTTCTATTCAGCTTCTCAAGTAAACTCAAATATTCACAATATTTTGGTGCGATTCTGGTGATTATTTAACACTACGGTTTAATACTAATAGTAATAACTACAATTCCAGACTGCTAGGAATAGTACACAATTACACTTATGCCATTACATTAACCTCATCCTATTCGGAGGATGGGCTGAATTATCATAACAAGAGCTCACCCTTTTCTATACATTCAGACACGACTTTAACTCTTTCTCGGCCACAGTCACTTGGAGAGGCACCTCAGTGTTACACTCGGGTGCTGTTACACTCGGGGTGTTGTTACACTCGGGGTGTTGTTACACTTGGGGTGTTGTTACACTCGGGGTGTTGCACCACCGTGTGACAAACACAAGTCAGTGTTGTGATCAATTAATGTCCAGACGGCATAACAATAACACCCTATGACCTAACATAGGCCTAAATATGCTGTCACAGGCTTAAAATACGAAATTTCAGGTCACATCAGAGTGCACACATGTGTGTACCATATACACCACTGTGTGTACTAAACTACATCCACTAAGTTCACGATGCTTCTTCCTTTTTTTTCTCCTGCAATGTAAAAAAAACCGTGCTGACGCAGCAGTCAGCAGCGGGGGAACATACGTCAGAGTTCATTTAGTTCCCTGCCTCAGTTTTGCCTCTCTTGAGTCCTCATTAAAATGGGCGCCATTTTACCCTCCGAGTTCAAGTTCAGCGTTACAAATTGGCAACACTCCCGGCCCGCCTGCATTGTTTACTATCAAAGAGTGCCCATGGATATGCTATTTATTTTTTAATATTGTAGGTCTCTCGCTACGTCTGACTCTCGTTATGGCCGACTCTCGCTACGTCCGACTCTCGCTACGTCCGACTCTTGCTACGTCCGACTCTCGCTACGTCCGACTCTCGCTACGTCCGACTCTCGCTGTAGACCTGTAGAGCTATCAAAGTGCTATCCAAAGTGCCGCTCGTGTGAGGACACCTGGCCCAGTGCTCTCCTCCTGCACATCCCACCGCACACACGCACACACACACACACAGGAATCAAAAGGAATCATTTAGAACTTTGTATACCACATACGTCAGACCAGTCCTGGAATATGCAGCTCCAGCATGGAGTCCATATATTGTAAAACTTAAGACTAAACTGGAAAAGGTTCAAAAGTTTGCCACCAGACTAGTACCCGAACTGAGGGGCATGAACTACGAGGAGAGACTACGGGAATTAAACCTCACGTCGCTAAGAGACAGAAGAGTTAGGGAGGACATGATCACCACATATAAGATTCTCAAAGGAATTGATAGGGTAGATAAAGACAGGCTATTAACACAAGGGGCACACGCACTAGGGGACACAGGTGGAAAATGAGTGCCCAAATGAGCCACAGAGATATTAGAAAGAACTTTTTAGTGTCAGAGTGGTTGACAAATGGAATGCATTAGGAAGCGATGTGGTGGAGGCTGACTCCATACAGACAGACTTCCACCACTCAAAACATAATTCCATTATGTTCCATTATGAAAAAAAAGTGTGGATCGTAAAATTATCACGGGGGTGAAATTTACTGAATAAATACGTTACTGAAAAAATTATTCTAGATAGATAAAGTTTATACTTAGAAAGTAATTAGTTTAATATTGAACTGTACAAGGTTGTACATATTCACAGGACTAGGTGTTGTGTCGAGTAGAGACGCCGCTTTAAAGGTTCAGGGAGAGGCAGGCAGGCAGGGAGGCAGGCAGACAGGCAGGGAGGCAGCCAGGCAGGGAGGCAGGCAGGCAGGCAGCCAGGCAGACAGCAGGCAGGCAGGCAGGCAGGCAGGCAGGCAGGCAGGCAGACAGGCAGGCAGGGAGGCAGGCAGGCAGGCAGGGAGGCAGACAGGTAGGCAGGCAGGCAGGAAGGCAGCCAGGCAGACAGCCAGGCAGGCAGGCAGGCAGGCAAGGAGGCAGGCAGGCAGGCAGGCAGGCAGACAGGCAGGCAGGGAGGCAGGCAGGCAGGCAGGGAGGCAGACAGGTAGGCAGGCAGGCAGGCAGGCAGGCTGGCAGACAGCCAGGCAGGCAGGCAGGCAGGCAGGGAGGCAGGGAGGCAGGCAGGCAGGCAGCCAGGCAGGCAGCCAGGGAGGCAGGCAGGCAAGGANCCCCCACAAGCACCCACCTCAGGTCTCCCCCACAAGCACCCCACCTCAGGTCCCCCACAAGCACCCCACCTCAGGTCCCCCCCACAAGCACCCACCTCAGGTCTCCCCAACAAGCACCCCACCTCAGGTCCCCCCCACAAGCACCCCACCTCAGGTCTCCCCCCACAAGCACCCCACCTCAGGTCTCCCCCCACAGCACCCCACCTCAGGTCCCCCACAAGCACCAAACCTTAGGTCCCCCCCACAAGCACCCCACCTCAGGTCCCCCCCACAAGCACCAAACCTCAGGTCCCCCCCCCCACAAGCACCAAACCTCAGGTCCCCCCCACAAGCACCAAACCTCAGGTCCCCCCCACAAGCACCCAATCTCAGGTCCCCCCCCACAAGCACCAAACCTCAGGTCCCCCCCACAAGCACCCCACCTCAGGTCCCCCCAACAAGCACCCCACCTCAGGTCCCCCCACAAGCACCCCACCTCAGGTCCCCCCCACAAGCACCCCACCTCAGGTCCCCCCAACAAGCACCCCACCTCAGGTCCCCCCACAAGCACCCCCCTCAGGTCCCCCCCACAAGCACCCCACCTCAGGTCTCCCCCCCACAAGCACCCCACCTCAGGTCCCCCCACAAGCACCCCACCTCAGGTCCCCCCCACAAGCACCCCACCTTAGGTCTCCCCCCACAAGCACCCCACCTCAGGTCCCCTCCCCACAAGCACCCCACCTCAGGTCCCCCCCACAAGCACCCCACCTCAGGTCCCCCCCCACAAGCACCTCACCTCAGGTCTCCCCCACAAGCACCCCACCTCAGGTCTCCCCCACCTCCCCTACCCCCCAAACACCGACAACCTCACAAGTTTGAACATTTTACAACAGGGAGAAAACTTTGCCTCGAACACGTAAATTGTTGAGCTAAAATATGCATGGAGGTGAACTGCTAACATAGACGGCACTTAACGGCTGCCTCGAGCAGCAGCAGGAGCAGCAGCAGCAGGAGCAGCAGAAGCAGCAGGAGCAGCAGGAGTAGGAGCAGCAGCAGGAGGAGCAGGGACAGCAGGAGCAGCAGGACGAGGAGGATTCGTCTCCACCTCACCAAAGGGGGGGGGGGGGATTCGCCCCTGATCTCACCAAGGGGGTCCACCCGGCGCCCCCCTCCCCCCCAGCCTACATAAGGGCAATTCGTAAGACTGACAGAAGCATAACGACCCACTTAAGTGCTTGTTATAGCTAGTTACGACCCTTCCTCACGTTTGTGAGTGCTTGTGTATATGTCCTTTGGGGGGGTGGAGGTGTGTGTGTGTGTGTGTGTGTGTTCGCGGGTGTTTGTGTGTTTGTGTGTGTGTTTGTGTGTATCTTAGTGTGTGTTGGCGCGTGTATGTTCGCGCGTGTGTTGTTTGTGTGTGGGGTGTGTGGTGGGTGTGTGTGTGCGTGTGCGTGTGTGTGCGTGTGCCTGCGTGTGGGGGAGGAAGGGGGGTTTGTGTTGTGTTTCAGCTCCACAAACACCGTCTTACAACCCTCATTCGTTTGCTTTGGCCGGTCCTATATTTCCTAACCTAACCTAACCGAGGACCCTATAATAGAAAACGGGACCGCCTGCCAATTTTGCTTGCCACTATGATTGCCACCCCATCACCCCCCCCCATCACCACCCCAGCCCCATCACCCCCACCCCATCACCACCCCAGCCCCATCATCCCACCCATTGACTAGGCCTCCACTATTACCATTGCACCAAGAGATTATTGATGATCCTGATTGATCGTGATCCTGGTTCATGATGACTTATGGGGGATAGTGATGGTGATCACTATTCATGACAGCGATTAGTGATATGATTTTGATAATCCATCCCATCCTCCTGTTGTGGTAGTACGTCTAGGAAGGATGAGCACCATAGTACATATACCGACATACAACACCATTAGAAAGTAGAAATCGGTACTATTTGGATAAAACCGAAATTTTTCTACTTATGTTGAAAAGACTAACTAAACCGTCCTAGGCCTAATTACTCACTATCTGAGGCCTAATATAGTTCATATGTGTGATATACTAAGCCTAGGAATCTATAAGTATGTTTTTAGCTTCATTTTGTCGGGCTATAAAGTGAATAGTACCAAATTCTACTATCTAATTACTTAGTACGTCCAATTTTGTACTATGGGGCACATGGTTACAAAAACTAGAGTCTAAATAGGATGATGGGTTGAATAATAATGACTTAGAACTCTTGCAGATCACTGATGATTGATGATGGTAAATGATGAGTTTTAATGATACTTAACGATGAGGGAGGATTGATGATGGATGAAGGCAGGTCATTACTGATGTATGATGACCCAGGGTGATCAACAATGACTCTTGTGATGAGTTCCAGGCGATGATGACAACCAATCTTTGCATCGTCGTGTATAGTAATGCTGTCATTCATTATACACCATCTGCTGTATGATGAAATAATACATGGTATGAGTATGCTGTACACACACACACACACACACACACACACACACACACACACACACACACACACACACACACACACACACACACACGTATATACAGAGAGAGACTCGAGCGCCAGGTGGCCCTTGAGGGCCAGCTAGGCACTCGTCCCTCAAGCGATCAACTCACATGAAGACCGCAAGGTGGCGGGTCTGGCCATCTCTGGGGACCAGGAGCCTGGGCCCCGGAGCTGCGTCCTGCGGCAGGTCGTCTCGCGAAACTTCTTCAGCTCCCTGCGGTTGCCCGGCGGGAGAACCTGGGGGAGCCGCAGGGGGAATAAGAGGGCAGGAACTGCTCCTCCTCTTCAATAATCTTCTCAACCATCGGGTGAACGCCTCCCGAGACCAGCGAACCGTACCCGAGCGGAGAGTCCTTGGTCGTCGCCGCCGTCGGAAAGAATATCTCGCTACGTTGCATGCTGGCGCCGGCAGATTTATATATATATATATTATACGGGATATATCTGACAAGTATGGCTAGGGATTACCTCATCACTTATCAAAGTTTTCCTGGCGACTAAACTACTTTTTGTGTGTACGGTTGAGGCAGTTCAAGTCATTATGTCGGCGAGGGAGTTGCCACTGACGCTACACGGCGCACTGGCTCACACACCACATTTTGGGGGCACACTTGTTTTCAGTCTCTGGTAAACATATTGTGTTTTGTTTATCGTGTGTGGGTGGCATGGCCTCCAGGCGGTGCCACCTGCTTTCTGGACACACACCCGGAGCCCTGCGAGGTGTTGCACCCGAGCGACGATCTCCACTAGTACACGGACACCCACGCCTCGCTTCTTTGATGTTGACCTAAAATAGTTTCCTTAAAACCAAACAAATATTATAAGAATATTTTAAAATTATATTTTTAAGTATTATTTTGTTTTCAATACGCACTTACAAAAACAGACACGTATGTTCCCATATATAATCTCCCAGAGGAGCTGGAGAGTGCTGAACGAGCCTACACGAGCATTAGGCCTACCCACGTATCACTTGGCCTACAGAAAATGGGTAAAATGAACAGGGAGATAATACGGACCATACTCCCGTCAACGTGCCCCACACCCCACACCCCAACAGGTCACCAACCTCTACGTCAAGATCTTGAAGGTAAGACCCGGACCCAACAAACTGAAGCTCAACACCGAGTGCAACACACACACACAAACACCACACACACACACACCACACACACACCACACCCACACACACACACACACACACACACACACACACACACACACACACAGGGAAATCATGACTAACAAACCTTTTGCAATTCTATGATAAAATAACAAGGATAAGAAGGACAGAGAAGGCTGGGTAGACTGCATATTTCTAGACTGCCAGAAGGCCTTTGATACAGGACCGCACATAAGACTGCTATACAAACTTGAGAGGCAGGCAGGAATAAGAGGAAAGGCCCTAGCATGGGTAAGGAACTACCTAACAGGAAGAAGCCAGAGGGTAATGGTAAGGGGCGAGAAGTCGAACTAGCGAACAGTAACGAGTGGAGTACCTCAAGGATCGGTGCTGGGACCAATCCTCTTTCTAATTTACGTAAATGATATGTTTACAGGAATGGAATCTTACATGTCAATGTTTGCGGATGACGCAAAATTAATGAGAAGAGTTGTGACAGATGAGGATTGTAAGATCCTCCAAGAGGACCTGGACAGGTTGCAGAGATGGTCAGAGAAATGGCTACTGGAGTTCAACACGAGCAAATGTAATGTAATGGAAATGGGAC
>WNGS01003388.1:14487090-14516460 GCA_020271785.1 Procambarus virginalis | reverse complement strand
TATACATATATACACATATAACGGGAAAGGGTTATACATATAACTACAAAGTCATTATCATTATCTGTTGAAGAACGGAAACAAATGAACAACAGAACTGTTACTGCCAGTTTGGTGGCAACAAAAATGTGAAAGTCTTACACCTAAGAGTAATTAATTTATTATACATTGGCTTCCACCTTCCCACCTTCCCTACCCCTTTCCCACATTTCCTGCTCATCTTGATATCTTTTCATGTTTCCCCTTGCATCCTTCCTTCTTCCTTCCCATTCCCAAGTCCCTGTCCCGATTTTCGTTCAAACTACATTCCATTTCCTTTCCCTTCTCCATCTTTATCTTCTCCATCCCTCCCTCTCATTTCCTCCTCCTCCTCCTCTCTACCTTTCTTGCTATTCTTGTTGAGGGGAAGGAGTTGATGCTAAAGATGATGCTGAAGCTGTGACAAGGATAGAAATGAATTTATGACCAGGATAAAGTTGAATCTATATCAAGGATTAAGCTAAAGCTGTAAGGAGGATAAAGCTGAAACGTAGTATGGATTAGGCTGAAGGCGTAGCAAGGGTAAGGATAGGCTGGCCAAAATAGGACGTAAGATCAGTTAATTCCATTAAGAATAGCGAAAGACTTAATCAGAATACTTGATTAATCTGAGATCATCTATTATCTGAGTCGTTAATTAATCTGAGATCAACTTAATCTGAGTCGTTAATTAATCTGAGATCAACTTAATCTGAATCGTTAATTAATCTGAGATCAACTTAATCTGAGTCATTAAATAATCTGAGATCAACTTCTGCTTCGTTAATATCCTATCCACTCGGACTGGCTGCTAGAGCAACAGTCTCGCTGCATGCAAGGTCGACGTTCGATTCCCAATGGTCCACCAAGTGATTTTTCCCAGTTCTTTCACTTAAGTCCTTATATATACTCATTCCTCGTCTTAATATCAGAGTTCCTTAGTCTCGTTTCTCTCAATACTTACTCATATTCCTTATTAACTCCACTCATACTTGAAAGATTAAATTAGAGAAAAAGTAAAAAAAAAGTATGAAAAAAGTAATCTCTCTCGTTTCAAATGAATTGGAGCTTGATCATGGAGTTTTTATCTTCACGTGGAGTAAAGTTTCAGTTTTAATGATATTGTATGTTTTTTGATGACAGACCTTGTCATAATTCCCTGGCGAATGCATCATGTAGGCAGTTACAAAATGATCAACTAGGATGGAAATTGCATGCAAACGACATTTATTGTGAGCGGTGATTGGAGTTGTGGGCGATACGTGTGTGGTTGATTACTGTGTGTGTGTGTGTGTGTGTGTGTGTGTGTGTGTTTGTGTGTGTGTGTGTGTGTGTGTGTGTGTGTGTGTGTGTGTGTGTGTGAGGGCGTGTATATCCACATGGTCTCGGTGTTACAGATTTAAAAATTGAAAATTAATTTACATCAACTTTATTAATTTTGATATAATTGTGTACGTGGTGATCATGTCCTCTCTTTTTCTCTCTTCTGTCTACGAGAGGGAGCGGTTCCATCATCGCCAGTTTCTCCTTGTTTCAATTAAACGTAGAACAATTTAACTGCAAGTTTCAGTACTTGTTCCACCTGGTCTTCATGAGTCATAGTCAACATACAGACTATAAGCTTCTTCCCTTACTTTATATGTAATTCTGAAAATGGTTAAAGAGGAAACGGTGGACTTATATGGTCTTGAGAAGGCGTTATATCATTCTGTTGCTGGCCTCTGTCGTTCTATTTTGCTGGCCTCTGTTGTTCTATTTTGCTGGCCTCTGTTGTTCTATTTTGCTGGCCTCTGTTGTTCTATTTTGCTGGCCTCTGTTGTTGGATTTGTGGGTTATGTCTGCTCTCAGGTGTTGTTCCGTTCGTCTTGTGTAGTCAGCTTCCTCCATTATATTCTCTACTGGTGTTGAGGTGTTCTCATGTGCCAGTGCTATCAAAGTTACATTAATATTGGTTAAGGTCAAGTTGACATTTATCAGAGCTTTTCTGGAGTGCTTCTGGTAAATTTTTCCAACCCGTCCTCGCAAATTCGTATAGTCAATATTGACTTATTAAATACGTGCATAGGTGATATACTAAACATAATAGTTTACCTTGAAAAGCTTCATAGAAAACACCGACCTTACCTAACCTCGTTAGTATGTTAAGATAAGCATCTTATTGCTTCGTAATTACAATTATTACTTAACCTATACCTATACCTATAACAGGTTAAGTAACAATTGTAATTACGAAGCTATAAGATGCTTATCTTAACATACTAACAAGGTTAGGTAAGGTCGGTGTTTTCCATGAAGCTTTTCAAGGTAAACTATTATGTTTAGTATGTCACCTATGCACGTATTTAATAAGTCAATATTGACCATACGAATTTGCGAGGACGGTTGAATTTTTCACTGACTTAAAATCCTCCTCGATCTAATTATTGACATTAGTTGTGCATAATTGAAAACAAAATCATATGAAGATTCTGTTTCCACTTTGTCATTACTCTATAATAGTCAGTCTCCCTCTATAATGGTTACTCTCCCGCTAAATAGTCTCTCTTCCTGGGTAATAGTCTCTCACCCTCTAGAGTAGTCCCTCTCTCACAGTGACTCTAAGTTTCCACCCCGACAGGTATCCCCCTTTACCCAAGAGCAATCATCCCGATTTATAAACAGGATTTGTTCATAAAACAGGATTTCTACTCACTCAATTCCGGATTGGTCTCGTCCTCGCTATATCCTACAAGCCCTCACAGAGTTAATATAAGCGCTATATCCCCCGGGTCATCCCAAAAGGGTCCTGGACCCATTATGGCTTCGCCGGCACTAGGGTCTGGGATCGAGCGACCCGAGAGGAGAAATGCATGATGGGTAATTAATGTTGGTGATTAGAGTCTGATGCCAGTTTGCGTTGCTAATCAATGCGAGGGCAGGTGGCAGGCCGTGTGTGTGGTGCCGGAGGGAGGGGCGGGTTGAGGGCGTGGGTGCCAGTGGGGGTGTTAGACACGGGCTGTACCGTGGGCACGGGCGTGGGGCTGTACCGTGGACACGGGCGTGGGGGCTGTACCGTGGGCACGGGCGTGGGGGGCTGTACCGTGGACACGGGCGTGGGGGCTGTACCGTGGACACGGGCGTCGTTACAGGTCCTCTCCCCACGCCAAGCATCCCACAATACAGAACAATATGTAAATATATATATATATATATATATATATATATATATAATATATGTTATATATATATATATATATATATATATATAATATATATATATATATATATATATATATCAATATCATTTTTAATATTTTGCAAATAATTCAGACTTGATAATTGAATTGCAAACTGGACTACTAACCCGCAATTTTTTTCTGGCAGCGAATTGCAAAGCTCTTGTTTAATGCGCTATAAAGTTGATGTTTATTAATTGTGCTTCATCTGAGCGGTGGTTGAGGGGGGGGGGAGGGGTAATGGGGGATGGGGGTGGTGATGGGGAGGGGGGGGAGGCTTTCTGGATATTGTTGACGTATATTTTTTTTTAATTATTCGTCGTTGTCAATATTATCCTCCTCCTCACCATCACTATCACCCTTATCATCCTCACCATCTCATCATCGCTATCACCATCATCATCCTCACCATCATCATCATCGCTATCACCATCATCATCCTCACCATCATCATCATCGCTATCACCATCATCATCCTCACCATCACCACCATCATCATCACCATCCTCACCATCATCATCATCCTCACCATCACCATCACCACCATTACCATCACCATCATCACCACCATCACCACCATCACCATCCTCACCATCACCATCACCGTCCTCACCATCACCATCATCATCACCATCATCGTGCTGGATGGTGGAAGTACAGTGAGGGAATAATGTGNGCATTACTGCCTGATATTATACTACATACGCACACACACACACACACACACACACACACACACACACACACACACACACACCACACACACACACACAAACACACACACACAAACACACACACACACACACCTCATTAGGCAGTGATGTGGTGGAGGCTGACTCCATACACAGGTTCAAATGTAGATAATGACAGAGCCCAGTAGGCTCAGGAATCTGTACATCAGTTGATTGACAGTTGAGATGCGGGACTAAAGAGCCAGAGCTCAACCCCGTAAGCACAAATAGGTGAGCACACACACCACACACACACACACACACACACACACACCACACACACACACACACACACGCGCGCGCACGCGAGGGGGGAGTGTGGGTGGTACATACCATGCCCTGGACCACGTCGAGAGAATAATCGTAATATTTATGTGTGGTTCTCATGCACATTAACGACGGCTACAAAAGCCCAGTTACGAGCGCTGGTAACCAGGTCGTAAGTCCTGCCTGGCCTGGTAATAGAATCCGGCTAACTCGTCGTGGGTCTTCGTAAACAGCTCGTAACATTTAGGCAAAATGTTCTGCCCTCAAGTAACTAGTCATACGCTCTCCCAAGCGACCAATGGAGGCAGTTGGTGGGACGCCATGTTTCCTGGTGACACATCAGGACCCCAGGTGTCACATCAGGACCCCAGGTGTCACATCAGGACCCCAGGTGTCACATCAGGACCCCAGGTGTCACATCAGGACCCCAGGTGTCACATCAAGACCCCAGGTGTCACATCAGGACCCCAGGTGTCACATCAGGACCCCAGGTGTCACATCAGGACCCCAGGTGACACATCAGGACCCCAGGTGTCACATCAAGACCCCAGGTGACACATCAGGACCCCAGGTGTCACATCAAGACCCCAGGTGACACATCAGGACCCCAGGTGTCACATCAGGACCCCAGGTGTCACATCAGGACCCCAGGTGTCACATCAGAACCCCAGGTGTCACATCAGGACCCCAGGTGTCACATCAGGACCCCAGGTGACACATCAGGACCCCAGGTGTCACATCAAGACCCCAGGTGTCACATCAGGACCCCAGGTGTCACATCAGGACCCCAGGTGTCACATCAGGACCCCAGGTGTCACATCCTGACCCTAGGTGACCCCGTGTGACCCCGAGAGACATGTACCCTAGGTACATATCTCTCACTAAGTCTCAACAGAACCATCTCTCAACGTCTCAAAATGATTATGGTAAAATTTATTTTCTTATATATACAATATATTGAAACAGGTCCGGCTGAATAACGCCATCCTTTCAGGCGGTCATAACAGTCTAAGCTAACAATGCTCATCTACCCTTTAGCTCCTACGTTAGTGGGATAGGTATACCGAGGGAACGTTATTGTACGTTATTGGTACGTTATTGGCCTGAGTACGTTAGTGGCTCGGTGGCTCTTGTACTTCTTTCGAGTTGTTATTAATCGATGAACCAAAGTTGCTGTGGGTGTTGGTCATTATGCGGGTATTGGGTGAGTCATTATGCGGGTGTTGGGTGAGTCTTTATGTGAGTGTTGGGTGAGTCTTTATGTGGGGTTGGTTGAGTCATTATGCGGGTGTTAGGTGAGTCTTTATGCGGGTGTTGGTTGACTCTTTATGTGGGTGTTGGGTGAGTCTTGATGTGGGTGTTGGGTGAGTCTTTATGTGGGTGTTGGGTGAGTCTTTATGTGAGTGTTGGGTGAGTCTTTATGTGGGTGTTGGTTGAGTCTTGATGTGGGTGTTGGGTGAGTCTTTATGTGGGTGTTGGTTGAGTCATTATGCGGGTGTTGGGTGAGTCTTTATGCGGGTGTTGGTTGACTCTTTATGTGGTGTTGGGTGAGTCTTGATGTGGGTGTTGGGTGAGTCTTGATGTGGGTGTTGGGTGAGTCTTGATGTGGGTGTTGGGTGAGTCTTGATGTGGGTGTTGGGTGAGTCTTTATGTGGGTGTTGGATGAGTCTTGATGTGGGTGTTGGGTGAGTCTTTATGTGGGTGTTGGGTGAGTCTTTATGTGGGTGTTGGGTGAGTCTTGACCTGGGCGTTAGGTTAGTCGTAAGTGGGTGTTTAGGTTAGGTTAGGTTAGGTTAGGTTAGGTTAGGTTAGGTTAGGTTAGTCGTAAGTGGGTGTTTAGGTTAGGTTAGGTTAGGTTAGGTTAGGTTAGGTTAGGTTAGGTTAGGTTAGGTTAGTCGTAAGTGGGTGTTTCGGTGGGTGTTCTTGGGGGCTCGAGGGTGGAATCAAGCCTCGGATTACATACCCAGCAGACGCGAGAGATCAACACTGTTTCCAGCAGACAGAGAGCCGAGTAACCACACAGGAGGTGTCTGCTGTTGCATGAAGGAGGACGAGAGAGACTTAATTAATTTAGCCTCGGAAACCCGTGAGCGTCTCAGACTATTGACGTGACTTGAGAGACATGTTCAGGACGTTGGTGATATATGATTAAACTTTGTGACTTGGTCAGCATGCCGACGTCGTTAGGGCAGTGATGAAACAAGTTTATTCATTAAAGTCCCCCCTTCCACCCCCTTTTGCTGGGTTTCTAAAACATTGGTAATCAAGTTAATTTCAGACACGATAAGACTTAAATTAGCTGCCTTTAGTACTAACCCAATTGTTCTTCTCGGGGTTGGACTTCAGCTCCTGGACACCGCCCCACTGTATTCATGGTTCATTCAACTTTTTTATTTCTCCAATATTGAGAAAAATTGGAAAATGTCATTGTTATCTTGAGGTTATCTTGAGATGATTTCGGGGCTTTTTTAGTGTTCCCGCGGCCCGGTAGGCCTCCACCCCCAGGAAGCAGCCCGTGACAGCTGACTAACACCCAGGTACCTATTTTACTGCTAGGTAACAGGTGCATAGGGTTAAAGAAACTCTGCCCATTGTTTCTCGCCGGCGATTGGGATCGAACCCAGGACCACAGGATCACAAGTCTAGTGTGCTGTCCGCTCGGCCGACCGGCTCCTTTTGGTTGTCCGGGGTACATATTTTTCACAGGCCCTGTCCTTTTAATGTTCCTTCCGTGTCAAATTGCCTGTCTCTGTCTGCCCTGTCATTTAACATAAGTATTTTCTATGAGGTGATCATACCTTGAGTATATCTTGAGTTGGTTTCGGGGCTTAGCGTCCCCGCGGCCCGGTCATCGCCCAGGCCCCCTCGTTGCTGGACTGGTCATCCAGGCTGTTGGACGCGGCTGCTCGCAGCCTTACGTATGAATCACAGCCTGGTTGTTCACGTATCCTCTAGAGGTGCTAATCAAGTTCTCTCTCTTGAACACTGTGAGGGGTCGGCCAGTTATGCCCCTTATGCGTAGTGGAAGCGTGTTGAACAGTCTCGGGCCTCTGATGTTGATAGAGTTCTCTCTCAGAGTACCTGTTGAACCTCTGCTTTTCAACGGGGATATTCTGCACATCCTGCCATGCCTTCTGGTCTCATGTGGTGTTATTTCTATGTGCAGGTTTGGGACCAGTCCCTCTAATATTTTCCACGTGTAAATTATTATGTATCTCTCCCTCCTGCGCTCAAGAGAATACAAATTTAGGCATTTTAGTCTGTCCCAATAGTTTAGATGTCTTACTGAGTGGATTCTAGCAGTAAAGGATCTCTGCACGCTCTCCAGGTCAGCAATTTCTCCAGCTTTGAAAGGGGCTGTCACTGTGCAGCAGAACTCCACTCTGGAGAGCACTAGCGTCTTGAAGAGTATCATCATCGGTATAGCATCTCTAGTGTGAAAAGTTCTTGTTATCCAACCTGTCATTTTTCTTGCAGTTGTGACGGCTACTTTATTATGTTTTGGAAATGTAAGGTCTTCCGACATGAGTACACCCAGATCCTTTACATTGTATATTGCTTTTTCGTTCAGTGTTATGATTTAACTGCGTTTTGTACGTGGTTTCTATTTGTATATTTTATTATTTTTCCGAAGCGCAATAGCTGGAACTTATCTTCATTTTATGAAACCCATTGTAAGTCCTGATTTACATCTGATTGGCTGATTGATCATGCATCATTTTGTCACACACATTTCTACTCAAAATTCACCTTAAACCCACAACTCACAGCCATCCACAACCCATCATCACAACAACCACCACCACCACCACCCACCACCCACCACCACTCGCCAGCACCCAAAACTGACCACTATTCTGAACCCACCTCCACCCCTGTTATCTCCCGCTCTGTGCGACCCACTGTGACTCACCGTGACCCACTGTGACTCACTGTGACCCACCTTGACTCACCGTGACCCACCTTGACCCACCGTGACCCACCGTGACCCACCGTGACTCACCGTTTACACCGCTGGGGGCAGTAATCGCCCCGTCGACTATGGCGACCAGAATATCTCAGCACGTATTAAATTCATGTTTGTTTCAGTGATCCGAAAATTAATGGTTCGCTAAAACTACGCGAGAATGATATTACTCAACACAGCTAACGTAGAAATGAAACTATATATATATATATATATATATATATATATATATATATATATATATATATATATATATATATATATATATATATATATATATATATGAGTGGATATTCGATAATTTTCGTCAAGTGTGAAATAGTGATTCATTCAGGATTGAAAGTTTGGTTCTGTTCGACATTTTAGCAGCCAATCCGCTTCGGCTGGACGGTAGAGCGACGGTCTAGCTTCATGCAGGGTGGCGTTCAATCCCCCAACCGTCCAAGGCAGGCAGGGCATCATGCCTTTTCCCCGTCCCATCCTAAATCCTGATCCTGACGCCTTGCAAGTGCTATATAGTCGTAAGGACTTGGCGCTTTCCCCCTGATAATTACATTACCCTTCGGCATTTTACGATGACATTTGATATTAGTTAACGTTGTTATGCCGGAAGTTCGTATGGTAGGCGTCGGAGGCAAGATTTGCGAGACAAGTGCGCACAAAATGGAACTAGATAACGTAAGTGGCGCATTCTCGACGCCGAACTCGTTATCATTGTATAAAATAAGACAATAATTTTTTTTAAATACTTATCAGTATCCAGCTGCGTGAGATGTCGTTAGTCGATTAAGATCAACTTATTGACAGTTTATCCCAAGGTATGTAATGATGCAAAGTTGATTGACTCAATATTAAGTGGAAATATGTGATTGCGGATTCGTGGTTGGAATTTGATTTTCTAGCACGGCTCTGTTCCTGACGGTCCAACCACTTGGGCTGGACGGTAGAGCGACGGTCTGCCTTCATACAGATTAGTGTTCAATCCCCGACCATCCACAAGTGGTTGAGCACCATTCCTTCCCTCCCGTCCCCATCCCAAATCCTTATCCTGACCCCTTACAAGTGTTATATAGCCATAATGGCCTTACGCTTTCCCCCTGATAATTCCCTTCTCCTTCTGTTCCTGTTTCAATTGCACACGTTCATTGGAACGGCAGCCCAGCACATCGTTAGTTAGTGGCGGGTTTGATCCCACACGAGAGATCTGCCTTCTCCACCAGATTACCAAACTTCCTGCCCCCTCTCAGGCCACTTACGAAGCCCGTGGCGTTGTCATCGGCGCCGCTGGAAAGACTCCGAAAGTTATGGGGCAACTTCAGAAAGGCATTTTACTTGACCTTTACCTCAGAGAGGCCCTGTCACCCGCAAGGATGTCCTAACATGTGAGCTGTCCTTCACCTGAGAGATGCTGCATCTCTGAAAACATGGAGAGTGGGGGGGGGGAGGTGATGAGTTTTCACTCTAGTTTAAAACAGAACTTACGATTCTGCTAAAAATCAACTGAGATGAAGAAAATTGCACGTTAATGTGCCTACTGACTCATTTCGTCTCAAGAGGTCGAGAGAAAGTGGAGGAAATGAGAATTGGCAAGCACTGACTTTGTGAATTTTTAGAAGGCGTTAATGGATGTCTCAAGGAAGCGTTTACCTTCAGCGTTAATCTTCAGCGTTGATAATGGAGATTGTTAAATTTTTTGAGAGGGGGGGGGGGGGAGTGATTGTATTGCAGCCACAGAGAAAGGTCACTGTACACTTCTTAAGAGTGGCTGAACACTTAATTATATTGCTAATATTTTTACCAAGATTTTTACAATACAATACAATAGCGATACAATAGCGAGAGTAGTAAACATTCAACCTGTCCTCTTAAAGACATCGTCGTATTTGGCCGTTTGCTCGTAAGTCCGAAAGTGGACGTAATTCGAAATGAAAAAAATGAAAATAAAAGTGGGATTTTTTTTTCAACAACAGTAAGTTAAGGGTCCTCTGATAGGTTAGGTGGGCAGGAAATTCTTATAAAGTTTCAAAACTGTATGAAAAACGTTAATTGAAAGTTTCCTCTCCTAACCTTGCCGAGTAAGCCGGATGACTCAAACAGAAATCGGGACAGTACGTCACTTCTGTGAGTCGATTTCATTTCAAATTACATCCACTTTTGGCCATAGCGGCGCATACGAGTCAAAAGCGACGTTATTTTAAGAGGACGGGTTGCTGTGAGACAGGATAGCCAACTGGTGCACTCCAGGCCCCAGTTAGCTACACACCCTGAGACAAGATAGCCAACATCAAGCACCAGCATGGTAGTTACTGTGGGAGGGGATATCAACCAATGGTCATTAAGCTCCATCAAGTAAAGAATTCCCTTAAACCAGTTCAGATTTCCTGTGTGTCCGAGGTTCCTTGTGTTTAGTTTAGTTCAGTACGAGCCAACACTTACCAAAGTAGAGGACTCGGCCGACACTTACCAAAGTAGAGGACTCGGCCGACACTTACCAAAGTAGAGGACTCGGCCGACACTTACCAAAGTAGAGGACTCGGCCGACACTTACCAAAGTAGGGGACTCGGCCGACATTTACCAAAATAGAAGACTTGGCCGACACTTACCAAAGTAGAGGACTCGGCCGACACTTACCAAAGTAGAGGACTCGGTCGACACTTACCAAAGTAGAGGACTCGGCCGACACTTACCAAAGTAGAGGACTTGGCCGACACTTACCAAAGTAGAGGACTTGGCCGACACTTACCAAAGTAGAGAACTCGGTCAACATTTACCAGGATTTAATCTGGATCCTCAAAGGCCCGAAGAGTCCTTCAACCCTCAGAATAACACTGCCCAAATTATTCAGCAACACAACTCTGCCAAAGCCACACTGCTCTCACCAAGCTGCCGTCACCAAGTTGCCAGCACCTCGCTGCCATCGCCACGGCGCTGTCTACACTAGCTGTCTAAATTAGGGGAGGTTCAGCAGACCTCATCAGCAGAAAAAGGGTTTCATCTGTTCGATTACATAAAACCTGTTCCATTAGGCATGGCAACTGTGGTAGGCCAAGGGGCAACTACACTTCTAACTCACTTCTACACGACCAGTAACAGCCCGCGGGCTATGGCAACACTCTCGGCATGTCGACAAGCACACATGGCAACCCCTCACGTCTACAATCCACACATCATATCAGCTATCACGCCATGTCAATTCTCACGCCATGGCAACCCCCCCTCTCGCAATAGGAATTCTCACACCATGGCAATCCGCAAGTCATGACAACGTTCACGTTATGGCATTCCTCACACCACGTCAACCCTCACGCCATGACAAATCTCACGCCACATGTCAATCCCCCCCCCCCAACATGGCAACTTTCGCGTCATGGTCTGTCAGTCTATGTCAATTAAATTATTCAAACGTCTTGTCAGGTTATAATGACCAAGCTCTCGTGGCTAACCTTGAGTGTGTGTTGTCTCACACGACGCTGTGTTTCTGGTGAGATGTGGAGTGGGAGATGTGGAGTGGGAGATGTGGAGTGGGAGATGTGGAAGTGGGTGATGGTGGTGGAGCCTGTCACATCATCTGTGTCCCAGTCGCTTAAGGGGGCATGAGCTCCAAATTTCCAAACAAATGCATTAAATGGAAACTAGTTCGATTTCCATCAAACTTTTTTGACTAGTTGTATATGAAAAGGGTTTCATCTGGTCCAAGTCTCAGCATCGTAGCATAAATAGGAAGGGAGAAAAAATAGTGAAGTAGGTGTCAAAATCATTCCAAAATGGTCAAAAACGGTTATCAAACACAAGTCTCAACTGAAATCATATCTATGACTCTCAGCTATCACAACAGCATATATTAAAAAAAATATTACAATTAGTTTTATTAGAAAAATAATTAAGTTAAAAAAATTTATATATATATTTTTTTGGTTCAATTTTTTTTTATCGGACGTCGCTTAAAGCTTGAGAAGCGGGTACGCAAATAAATAAGGCAAACCAAAATACACTCACTAATTTCTTGTCTTCAAACAAACGCGTGCATTTTGTAGATCAGTAAAAGCTTATAATATAAATATGTCATTCAGTTCAAACTGAAATAATTATGACTGCTCTTAAATATTTAAATATCTCTGGGAAATTATATCCAAGCTCGAGATTAATTTCTTCATGTGATCCCACCTTAAATTAGAGCAGAGCTCTTTGACATGTTCTGGATTATATNGATGCCTGACCGTGGCATCTAGAGGCATTTACTTTTGCTGACCCGGCCCACAGTGATCAGTTTACTGTTGCTGCCCGGCCAACAGTGATGAGTTTACTGTTACTTATTCAATCCCCGGTGAAGAGTGTACCAGAACTAACACAGCCTTAACGATGGGCACTACCCAGTAATCAGCTCAGCTACACCGGTGATTTTACCAATAAGTAGCACACCCATAGCAATGAGTCTACCAGTGTCTTACAGAACTGAGAACGACGAAGCTATTCATCTGGCAACAATAGAAATCAACCAACAAGTTGCAATCTGCAACGTGACATCAACACACGTCCCCTCCGACGGCGTTATTGACGAGAAGGCTACAGAAGTTCCCATTGCAATTATGTCCAATCTGCTCAAATTAAATGTTAGAAAACTTTAGCAATTGGCAAGCAAGATTCTGCAACAATGTATTGGCATAATCTGAGGGGAAATTGTTTATATGTGATTTTATGTCGAGCTCCGGCAGAGGAGCAACTCTCGAGGGCACAGAAAGTTCTAATGACTCTTTCAAATGCAATTTCACACCTGGTGACCCGCGCATCTAATGTAAACTCTCTTCATTATTTATGCTGGAGCTGTGTGCTGTATCTACCCCCCCCCCTCCCCCCTTCCCCGTGTGTGTGTGTGTGTGTGTGTGTGTGTGGTGTGTGTGTGTGTGTGTACTCACCTTTGTGTGCTTGCGGGGTTAAGCTTTGGCTCTATGGTCCCGCCTCTCAACTGTCGATCAACTGGTGTACAGATTCCTGAGCCTACTGGGCTCTATCATATCTACATTTGAAACTGTGTATGGAGTCAGCCTCCACCACATCACTGCCTAATGAATTCCACCTGTTAACTACTCTGACACTAAAAAATTTCTTTCTATCGTGCCTATGTACCATTTGGGTACTCAGTTTCCACCTGTGTCCCTTGTATGATATCTTGTACGATACCTTGTATGATACCTTGTATGATAACTTGTATGCAACAAGTGGTATGTGCGAAAAAAGGAAGTTGTGGAAACCACCTCTCACCATAATATTAAGGTCGTATTAGAAAATTATTTGATCGAGAGTATAGAAAATTATAACGGACAGGTACATGTACAGGAAGGCTATTGTTTGTTATCACTTCCAAGGGTGATAATCACTTCAATCACCACAACAATAACCACTATCACCACCCCATCAGCAGCTTCACTGCCACCATCACCTCCGTATCATCACTATCACTACCGTCATTATTACCACCGCTACAGCCATCACGACCCCCCCTACAACCACCACCACCACCACCACCACCACCACTTCTACTACAGCCATCACCACCACCACTTCCACTACAGCCATCACCACCACCATCAGCAGTGTCATCACCACCATCACGTCGACAACCACAACTACTGCCATCCCCCCCAAGTGGGTCATTCAATATATTATCGAACTGGATCATTCCCGTCGTCTAGGGAGAGAAGATGAAAGACTTGATGTTTTATGACCGTCTTGGGATTTTCATGGTTTCTTGGGATTTTCTTGGGGTTTAACCCCCAGGCGGTCTCTTTGCCGTGTCACACTCCCACGTTGTTTGTTTTGTTTGTCGGTGCTCCTCACTGAAGTGACAAAGGATGCTATCAGTGACACACAGTGTAGGAATATTTCTAGATTTGTTCTTAAGGAGTGAGGTCTTAAGTTTAAGTCCCCTTGAGTTCTTAAGGGGTTTAAGGATCGACATGGTGTGACCTAAAGTGGGGTGAAGACAGTGTGGTGTTATTATACTCCATATGTGTACGTCAAGAGACTCTGTGCGTTCTTTTGCGTGCACATGCGTACGTACAGAGTAAATGTGGGAGTGGGGGGGGGGTCAAATATGTGTTTATGTGTATACCTGTAGAGAACGTGTGTTTCTGATACTGCATATATATGTACGTGAGAAAGGGGGATTGGCCTTCCAGTACGAGCACACGTGTGCACGTATTTGATCAGGTGAAGAGCTTCATAATGTTTTATCGCGCGGTAAACACTCCCAAGTGTCTCTCTTTGTCAACATAACCGCTTTCATAACCAGCCCAGAGCTGTTAGCAATCTAGGGACCATCTCCACGCTCTCTCTCCACACCCAGCTCTCAACCCAGTCTCTCTCTCCACACCCACTCTCAACCCAGTCTCTCTCTCTCCACACCCAGCTCTCAACCCAGACTCTCTCTACACACCCAGCTCTCAACCCATCTCTCTCTCCACACCCAGCTCTCAACCCCAGACGCACTCTACACACCCAGCTCTCAACCCAGTCTCTCTCTCCACACCCAGCTCTCAACCCAGCTCTCTCTCCACCCCCAGAACACATTCCGGGCTCTCTCTCCACACTCAAGGCTCTAACCACGTTCCCTATCCACTCCCAGGAAACAATCCACGCCTTCTATCCATTCCCAGGTCACAACCTCTCCCTCCCTATCTCCTCTTTCTCCCTTCCCATCGTAACTATCATCTTCATCAGAATATATCGTAATCAAATATTCAAATAATAAATAATATTAAAATCTACCGTTTCACAAGAGTGAAAATGTTGGAATTTAGGACCCCATGTGGTGTAGCACTGTTTACACTCATCTGGTGTAACGCTAGTGTTAAGGGTGTAAATGATCGTATTCCTCCACACCCTCAACCTCTACTGACGGCTCAGAGGCAGCAGACCGCCGCCCAATTGTAAATATGTGGCCACGTTTGTGGTAGAAAAAAACTTCTCTACCAGGCTGGACACGTCCACAATGCGTGAGAGCTAGCACTGGAAAAGATACTTTCTCTCTCTCACACACACGTATATAGTCTCTGTCTCACTAACATGGTACATCTGCATTCTCTGTCTGTCTCTTTGCGGGCCGCCATGTTTCTGACACATGCATCAGTGAGCAGTTGACTCGGGGGGAGGTGGGTATGGATGGATGGCTGGATGGTAGGGAGAATGTTGTGGGACTCCAAATTGATGGCATCATGAACGCATATTACAGACTATTAGAAGAGACGTATGATAGTTTGAATTGTTTTTAGAAAATTTTGCAAACATCTGTGAAAAATGTTTTACCATATTGTAAGATGCTTTGAAGTTTTCACTTTGGAGCCGTATCAAAGGGCACTTACTTTATTGATGCCATCCTCGACTAACCCATGTTAGGCACATACCTGTCAATAATTACAATTAACAATTTGGGATGGATAGCGCTAAGCATCTTGCCTCCAACCTCCCTCCAGATAGACATAGTCACACATATTCTATTTTATATGTTTATACTTTCTCTCTCTCTCTCTCTCTCTCTCTCTCTCTCTCTCTCTCTCTCTCTCTCTCTCTCTCTATCTCTTTCTCTTTTTTTTCTCTCTCTTTACATCCACCCAATTCAGCATCTTTCACCCTTTGCTTCTGCCTGTATGTATGTTTTTCTGTCTCTTTTCTCTCTCTCTCTCTCTCTCTCTCTCTCTCTCTCTCTCTCTCTCTCTCTCTCTCTCTCTCTCTCTCTCCCCCTCCTTCTTCTTTCTACAAAATCACTACTATATTGCTATATACTACATTCACCACTATAAGAACACTACACACGCAGTTGGTTTATAAACGAGGATCAGCACCAGTAGCTGGTGCAGGTAAGAAACAACACAGTTTGCCTCGAAGTATTACTGGAGAGACTCTGGGTCTCCTGGGACTTCAACACAAAGGTCATGTTGATTTGCATGATTTTCTCTAGTGGTGTGAGAGGCTTCAGACAGTCCTTCGTGTTCGTCTTGGGACTCCAAGAACCACTCCTCCGTCCTCAATGTGTTTTACTTCCAGATAAAAGGAATTTGGTGAAGTTAATTAGGTTCAAGGCATGATAATCAACATAGGATATAATATACGTTACACAAAATTGTCTGGAATATTTGACATTGATACGAATATTCTTATCTTATTCTTAGTCTTATCAGAATATTATTATTCTTACCAGTGATTTTACTGGTTTAAATCTTTTCATTAACTTATGATGTAGGTAGTGTACAATGTCAGTGTTGATTCCTCCTGCAAGGAGTTCGAGTCAGCCTCCCGTTTTAATGGTTTGGTTGCTGTCCTTGAAAGCTGGAGGGGACATTTGTTCTTGAGGATAAAAAGCGCTGGATTTCGTTATAGATATTATAAAACCACATTTATAACTTTTAACAGCAAGAGACTCGAGCAGAGAGTATTCGTCAGCATGGGAACATATATTATTAATTTGTCCATCAAAATATTAAACAGTGTTGGGCTACGCATTCTATCCAGAGTTGCACCCAGCTTACAGGTTGCAAAATTATTATCTCTAACAATCTTGCAAAGGATTGAGGTTCTAATTTTCTCCCTGAATATTCCTACTAATACCTCATAAACTTCAAAAATACGCTAGTTATTCTAAGATTAGTTCTCTGTTCACTGTATCAAAAGCAGTTAGGAGATCAATAAATGCTGCATGAGAGCTTGGTCTCTGCCGAATGAAATATTCAGCAGGGCAAGTAGTGGGTTTCTTCCAGGAAAGAAACAATCTTTTAAGCCCACAGCATTTTCCGAGAAACTCTACGTTGAAACCAACCCACGTTTGAATATCAACACAGATATCATGTTCGTCTGGTACAGTCTCTTTGTTCACAATAAAGAACATTGACAGAACTTGCCATCGGTGTTTCAATACTGCCACTTGATTTAAGTGTTGCAACACTGACAATTGCCTTTGGTGTTTTAACACTGCTCCTGGCATAAGTGCATGAAAACTGACACTTATTTGAAGAGTTTTATAACTAGCATTTGCCTGAGGCTTTCCAACACTATCACTTAGTGCTTTAAGTGTTTTAACACGCACTTGCCGTATGTAAATCAACACCAACACTTGACTGGAATGTTTCAACATGCACTTAACAAAAGTGTTTCAACATTGTTACTTGCCTCAAGTGTTACAACACTGAGTAAAGTAATATTGATTTTAAACTGAGAATTACTTAAATGATGCAGGAGAAACAATAATCTTGCCGACATCGCTATATTAATAAAAACAAATAACTTTGAAATCCTTAGTTAGTTAGAATCCCCCATTATAATTAGTCATTATAGGCTACCTACTGTCCATTATAACATAATATTAGTCCACCCATTTGAATGTATACTCTTATGTTATTACAATGAATTATGTGTTACATATAATTCATTGTAAGATCAACATGTATGCAAGAATTTTTGCAAAATAATTACAGAAATCAAATTCCAATATATATATATATATATATATATATATATATATATATATATATATATATATATATATATATATATATATAGCTATACGAATCTCATATATATATATATATATATATATATATATATATATATATATATATATATATATATATATATATAGCTATACGAATCTCATATATATATATATATATATATATATATATATATATATATATATATATATATGTATATATATATATATATATATATATATATATATATATATATATATATATATATATATATATATATATATATATATATATATATATATATATATATAGCTACTGCGAATCACGAACGAAACCATTTCAAGGTGTCAAAAAGAAAATGGAAATGATGATTTTTCTCACCACGCCTTTATCCAAACGCGTCGCACATTTCCCCCCTCACACTGGCAAATGCGTCCGTGTATCATGGGTCTATGTATCATGGGTCCACGTATCATTGGACCATGTATCATGCATTAGACATAACGCGTATTGGTGTCGTCGTCACACATCGTCATGGAACTCAGACTTGAGAGGAGAGGAAGAAGTTAGTTTAACTTTCCAGATCTCGAAATTCTGGCAAGACTTTTCTTCCATTCGCATCCACTAGTGCGTGAGTTTCAATGTGTTTACAACCTCTGTAAATCAGAGGTTGTAAATCCTACGCATCCCACGGTCTGAGGGATGCGTTGTTATACGTCAGACACCAACTGGTTTAGGATCTTTGGAGGATATTAGAGGATCTGACGCCTTGAAAATTAGGTTCGAATACTGTTTCCAAGACGACAGGGGGAAATGAGGAGACGTTTGATAATCTTGAGTTGAGGGTGAGAATTTAATTAAGTTGATCGGTATGCTTGAGTGACAAAGAAGCTATCTATATTTAGGCAGAGATGGACGAAGGTGAACCTCATGAGTCTATAGTGAACATGTTGACCAGACCACACACTAGAAGGTGAAGGGACGACGACGTTTCGGTCCGTCCTGAACCATTCTCAAGTCGATTGTGATTTTCAACATATTTCAGCCACGTTACTGTGACTCCTAGTCTGCATACAGTGAACATGATCGAGAGAACAGTGAAGTTGAGAGGAACTAGAGAAATCGATAACTTAACATACGGCTTAACTAGAATAACTAAGAACGTAGTTCATATGAACGGGATTGAATTAGACATGAAGACGAAGGTAAACTTTAAACAAATGTGAACATGAGTGAGGTGAGATGAACATGTGCTGCGAGGGACGATTAAACGCTATGAAGGTGAGTTGGAGTTAAATAAGGCGAACTTAACAGAGACAAGAGAAAACTTGAGTTAGAAAAGGTAAACTTGAATGAGATGAAGGAGACATTAAGTGACCCGAGGGTGAACGTCATTGAGACGAGACTGAACTTAAGAGCGACAAAGATGAACTTGAGTTAGGCGAGAACGAGCACGAGTAAAATGAGATTGAACTTATATGATTGGTTCCAGCGCCGTTGCTGGAATTGTCAGATCGAAGTTGAAGGCAACAACGAACTGCCCTCGGGGCTGATCACGTTGGCTGAAGACAGACTGACCTGGCGATTTCTCGGTTTGGAAGTCAGGTTGTCTGCGTCGCCCGGAGGTCCACAGAGCAATCACAGCCAGGTTGATCTGGCAACCACAGCCAGGTTGATGTGGCAACCACAGCCTGGTTGATCAGGCGTGCACAAAAGGAGGAACACTCAAATAGAATAATGACCGATGACCGACAAACTAGCAGGAGCTTGATCGCCGTACATGAATGTTTCAAGTGCAGAGAAATAACAGGCACTTCAGGGATAAAATCAAGATAAAAATTCGTAAAACTAATCAACTCAGCAGAGCGAGAGTGCCAGAGTAGAAGTGAAGTTGAGGGGCCGAGTGCGGAATGACTTGGGGTCATGGCGAATAAATTAGATTACGGACCAAAGATCCTTAAGGGACCTAGACAGCATAATTAAATTCTGAGAATTAATAATGAGTGCCGAGATTTCGGTTCGTAATGGCTGTGATAGCGGGCATGGAAAACATGTTGGCTGATGTATGGGGTGTTTCTGACCATGTAGGCTGGTGTATGGGTGTTCCGGACCATGTTGAGTGATGTTGGGGTGTTTCTGACCATGTAGGCTAGTGTATGGGGTGTTCCGGACCATGTTGAGTGATGTATGGGGTGTTTCTGACCATGTTGGGTGTTGTATGGGGTGTTCCGGACCATGTTGATGATGTATGGGGTGTTTCTGACCATGTTGGGTGTTGTATGGGGTGTTCCGGACCATGTTGAGTGATGTATGGGGTGTTCCTGACCATGTTGGGGGTGATGTATGGGTGTCCTGACCATGTTGGGTGATGTATGGGGTGTTCCTGACCATGTTGGCTGATGTATGGGGGTGTTCCTGGCCATGCTGAGTGATGTATGGGGTGTTCCTGACCATGTTGGGTGATGTATGGGGTGTTCCTGACCATGTTGGCTGATGTATGGGGTGTTCCTGGCCATGCTGAGTGATGTATGGGGTGTTCCTGACCATGTTGGGTGATGTATGGGTGTTCCTGACCATGTTGGCTGATGTATGGGGTGTTCCTGACCATGTTGAGTGATGTATGGGGTGTTTCTGACCATGTAGACTGGTATATGGGGTGTTCCTGACCATGTAGGCTGGTGTATGGGGTGTTCCTGACCATGTTGGCTGATGTATGGAATGTTTCTGACCATGTTGGGAGATGTATGGGGGTGTTCCTGACCATGTTGGGAGATGTATGGGGGTGTTCCTGACCATGTTGGGTGATGTATGGGGTGTTCCTGACCATGTTGGGTGATGTATGGAGTGTTCCTGACCATGTTGAGTGATGTATGGGGTGTTTCTGACCATGTTGGGTGATGTATTTGGTGTTCTTGACCATGTTGGGTGTTGTATGGGGTGTTCCTGACCATGTTGGGTGATGTATGGGGTGTTCCTGACCATGTTGAGTGATGTATGGGGTGTTTCTGACCATGTTGGGTGATGTATTTGGTGTTCTTGACCATGTTGGGTGTTGTATGGGTTGTTCCTGACCATGTTGGGTGATGTATGGGGTGTTCTTGACCATGTTGGGTGATGTATGGGGGTGTTTCTGACCATGTTGGGTGATGTATGGGTGTGTTTCTGACCATGTTGGCTGATGACTTGTTATAGTGTGTCTTTACAGAGCTTCCCTTATTCCCCGGAGAATGGGGGGCCCATACCCATGTCTCAACAACCCCATATATCTACAACTGGGATCCACGCCTTTGTTGTCAACCATAAATCTTCAATCAAACACATAATAAAGAATGATAATGTAAATCATGTTAATGTAGCGCGTTGTAATAAATGGAACATCCATCAGCAGACATCAGAGCTTATGTGTTGGCAGAAATCTGGGCTAGGAGAGACAGGGCCCCTGAGCGCGACCTTCAACCCAAATTAGAACGCTTCCTGTGAGTCGACTTAATAGCCGATTGCTGCCACGGTCCTAAAAATTATGGGATTTGTATATTAACCAACTTTACGGACGACTCCGAGGCTGGTGAAATGAACAGGGCTAAAGAAGAGGAACATGATGCATTCCTCTCTATCGGACCAACGATGGCATTACTGCCTGATATTATACTACATACGCACACACACACACACACACACACACACACACACACACACACACACACACACACACACACACACACACAAACACACACACACAAACACACACACACACACACCTCATTAGGCAGTGATGTGGTGGAGGCTGACTCCATACACAGGTTCAAATGTAGATAATGACAGAGCCCAGTAGGCTCAGGAATCTGTACATCAGTTGATTGACAGTTGAGATGCGGGACTAAAGAGCCAGAGCTCAACCCCGTAAGCACAAATAGGTGAGCACACACACACACACACACACACACACACACACACACACACACACACACACACACACACGCGCGCGCACGCGAGGGGGGAGTGTGGGGTGGGTACATACCATGCCCTGGACCACGTCGAGAGAATAATCGTAATATTTATGTGTGGTTCTCATGCACATTAACGACGGCTACAAAAGCCCAGTTACGAGCGCTGGTAACCAGGTCGTAAGTCCTGCCTGGCCTGGTAATAGAATCCGGCTAACTCGTCGTGGGTCTTCGTAAACAGCTCGTAACATTTAGGCAAAATGTTCTGCCCTCAAGTAACTAGTCATACGCTCTCCCAAGCGACCAATGGAGGCAGTTGGTGGGACGCCATGTTTCCTGGTGACACATCAGGACCCCAGGTGTCACATCAGGACCCCAGGTGTCACATCAGGACCCCAGGTGTCACATCAGGACCCCAGGTGTCACATCAGGACCCCAGGTGTCACATCAAGACCCCAGGTGTCACATCAGGACCCCAGGTGTCACATCAGGACCCCAGGTGTCACATCAGGACCCCAGGTGACACATCAGGACCCAGGTGTCACATCAAGACCCCAGGTGACACATCAGGACCCCAGGTGTCACATCAAGACCCCAGGTGACACATCAGGACCCCAGGTGTCACATCAGGACCCCAGGTGTCACATCAGGACCCCAGGTGTCACATCAGAACCCCAGGTGTCACATCAGGACCCCAGGTGTCACATCAGGACCCCAGGTGACACATCAGGACCCCAGGTGTCACATCAAGACCCCAGGTGTCACATCAGGACCCCAGGTGTCACATCAGGACCCCAGGTGTCACATCAGGACCCCAGGTGTCACATCCTGACCCTAGGTGACCCCGTGTGACCCCGAGAGACATGTACCCTAGGTACATATCTCTCACTAAGTCTCAACAGAACCATCTCTCAACGTCTCAAAATGATTATGGTAAAATTTATTTTCTTATATATACAATATATTGAAACAGGTCCGGCTGAATAACGCCATCCTTTCAGGCGGTCATAACAGTCTAAGCTAACAATGCTCATCTACCCTTTAGCTCCTACGTTAGTGGGATAGGTATACCGAGGGAACGTTATTGTACGTTATTGGTACGTTATTGGCCTGAGTACGTTAGTGGCTCGGTGGCTCTTGTACTTCTTTCGAGTTGTTATTAATCGATGAACCAAAGTTGCTGTGGGTGTTGGTCATTATGCGGGTATTGGGTGAGTCATTATGCGGGTGTTGGGTGAGTCTTTATGTGAGTGTTGGGTGAGTCTTTATGTGGGTGTTGGTTGAGTCATTATGCGGGTGTTAGGTGAGTCTTTATGCGGGTGTTGGTTGACTCTTTATGTGGGTGTTGGGTGAGTCTTGATGTGGGTGTTGGGTGAGTCTTTATGTGGGTGTTGGGTGAGTCTTTATGTGAGTGTTGGGTGAGTCTTTATGTGGGTGTTGGTTGAGTCTTGATGTGGGTGTTGGGTGAGTCTTTATGTGGGTGTTGGTTGAGTCATTATGCGGGTGTTGGGTGAGTCTTTATGCGGGTGTTGGTTGACTCTTTATGTGGGTGTTGGGTGAGTCTTGATGTGGGTGTTGGGTGAGTCTTGATGTGGGTGTTGGGTGAGTCTTGATGTGGGTGTTGGGTGAGTCTTGATGTGGGTGTTGGGTGAGTCTTTATGTGGGTGTTGGATGAGTCTTGATGTGGGTGTTGGGTGAGTCTTTATGTGGGTGTTGGGTGAGTCTTTATGTGGGTGTTGGGTGAGTCTTGACCTGGGCGTTAGGTTAGTCGTAAGTGGGTGTTTAGGTTAGGTTAGGTTAGGTTAGGTTAGGTTAGGTTAGGTTAGGTTAGTCGTAAGTGGGTGTTTAGGTTAGGTTAGGTTAGGTTAGGTTAGGTTAGGTTAGGTTAGGTTAGGTTAGGTTAGTCGTAAGTGGGTGTTTCGGTGGGTGTTCTTGGGGGCTCGAGGGTGGAATCAAGCCTCGGATTACATACCCAGCAGACGCGAGAGATCAACACTGTTTCCAGCAGACAGAGAGCCGAGTAACCACACAGGAGGTGTCTGCTGTTGCATGAAGGAGGACGAGAGAGACTTAATTAATTTAGCCTCGGAAACCCGTGAGCGTCTCAGACTATTGACGTGACTTGAGAGACATGTTCAGGACGTTGGTGATATATGATTAAACTTTGTGACTTGGTCAGCATGCCGACGTCGTTAGGGCAGTGATGAAACAAGTTTATTCATTAAAGTCCCCCCTTCCACCCCCCTTTTGCTGGGTTTCTAAAACATTGGTAATCAAGTTAATTTCAGACACGATAAGACTTAAATTAGCTGCCTTTAGTACTAACCCAATTGTTCTTCTCGGGGTTGGACTTCAGCTCCTGGACACCGCCCCACTGTATTCATGGTTCATTCAACTTTTTTATTTCTCCAATATTGAGAAAAATTGGAAAATGTCATTGTTATCTTGAGGTTATCTTGAGATGATTTCGGGGCTTTTTTAGTGTTCCCGCGGCCCGGTAGGCCTCCACCCCCAGGAAGCAGCCCGTGACAGCTGACTAACACCCAGGTACCTATTTTACTGCTAGGTAACAGGTGCATAGGGTTAAAGAAACTCTGCCCATTGTTTCTCGCCGGCGATTGGGATCGAACCCAGGACCACAGGATCACAAGTCTAGTGTGCTGTCCGCTCGGCCGACCGGCTCCTTTTGGTTGTCCGGGGTACATATTTTTCACAGGCCCTGTCCTTTTAATGTTCCTTCCGTGTCAAATTGCCTGTCTCTGTCTGCCCTGTCATTTAACATAAGTATTTTCTATGAGGTGATCATACCTTGAGTATATCTTGAGTTGGTTTCGGGGCTTAGCGTCCCCGCGGCCCGGTCATCGCCCAGGCCTCCTCGTTGCTGGACTGGTCATCCAGGCTGTTGGACGCGGCTGCTCGCAGCCTTACGTATGAATCACAGCCTGGTTGTTCACGTATCCTCTAGAGGTGCTAATCAAGTTCTCTCTCTTGAACACTGTGAGGGGTTGGCCAGTTATGCCCCTTATGCGTAGTGGAAGCGTGTTGAACAGTCTCGGGCCTCTGATGTTGATAGAGTTCTCTCTCAGAGTACCTGTTGAACCTTTGCTTTTCAACGGGGATATTCTGCACATCATGCCATGCCTTCTGGTATCATGTGGTGTTATTTCTATGTGCAGGTTTGGGACCAGTCCCTCTAATATTTTCCACGTGTAAATTATTATGTATCTCTCCCTCCTGCGCTCAAGAGAATACAAATTTAGGCATTTTATTCTGTCCCAATAGTTTAGATGTCTTACTGAGTGGCTTCTAGCAGTAAAGAATCTCTGCACACTCTCCAGGTCAGTAATTTCTCCAGCTTGGAAAGGGTCTGTCATTGTGCAGCAGAACTCCACTCTGGAGAGCACTAGCGTCTTGAAGAGTATCATCATTGGTACAGCATCTCTAGTTTGAAAAGTTCTTGTTATCCAACCTGTTATTTTTCTTGCAGTTGTGACGGCTACTTTATTGTGTTCTTGAAATGTAAGGTCTTCCGACATGAGTACACCCAGATCCTTTACATTGTTTATTGTTTTTTCGTTCAATGTTATGATTTAACTGCGTTTTGTACGTGGTTTCTATTTGTATATTTTATTATTTTTCCGAAGCGCAATAGCTGGAACTTATCTTCATTTTATGAAACCCATTGTAAGTCCTGATTTACATCTGATTGGCTGATTGATCATGCATCATTTTGTCACACACATTTATACTCAAAATTCACCTTAAACCCACAACTCACAGCCATCCACAACCCATCATCACAACAACCACCACCACCACCACCCACCACCCACCACCACTCGCCAGCACCCAAAACTGACCACTATTCTGAACCCACCTCCACCCCTGTTATCTCCCGCTCTGTGCGACCCACTGTGACTCACCGTGACCCACTGTGACTCACCGTGACCCACCTTGACCCACCTTGACCCACCGTGACCCACCGTGACTCACCGTTTACACCGCTGGGGGCAGTAATCGCCCCGTCGACTATGGTGACCAGAATATCTCAGCACGTATTAAATTCATGTTTGTTTCAGTGATCCGAAAATTAATGGTTCGCTAAAACTACGCGAGAATGATATTACTCAACACAGCTAACGTAGAAATTAAACTATATATATATATATATATATATATATATATATATATATATATATATATATTATATATATATATATATATATATATATGACAATGTCAGACCACGGAGGAAAAATGAAACAGGAATTTCCTTCTGCTCCTTCTGAGATGTATTAATATACGAAAGTACTTAAGGAAATTCCTGTTTCATTTTTCCTCCGTGGTCTGACATTGTCACATTTTTAATCACGTGTTTATTTTCGTGATACACACACACACACACACACACACACACACACACACACACACACACACAAACACACACACACACACACACACACACATATATATATATATATATATATATATATATATATATATATATATATATATATATATATATATATATATGAGTGGATATTCGATAATTTTCGTCAAGTGTGAAATAGTGATTCATTCAGGATTGAAAGTTTGGTTCTGTTCGACATTTTAGCAGCCAACCCACTTCGGCTGGACGGTAGAGCGACGGTCTAGCTTCATGCAGGGTGGCGTTCAATCCCCCAACCGTCCATGGGAGGCAGGGCATCATGCCTTTCCCCCGTCCCATCCTAAATTCTGATCCTGACGCCTTGCAAGTGCTATATAGTCGTAATGACTTGGCGCTTTTCCCCCTGATAATTACATTACCCTTCGGCATTTTACGATGACATTTGATATTAGTTTACGTTGTTATGCCGGAAGTTCGTATGGTAGGCGTCGGAGGCAAGATTTGCGAGACAAGTGTGCACAAAATGGAACTAGATAACGTAAGTGGCGCATTCTCGACGCCGAACTCGTTATCATTGTATAAAATAAGACAATAATTTTTTTAAATACTTATCAGTATCCAGCTGCGTGAGATGTCGTTAGTCGTTTTAGATCAACTTATTGACAGTTTATCCCAAGGTATGTAATGATGCAAAGTTGATTGACTCAATATTAAGTGGAAATATGGGATTGCGGATTCGTGGTTGGAATTTGGTTTCTAGCACGGCTCTGTTCCTGACGGTCCAACCACTTGGGCTGGACGGTAGAGCGACGGTCTGCCTTCATACAGATTAGTGTTCAATCCCCGACCATCCACAAGTGGTTGAGCACCATTCCTTCCCTCCCGTCCCCATCCCAAATCCTTATCCTGACCCCTTCCAAGTGTTATATAGCCATAATGGCCTTACGCTTTCCCCCTGATAATTCCCTTCTCCTTCTGTTCCTGTTTCAATTGCACACGTTCATTGGAACGGCAGCCCAGCACATCGTTAGTTAGTGGCGGGTTTGATCCTACAGGAGAGATCTGCCTTCTCCACCAGATTACCAAACTTCCTGCCCCCCTCTCAGGCCACTTACGAAGCCCGTGGCGTTGTTATCGGCGCCGCTGGAAAGACTCCGAAAGTTATGGGGCAACTTCAGAAAGGCATTTTACTTGACCTTTACCTCAGAGAGGCCCTGTCACCCGCAAGGATGTCCTAACATGTGAGCTGTCCTTCACCTGAGAGATGCTGCATCTCTGAAAACATGGAGAGTGGGGGGGGGAGGTGATGAGTTTTCATTCTAGTTTAAAACAGAACTAACGATTCTGCTAAAAATCAACTGAGATGAAGAAAATTGCACGTTAATGTGCCTACTGACTCATTTTCGTCTCAAGAGGTCGAGAGAAAGTGGAGGAAATGAGAATTGGCAAGCACTGACTTTGTGAATTTTTAGAAGGCGTTAATGGATGTCTCAGGAAGCGTTTACCTTCAGCGTTAATCTTCAGCGTTGATAATGGAGATTGTTACATTTTTTTGAGATGGAGGGGGGGGGGAGTGTTTGTATTGGAGCCACAGAGAAAGGTCACTGTACACTTCTTAATAGTGGCTGGACACGTAATTATATTGCAAATATTTTTACAACACAATACAATAGCGATACAATAGCGAGAGTAGTAAACATTCAACCTGTCCTCTTAAAGACATCGTCGTATTTGGCCGTTTGCTCGTAAGCCCGAAAGTGGACGTAATTTGAAAATGAAAAAAAAATGAAAATAAATTTGGGATTTTCTTTTTTCAACAACAGTAAGTTAAGGGTCCTCTGATAGGTTAGGTGGGCAGGAAATTCTTATAAAGTTTCAAAACGGTATGAAAAACGTAAATTGAAAGTTTCCTCTCCTAACCTTGCCGAGTAAGCCTGATGACGCAAACAGAAAACGGGACAGTACGTCACTTTTGTGAGTCGATTTCATTTCAAATTACGTCCACTTTTGGCCATAGCGGCGCATACGAGCCAAAAGCGACGTTATTTTTAAGAGGACGGGTTGGTGTGAGACAGGATAACCAACTGGTGCACTCCAGGCCCCAGTTAGCTACACACCCTGAGACAAGATATCCAACTTCAAGCACCAGCATGGTAGTTACTGTGGGAGGGGATATCAACCAATGGTCATTAAGCTCCATCAAGTAAAGAATTCACTTAAACCCGTTCAGATTTCCTGTGTGTCCGTGGTTCCTTGTGTTTAGTTTAGATTCAGTACGAGCCGACACTTATCAAAGTAGAGGACTCGGCCGACACTTACCAAAGTAGAGGACTCGGCCGACACTTACCAAAGTAGAGGACTCGGCCGACACTTATCAAAGTAGAGGACTCGGCCGACACTTACCAAAGTAGAGGACTCGGCCGACACTTACCAAAGTAGAGAACTCGGTCAACATTTACCAGGATTTAATCTGGATCCTCAAAGTACCGAAGAGTCCTTCAACCCTCAGAATAACACTGCCCAAATTATTCAGCAACACAACTCTGCCAAAGCCACACTGCTCTCACCAAGCTGCCGTCACCAAGTTGCCAGCACCTCGCTGCCATCGCCACGGCGCTGTCTAAACTAGCTGTCTAAATTAGGGAGGTTCAGCAGACCTCATCAGCAGAAAAGGGTTTCATCTGTTTGATTACATAAAACCTGTTCCATTAGGCATGGCAACTGTGGCAGGCCAAGGGGCAACTACCCTTCTAACTCACTTTCTACACGACCAGTAACAGCCCGCGGGCTATGGCAACACTCTCGGCATGTCAACAAGCACGCATGGCAACCCCACACGTCTACAATCCACACTTCATATCAGCTATCACGCCATGTCAATTCTCACGCCATGGCAACCCCCCCCCCTCTCGCAACAGGAATTCTCACACCATGGCAATCCGCAAGTCATGACAACGTTCACGTTATGGCATTCCTTACACCACGTCAACCGAATCTCACGCCATGACAAATCTCACGCCATATGTCAATCCCCCCCCCCACAACATGGCAACTTTCGCGTCATGGTCTGTCAGTCTATGTCAATTAAATTATTCAAACGTTTTGCCAGGTTATAATGACCAAGCTCTCGTGGCTAACCTTGAGTGTGTGTTGTCTCACACGACGCTGTGTTTCTGGTGAGATGTGGAGTGGGAGATGTGGAGTGGGAGATGTGGAGTGGGAGATGTGGAGTGGGAGATGTGGAGTGGGAGATGTGGAGTGGGAGATGTGGAGTGGGAGATGTGGAGTGGGTGATGTGGTGGAGCCTGTCACATCATCTGTGTCCCAGTCGCTTAAGGGGGGCATGAGCTCCAAATTT